>JAGFBZ010000472.1:47781-108898 GCA_018398805.1 Hirundichthys speculiger
GCTGCAGCCCGGATCCAGTGGGGTGGTTGCCGCAGGTAGCAGTTCAGGGCTACTTAGCTTAGCTTAGCTTTCCCGAACCGGCCTCCAGCGACACCGTCCATGTCCGTGGCAGCAGGTCTCCACCAGCCTCAAGAGGACCAATCCGACCCCTGCAGACAGTATGTAGACATCCGACCGCAGATCACCACAAACCGGGCACAAACTGGAGGGTCCAGCGTTCAACGTCCAGCGTAGCAGAGACAAGTCCCGAAGCAGCAGCGAGAAGCGTCCATGCCAGGCGTCGTCCACACAGTAATACCATAACAACATAACCTGAGAACTGAGCGCTTCCCAGTTTAAAAATTGGGACGTCATGGAACGTGGAATTAAAAAAAAAGAAATAAAAAAAAACGAACAGTCAATGAAATGAAATGAAAACTCCTGGTAGATTGTAGATTTCAATCCTTTTCTGACTTTAAGCTTCAAATTTAAGAGTACAGCTGATTGTATCATTAGTCGTACCAGAAACACGATGCTATGAAATGGATCAGCTGTGCAGGATCACATTCTGGATCCAGGAACTTTTTAAGGGACTCTTTGTCATTGTGAGACAGATGAGCTGCTTGGTGGAGGTCTGTGCTCTCCAAGAGCTTTTCTAGTTCTACCTATGTTTGGTGCCTTTCATACAAACGGTGGTGGTGGTGGGCAGATAGGGATCAATATAAATCTGGGGGCGACATGACCCCCCCTCCCTAGTGCCATCTGCGCCCTTGTCATTTAATCAGAGTCGTCCAATATTCTGGCCAATATGGGAATTAACTAGGAATATGAATAAATAGAAATCCCTTTATTATGTGCATGCCAATGCATTGGCAGCACATATTGTTATGCAGTAAAATGGCCCTCTGCGAAGCAGGGGCATCTTGGGTTACACCGCCCAAGATGCGGAAGATATGGAAGAAAAAAATCCCCCCCAAAAAAAAAACGACTGAGAAAACGACAAAAAACGCGTTTTTGAAGGCGTATTATTAGTATCCAGGATGGGTTTCCCTTTTTTATGTGCATGCCAAAGTAGTGGCATGCACATATTGTAATGCAGTAAAAAAAATGGCCCTCTGCGAAGCAGAGGGCCATTTTACTCAAGACAATAACAGACACACAGACAATAAATGTGCTGCAAGCGGGCATGCACATATCAAAATTTCTCCGGAATTTTCTAGTTATGTGCATGCCAAAGTAGTGGCATGCACATATTGTAATGCAGTAAAATGGCCCTCTGCGAAGCAGAGGGCCATTTTACTCAACTGTCTTAATACCCAAGATGCCCCGGCGAAGCCGGGGCATCTTGGGTTACACCGCCCTCGCTATGGAAGAAAAAAATCCAAAAAAAAAAAAAAACGGCCGAGAAAACGACAAAAAACGCGTTTTTGAAGGCGTAATATTAGTATCCAGGATTGGTTTCCCTTTTTTTTTTCTTATTATTCCGCATCATATTTTGTCCGTTAATAGGGCCATAACCGTAAGGTGCACACATGCATGAAATATATCAAAACGTAGGTCTTGACCGTGCGATGTGTGCTATTACTTTTCTCCGTCAAAAGTGTTACCGTGGCGACGCTAGACGCAAAAAACGGCGAAAATTGTCCCATAGAAATGAATGGGATTTTGCCGGATTCCGAGCAAATCTGCTCAAATCAGCTCAAACCCAGCCCTCTTTGGAGCTCTATAGCTCAGCCATATTTCATCACAGAGACACAATTCGAAGTTTAAACGGGTCACAAGACTTTGACCTATAACATACTGAAGCCGTGTATTGTTGTGATTTACGGTCTTTGAGAAATCGCGATTTACGTTTTATGATTTTTACAAGATCTTCAAAAACCCTCCTCACTCTAGTGATGTCATCACGCACTCTAGCTCCGAGGAGAGAAGAAAAGAAAATTAAAACTGCCTTTTCCTTTTTCACGTCCACTCCTTTTGCTCAACCTACATAAATTATACATCAAAACGTAGGCATTTTTTGTCCTCTTTCAGATGATGTGACTTCTGTGTCTGTGTGGTGTTTAGTTTTCCGTCAAATCAACCTAGAGTTCAAGGTGGTCCTTCTCGGCTCCTATATATTTCTATGGGGAAATTTTTCAAAAGTCTCGTCTGACAGGAAAAACTTTCATATTTTTACACTGCCGTCATTTAAAAACCGTAGACATTTGAGAAAAAAGAAATATATCCCTGTAATGCTGAAAGCCTTGTGGCGCTCACGGTTCAAGAATTTTTTCAAAAACTTATTCGGTTTTGGAATTAGAGCAGTTTGTTCGGGACATGGAAAATCGGACTTTGACAGAATCAACAGCCTTCTGCTCCAGAGGCTAAATATATACTTTTTAAAACTGCTCTAGTTTAAAAACGGAAAACATTTACGAAATAAAATATATATCACCGCGTAGCTGAAAGCCTTGTGGCGCTCACGGTTCAAGAATTTTTTCAAAAAACTTATTCAGCCTTTGAATTACAGCCGTTTGTTCGGACACAAAAATCCAGGTTTGGGACTAACTAGACACAGTGTAATTAGGGGGTCGCTGGCTGTTTCTCTCCAAAACTCACAGACACACATACACACGCAGGAGGAGCCGCACATGTGACTGCCTCCCCTGAAGCCCCGCCCCTTTCTGCTTGTTCTTCAGGCACAGTATATGATATATTATCAGAATGATCACAGCCTTGACTCACAAATGAGCTTTAGTTCATCCCATTCCTTATCAATATGATGTGGCTCCACATCAAAAAATAAAATGTTATTGTTATAATATGTGGCAGCACATATTGTTATGCAGTAAAATGGCCCTCTGCGAAGCAGAGGGTAAAATGGCCCTCTGCGAAGCAGAGGGCCATTTTACTCAAGTGTAAACAACACACAGACCCAAGATACCCAAGATACCCAAGATGCCCCTGCGAAGCAGGGGCATCTTGGGTATTAAGATGCTAAGGAAGAAAAAAAATCCAAAAAAAAGGCTGTCGATTCTATGTAAAGAATAGACCAAACACTATTTGGTGTTTGGTCTATTCTTGGTCTATTGGTCTATAAGAGCGTAACGGGTAACACGTCCAAACATGACCCTGCTCTCAAGACGGACGTGCATTAAGCAGCAGCGAGCGACAATAAATGTGCCGCAAGCGGGCATGCACATATCAAAATTTCTCCGGAATTTTCTAGTTATGTGCATGCCAAAGTAGTGGCATGCACATATTGTAATGCAGTAAAATGGCCCTCTGCGAAGCAGAGGGCCATTTTACCCAACTGTCTTAATACCCAAGATGCCCCGGCGAAGCCGGGGCATCTTGGGTTACACCGCCCTCGCTATGGAAGAAAAAAATCCAAAAAAAAAAAAAAAACGACAGAGAAAACGACAAAAAACACGTTTTTGAAGGCGTAATATTAGTATCCAGGATTGGTTTCCCTTTTTTTTTTTTCTTATTATTCCGCATCATATTTTGTCCGTTAATAGGGGCATAACCGTAAGGTGCACACATGCATGAAATATATATCAAAACGTAGGTCTCGACCGTGCGATGCGGGCTATTACTTTTCTCCGTCAAAACTGTTACCGTGGCGACGTTAGACGCCAAAAACGGCGAAAATTGTCCCATAGAAATGAATGGGATTTTGCCGGATTCCGAGCAAATCTGCTCAAATCAGCTCAAACCCAGCCCTCTTTGGAGCTCTATAGCTCAGCCATATTTCATCACAGAGACACCATTCGAAGTTTTAAACGGGTCACAAGACTTTGACCTATGACATACTGAAGCCGTGTATTGTTGTGATTTACGGTCTTTGAGAAATCGCGATTTACGTTTTATGATTTTTACAAGATCTTCAAAAAACCCTCCTCACTCTAGTGATGTCATCACGCACTCTAGCTCCGAGGAGAGAAGAAAAGAAAAATTAAAACTGCCTTTTCCTTTTTCACGTCCACTCCTTTTGCTCAACCTACATAAATTATACATCAAAACGTAGGCATTTTTGTCCTCTTTCAGATGATGTGACTTCTGTGTCTGTGTGGTGTTTAGTTTTCCGTCAAATCAACCTAGAGTTCAAGGTGGTCCTTCTCGGCTCCTATATATTTCTATGGGGAAATTTTTTCAAAAGTCTCGTCTGACAGGAAAAACTTTCATATTTTTACACTGCCGTCATTTAAAAACCGTAGACATTTGAGAAAAAAGAAATATATCCCTGTAATGCTGAAAGCCTTGTGGCGCTCACGGTTCAAGAATTTTTTCAAAAACTTATTCGGTTTTGGAATTAGAGCAGTTTGTTCGGGACATGGAAAATCGGACTTTGACAGAATCAACAGCCTTCTGCTCCAGAGGCTAAATATATACTTTTTAAAACTGCTCTAGTTTAAAAACGGAAAACATTTACGAAATAAAATATATATCACCGCGTAGCTGAAAGCCTTGTGGCGCTCACGGTTCAAGAATTTTTTCAAAAACTTATTCAGCCTTTGAATTACAGCCGTTTGTTCGGACACAAAAATCCAGGTTTGGACTAACTAGACACAGTGTAATTAGGGGGTCGCTGGCTGTTTCTCTCCAAAACTCACAGACACACATACACACGCAGGAGGAGCCGCACATGTGACTGCCTCCCCTGAAGCCCCGCCCCTTTCTGCTTGTTCTTCAGGCACAGTATATGATATATTATCAGAATGATCACAGCCTTGACTCACAAATGAGCTTTAGTTCATCCCATTCCTTATCAATATGATGTGGCTCCACATCAAAAAATAAAATGTTATTGTTATAATATGTGGCAGCACATATTGTTATGCAGTAAAATGGCCCTCTGCGAAGCAGAGGGTAAAATGGCCCTCTGCGAAGCAGAGGGCCATTTTACTCAAGTGTAAACACACACAGACCCAAGATACCCAAGATACCCAAGATGCCCCTGCGAAGCAGGGGCATCTTGGGTATTAAGATGCTAAGGAAGAAAAAAATCCAAAAAAAAGGCTGTCGATTCTATGTAAAGAATAGACCAAACACTATTTGGTGTTTGGTCTATTCTTGGTCTATTGGTCTATAAGAGCGTAACGGGTAACACGTCCAAACATGACCCTGCTCTCAAGACGGACGTGCATTAAGCAGCAGCGAGCGACAATAAATGTGCCGCAAGCGGGCATGCACATATCAAAATTTCTCCGGAATTTTCTAGTTATGTGCATGCCAAAGTAGTGGCATGCACATATTGTAATGCAGTAAAATGGCCCTCTGCGAAGCAGAGGGCCATTTTACCCAACTGTCTTAATACCCAAGATGCCCCGGCGAAGCCGGGGCATCTTGGGTTACACCGCCCTCGCTATGGAAGAAAAAAATCCAAAAAAAAAAAAAAAAAAAAACGACAGAGAAAACGACAAAAAACACGTTTTTGAAGGCGTAATATTAGTATCCAGGATTGGTTTCCCTTTTTTTTTTTTTCTTATTATTCCGCATCATATTTTGTCCGTTAATAGGGGCATAACCGTAAGGTGCACACATGCATGAAATATATCAAAACGTAGGTCTCGACCGTGCGATGCGGGCTATTACTTTTCTCCGTCAAAACTGTTACCGTGGCGACGTTAGACGCCAAAAACGGCGAAAATTGTCCCATAGAAATGAATGGGATTTTGCCGGATTCCGAGCAAATCTGCTCAAATCAGCTCAAACCCAGCCCTCTTTGGAGCTCTATAGCTCAGCCATATTTCATCACAGAGACACCATTCGAAGTTTAAACGGGTCACAAGACTTTGACCTATGACATACTGAAGCCGTGTATTGTTGTGATTTACGGTCTTTGAGAAATCGCGATTTACGTTTTATGATTTTTACAAGATCTTCAAAAAACCCTCCTCACTCTAGTGATGTCATCACGCACTCTAGCTCCGAGGAGAGAAGAAAAAAAAAATTAAAACTGCCTTTTCCTTTTTCACGTCCACTCCTTTTGCTCAACCTACATAAATTATACATCAAAACGTAGGCATTTTTGTCCTCTTTCAGATGATGTGACTTCTGTGTCTGTGTGGTGTTTAGTTTTCCGTCAAATCAACCTAGAGTTCAAGGTGGTCCTTCTCAGCTCCTATATATTTCTATGGGGAAATTTTTCAAAAGTCTCGTCTGACAAGAAAAAGTTTCATGTTTTTTACACTGCTGTCATTTAAAAACCGTAGACATTTGAGAAAAAAGAAATATATCCCTGTAATGCTGAAAGCCTTGTGGCGCTCACGGTTCAAGAATTTTTTCAAAAACTCATTCGGTTTTTGAATTAGAGCAGTTTGTTCGGGACATGGAAAATCGGACTTTGACAGAATCTACAGCCTACTGCTCCAGATGGTAAAATTATACTTTTTAAAACTGCTCTAGTTTAAAAACGGAAAACATTTACGAAATAAAATATATATCACCGCGTAGCTGAAAGCCTTGTGGCGCTCACGGTTCAAGAATTTTTTCAAAAACTTATTCAGCTTTTGAATTACAGCTGTTTGTTCGGACACAAAAATCCAGGTTTGGACTGACTGGACACAGTGTAATTAGGGGGTCGCTGGCTGTTTCTCTCCAAAACTCACATACACACGCAGGAGGAGCCGCACATGTGACTGGCTCCCCTGAAGCCCCGCCCCTTTCTGCCTGTTCTTCAGTCACAGTATATGATATATTATGAGAATGATCACAGCCTTGACTCACATATGAGCTTTAGTTCATCCTATTCCTAATCAATATGATGTGGCTCCACCCTTTGCAGCATGAACAGAATGGCCCTCTGCGAAGCAGAGGGTAAAATGGCCCTCTGCGAAGCAGAGGGCCATTTTACTCAAGTGTAAACACACACAGACAATAAATGTGTTTTACATTCAAGCGAAGCGAAGGGCCATTTTACTCAAGACAAAACAGACACACAGACAATAAATGTGCTGCAAGCGGGCATGCACATATCAAAATTTCTCCGGAATTTTCTAGTTGTCATTGTAATTGTTCTGAATTACACATGCATTATCCAATCTGCTTGAACATTCATATATTTGATGATTCTTTCACTCTGATCAAGTGCATCTGACAATCTTGGACAGTGCTACTGTCTCATCAAAGGACCTATCCTATGTGTGCTTTATCAGATCAGCCTTGGATTCCTACAGCTCATACTGATAAAAGTCCTCATTCACCATCCAAATTTTGTGCATGGATCAGTCTGAGGTAACAACAGTAATGTGTTCAGTTTTCCTGGTTCTTGCTAGAACTCTGGCAACAGGGTTCATCATGATCTGAAGCTGTCTTATCAGAAAAAAGATCATTATGGTAGTCAAGTCTGCTGGAGATGAAGGCTGGATAAGTTTCTGTAAATCCGCTCTAGACATCAGATCTCTGACTCTTTATATTTGATTAAGATTAGAGACAGTTGTGACAGTTACAGCCTTGTTTTGCCAACTTAGAACTCAGCTCTGAGTAGATTCGACTTCAGTTCTTTTTGTTTTCATACCTCTGGATCCAAGCTGGGCAGCAACCTTTCCATTTTTATAACCAAATTGGATTTTCACTGTATTGTCTTTGTTCCCGACTGGTTTGGGAAGGTGGTGGACACCTGGGGAGGGTGGTAGCACTGGGTGCGAGGGCCCGATAAACGCTGGTTGCAGCTTTAATTTCTCATTTGTTCTGATGGACCATCATTATTCCTGTACTTGGACCATAACAGTAATAACTAGAAAATTCCGGAGAAATTTTGATATGTGCATGCCCGCTTGCAGCACATTTATTGCCAGCACTTGAGTATTATTGCCAGCACTTGAGTAAAATGGCCCTCTGCGAAGCAGAGGGCCATTTTACTGCATAAAAATAACTAGAAGATTTCGGAGAAATTTTGAGGCGTGGCCAATTAAGCCGCCCGTCAGCGGATAACCTGATAGAAGACTTCTGGGATATTGACCTTCTGGGCCAACATCAGTGTGTGACCTCAGAAATGCACTTCTGGAAGAATGGTCAAAAATCCCCAATAAACACACTTCCTAGAAGTGTTGAAGCTGTTCATGCTGCAAAGGGTGGAGCCACATCATATTGATTAGGAATGGGATGAACTGAAGCTCATATGTGAGTCAAGGCTGTGATCATTCTCATAATATATCATATACTGTGCCTGAAGAACAAGCAGAAAGGGGCGGGGCTTCAGGGGAGGCAGTCACATGTGCGGCTCCTCCTGCGTGTGTATGTGTGTCTGTGAGAAGAGGAGAGAGAAAAAAAAGGCAGCTCTCTCCTAATTACACTGTGTCCAGTCAGTCCAAACCTGGATTTCTGTGTCCGAACAAACAGCTGTAATTCAAAAGCTGAATAAGTTTTTGAAAAAATTCTTGAACCGTGAGCGCCACAAGGCTTTCAGCTACGCGGTGATATATATTTTATTTCGTAAATGTTTTCCATTTTTAAACTAGAGCAGTTTTAAAAAGTATACATTTACCCTCTGGAGCAGTAGGCTGTTGATTCTGTCAAAGTCCGATTTTCCATGTCCTGAACAAACTGCTCTAATTCAAAAACCAAATGAGTTTTTGAAAAAATTCTTGAACCGTGAGCGCCACAAGGCTTTCAGCATTACAGGGATATATTTCTTTTTTCTCAAATGTCTACGGTTTTTAAATGACGGCAGTGTAAAAAACATGAAACTTTTTCTTGTCAGACGAGACTTTTGAAAAATTTCCCCATAGAAATATATAGGAGCCGGGAAGGACCGCCTTGAACTCTAGGTTGATTTGACGGAAAACTAAACACCACACAGACACAGAAGTCACATCATCTGAAAGAGGACAAAAATGCCTACGTTTTGATGTATAATTTATGTAGGTTGAGCAAAAGGAGTGGACGTGAAAAAGGAAAAGGCAGTTTTAATTTTTTTTTTCTTCTCTCCTCGGAGCTAGAGTGCGTGATGACATCACTAGAGTGAGGAGGGTTTTTTGAAGATCTTGTAAAAATCATAAAACGTAAATCGCGATTTCTCAAAGACCGTAAATCACAACAATACACGGCTTCAGTATGTCATAGGTCAAAGTCTTGTGACCCGTTTAAACTTCGAATGGTGTCTCTGTGATAAAATATGGCTGAGCTATAGAGCTCCAAAGAGGGCTGGGTTTGAGCTGATTTGAGCAGATTTGCTCGGAATCCGGCAAAATCCCATTCATTTCTATGGGACGATTTTCACCGTTTTTTGCATCTAGCGTCGCCACGGTAACACTTTTGACGGAGAAAAGTAATAGCACACATTGCACGGTCGAGACCTACATTTTGATATATTTCATGCATGTGTGCACCTTACGGTTATGCCCCTATTAACGGACAAAATATGATGCGGAATAAGAAAAAAAAAAAAAAAGGGAAACCCATCCTGGACACTAATAATACGCCTTCAAAAACGCGTTTTTTGTCGTTTTCTCAGTCGTTTTTTTTTTTTCTGGATTTTTTTCTTCCATAGCGAGGCGGTGTAACCCAAGATGCCCCTGCTTCGCAGGGGCATCTTGGGCATCATTTTACAGTTGAGTAAAATGGCCCTCTGCTTCGCAGAGGGCCATTTTACTGCATAACAATATGTGCTGCCAATGCATTGGCATGCACATAATAATTTAATATAGAAGTTTTGAATCAAAACAAACTCATTTTCCCCCTTAATATGTAATTGGACTTGGTAATGAAATTAATTACCCATCGGTGATGATGTCATTCAATAAAATCAAAAGTTTAATGAAAGTAGTTTCGTGCTATAAACCACAAGAAGGCAGTCTGCACAGCATTTTATATTCAGTAATGTCTGTCTTCTGCCATCTAGTGGCCGTAAGTGGTAACACATATTGTAAAGTTTATAGAATTATATACAGAAAACACTTCCTTTGATTCTTTTCAAAATAAACGTCCTATGAGCTTTCTTCGTATTTAACAAAAGAAACATGTGTATTTCTCTGATTTGATTGCAAATTGGCATGGGGCACGTTATCAACCAAGAAGTCAAATTAGAGTCTTCCAAGTTTTGGTGCGGCAACTAAAATCACGACAAATGTGTATTTAGCATTAGCTAGCTGTTCATTACTTCTGATGCACCATCGTCAGACTTGAACAATAATAATAAATACATTTAAATGAGTTTAGATCTAAACAAAATATCTTTGCCCTAGTATATATGCAATCACAGTCTGAAATCTACTAAAGAAACTGTAAAATAAAGTACTTAAAAAAAAAAACGATAAGACTTGAAATAAAATCAACAGAAACCATTGTAGTTTCGTGTTGTGACCACAAGAGGGCAGTATGTCCCCATAATCAAACTCACCAGACATCAAACTACTTGTTCAGACTACGTTTAACATAGAAATGTTGTTCAAGTACAATAGCCTTTTTTTTTTTAAATGAAAAGATGTGGATTTGTGATGGAAAAATGTGAGAAAATTAAACAGCTTAGACACATTAACGCACCTTAATTAATCTCCCTCCCTCTTTTAGAGCGCTTAAACTTTAAACTTAATGCAGCAGATTTAAACATTTTGTAGGTCTTACTGTCCCATTATGAATGATAAATGAAAATCACTTTAGTTTTTTGCTAAATCTATGTGAAATTAATTTAAGATTTAATATTATCTGTGATACCAATATACACTCACCGGCCACTTTAATAGGTACACCTGTGCAATCTAATACAATCCAATATAAATGCTTTGCTATATTCTACTTTTAATAAGCTTCTACATTTTCAGTTTTTGTTAACATTGTCAGAAAGATAATAATAGATTATTCTACTTCATGTTTATTATTGAAGTCATAGCTGGTGGTGTACTGGATTGTGTTACATTGAAAAGTGTACCTAATATTTTGCCCCCCTTATATATGTTAATGGAGTGGACAAAATATTAGAAACAGTTTTCAATATAATGCAGCCCAGTACACCAGCAGCTATATAATACCATATAGACTAACCAGAGTTTAATGGGCGTTCTAATAGCTGTGGTACCAGCACTACAAAAAGGACTTGGCTGCAAATCAAGACCAAGCACAAAAATATAATTCAAAGTGGTATGTAAGGTAGTTGCTTTCATCATTTTTTTTTCAGTATGTGGATAATACTCTGTGTAAAAGTGTTAATATTACCTGAAGCAAACAGAAAAAAAAACAAAACAGGAAGACTGGAGGGGGGGCTGCTCCTCCAGAATATACTCAGGCAGAGGAGCTGGCCCTCGCCACTAACGAGGGACGGCCAATTATGGGGGGAGTTTCAAGGGTTGAGTGTGACCCTGGTGCTGGTAGCTCCCAGCAACATCTGTTTGTCCTGGGTATGTAGAAGTGGTTTGGTGGTAAAGTAGTAAATGCATACTTGTAGTGGCTTTCAGGTGTGAAAAGTCTTTATCTAATTACAGTTGAAGGAGACACTATGATGTTGCCAGAACCACCAGCACATGCCATTTTTGACCCTCACACAGAGGTAACTATCAAAGCAAAGTGTCATATACTCTTATCAGTGTTTGCTGAACTGTTGAATCCACTTTATGCAGTTCTCTTACATGATTTTTCAGGGGATCCATGACGAGGACACAGTGTCTGTGCAATCAGCAGCTGTGTTGGTAAATGTATAGCTTAACCTAATTATGCCTAATGTGTCCATGAAAGGCTTGTGGTAGTCTGCTCATAGTCTGAACTGCTTCAGGGGACCTCAACAATGGAAAGTAATTGAGAGTCTTTGCTTGCTAATTTATTTCACAGTAAGATGATGACATTGTAGACACTCCTCAGCCTGTGGCCTCCACCTATAGGCTTTCAGGATTGACTGGAGGGAGGGTATTATATTCTAGAGTATTTCTACATATGTCCATCTTTTTTAAAGTGAGCCTGACCAAGAACCAACCATTTTACACAGATTGGAGCAGACAATGTGAGAGCCCTTTATAAAAGAAATCTGGAGCTGAATAACATAAAAAAAAAAGAGTTGGAAATTAAAAATATTTATTTTGGTTAAGCATAATTGACATTTTATACTTGTGACTTTTTTCTCTTTTCACAGCAAAGGCACAACAATTAAAATGAGGAAAAACACATCCTGTGATGTAGTCCTTTTTTTCAAGGTTCAAAGTTGACCTGTTTTTGTACAAAAGGTTTGCATAATTAAAGCTAAGGTCTACGATCTTGACCAGATTGACCATTAGGCGCCGTTAGGCAGCTAGAAGACATTTTTTTTCTCTGGTTCTTTTTGCTGATCATATTTCATAGGTAACACTATTGGGCCATAACAACCTTTTAAATGATTTTGATAAAAAATGTACAATATGTAAAATCATAGACCGTAGCTTTAAAGGCTACAAGAGAGACCCTCAGGCCCACCCAGGAGAGACCCTCAGGCCCGCTTAGGAGAGACCCTCAGGCCACGGAGACAGTTACTTTGGGATTTGATGACCCAAAGGGCCTCTCTATCCTGACCCTGCATTTGGATAATGCTACGTTGTAGCACCTCTCGGCTGGTGTCTGTGGGTCAGGATAGGGGGTCATCAAATAACGAGTGCAGGGGTATCCTCTGTCCCCCAGCAGCAGTCCATCAAAGTGCCCTGTGAATAAAGGGAGAGGAAATTACTCCGTCACTACCACAACTAAACAAGTAATGTAATTAATTGTGTGGTCATATTTGCCATACCTTGCTCAAACCGGTGACCCAGTGATGACTCCCGGAAGATCCGGGCGACTCCTGGACAGAGCCGGGTCATTTGGCATCAATACTTGTGACCATCAGCTGGTGGTCACAAGTCATCTGCAAAGGCATTTCAGGTCAATTTCACAGTGCAAGTACTGAAATAAAAAAACTATCAGTATGTGTATATATATATATATATGTAGAGATATATATTATATATATATATATATAGATAGATAGACACACATATATATATATATATATACACACACACATATATAGAGATAGATATAGATATATACACACATATATATATAGATATATACACACACATATATATATATATATATATACATATATATATATATATATATATATATATATATATATATATATATATATATATATATATATATATATACATATATATATATATACATATATAGTCATGGAAAAAATTATTAGACCACCATTTTTTCTGGTCTTTTTGGTAAGATATCAGCTCTTAAATAAAACTCTTATGAGCAATCTTTGTGGTTATCGTTATGTTTGTCCAAACAAATGTACCTTTAGTTGTACCAGGCATTAAAATGAACAAGAAACTGAAGAAAACAAGGGTGGTCTAATAATTTTTTCCATGACTGTATATATATATGAAATGAAATGAAAATGGAAATGGAAATGGAAATGGAAATGAAATGAAATGAAATGAAAAAAATACTTTATTTATCCCATAGAGGGAAATTCAACACTGTAGCAAGGGCTCTTTTTTTTTAAGCAATAATAATAATATTACAGCAAAAATAATAATAATAAAAATAAAAGTAGGTTTTATGTCTTGTTGTGGAGGCTGATGGCTGCTGGCAGGAATGATCTTCTGGATCTTTCCGTCTTGCAACGGACCTGAAGAAGCCTCTCACTGAACACACTCTGTTGTTTGATCACTGTGTCGTGGAGAGGGTGTGAAGAGTCCTCCATCATCTTCATGGAGAGGGTGTGAAGAGTCCTCCATCATCTTCATGGAGAGGGTGTGAAGAGTCCTCCATCATCTTCATGGAGATGGTGTGAAGAGTCTTCCATCATCTTCATGAAGATGGTGTGAAGAGTCTTCCATCATCTTCATGGAGATGGTGTGAAGAGTCTTCCATCATCTTCATGGAGAGGGTGTGAAGAGTCCTCCATCATCTTCATCGAGAGGGAGAGAAGAGTCCTCCATCATCTTCATGGAGAGGGTGTGAAGAGTCATCCATCATCTTCATGGAGAGGGAGTGAAGAGTCCTCCATCATCTTCATCAGCTTGTGCAGCATTCTTTTTTGAACAATCAGCTCCAGCAGCTCCAGAGTTACACCCAGCACAGATCCAGCTTTCCTGATCAGTTTGTTGATTCTCTTCAGGTCTCTGGTTCTGGTGCTGCTGCTCCAGCAGATGGCTGCAAAGCTGATTGCACTTTCAACAACAGACCTATAGAGGATGTGCAACATCTTGGTGCAGATATTAAAAGATCTCAACTTTCTTAAAGAGTCTGCTCTGACCTTTCTTGTAGATGTTTTCTGTGTTGCATTTCCACTCTAGTCTGTTGTCAAGCTGAACTCCAAGATACTTGTATTCCTCCACCACCTCCACCTCCTTTCCCTGGATGGAAACACTGCTGTGTTGATTCTTGCTCCTCCTGAAGTCGTCAATCATCTCCTTAGTTTTGCTGGTATTTAATACGAGATTATTGTTACTGTACCATTTCACAAACTGACAGATCAGTTCTCTGTACTCTGCTTCCTGTCCGTTGCTGATACACCCAACAACTGCAGAGTCATCAGAGTATTTCTGCAGATGACAGGACTCAGAGTTGGACTGGAAGTCAGAGGTGTAGAGCGTGAAGAGAAATGGTGAGAGAACAGTTCCTTGTGGTGCTCCAATGCTGCTGACCTCCATCTCTGACACACAACCTTTCAGTCTCACAAACCGTGGTCTGTTTGTGAGGTAGTCATAAATCCAGGAGGTTGTGGAGGAATCCACCTGGAACTTATGGAGCTTCTCACATAACAACGCAGGCTGAATTGTATTAAAAGCACTTGAGAAATCAAAGAACATGACCCTCAAAGTGCTGCCTGATTGGTCCAGATGAGAGTGGGCTCTGTGAAGCAGGTAGATGATGGCATCTTCAACCCCAAGCCCATTACGATATGCAAACTGTAATGGGTCCTGAAAAGTGCTGACCTGCTTGTTGAGGTGGGCCAGTAAGAGTCTCCCCAGGACTTTCATGATGTGAGATGTCAGGGCAACTGGTCTGTAGTCGTTAGGTTCAGCTGGTTTTGGTATTTTAGGCACTGGAACAAGGATATATATATATATATATATATATATATATATATATATATATATATATATATATATATATATATATATATATATATATATATATACATACAGGCCTGTATATTATTTCTGACAGTTGTGCAACATCCACTGTGTAGGCCTAGCACTATTACAAAGCTTCAGTGTACCTGCATGCTATGTGCCACCAATCACCCTACAACAATGAGCACCAAATGGTTTACCTGAACATTGATGCTATGAAACGACTTTCTATTCACAAAATCACCCTCATGTTCCCCCAAAGCTCCAGTGATTGCGATGTGGGTGTAATCGATTGCCCCTATCACCCTGGGGAATCCTATGAATGAATTATATTAAAACATTTCGCATGAAATTCCACGTCACACTGATTATCAACATAATGGACTATTAATTTATGTTACCTGCGATTTAGTAAAACGCTTCTTTTATTTTAAGCGTGGGCAGATGGCCAGGGAATACTACAAACATATTCAGCAGGTTACTAAGAGCAAGAACAACCTTGTGAATAGCGGCATCCAGTATTCTGGCTCAGATTTTCTGCATCACCAACTGAATGCATGTAGGTTCCCGTGGCAAAGAAACGCACACCGTTTGCGCTACTGTGAGCGCACGGCTGCGTTTGGTGGCGCTGCCAATATATGGCTCTAGCAGATTACAAATGCAACGTATTCCCTCAGCTGAAAATCTATAGCGTTCAAAGAGAATGTGGTCATGGGAAGCCAGCGGATCAGTCCGGTCTCTGAATACTCTCTCCCTCCGTAGAGATCCTCGCACAATCCTGGCGCGCATCGGGCCCGAAGAAGAAACTGTACAACTTAAAACAAAAACAAATCTGGTTCAGGGCAACCAAAAAAAAAAAAAGAAAAGAAATCTCTGCTTAGTCAAGTTTTCTCAACACTTTTTCCATTTTACTTGATAACATTATTTGTTAGTTGTAGAGTGATGCTAGCTTATAAATAATTCTTGAATGTAGTTTGATTCTATGTGCTCTGAGGTTCCAGTTCAGTAATCTGTCCTGAACAAACGGACCAGTGACGGGCTTTTATTTTGAAGGAGGAGTCGTTTCCTGCTGCTGACTTTTGTGCCGCTTCACTCTGTGAGTTTTAGTGGCTTCTGTTGTTTTAAACATGAATGCCTCGCTGCTCACCCACTGTAGAGCTGTCTGAAGGTTTTAGTGTCATAGAAGCGTTTTACCTAGAGGAAACCAAAAACCTGTTTGTCGCCCTGAGGCGAACCAGGGAGGATAACCGACAGAAAAGAACCGGAAAGCAGTCCAAATGTTCTCAAAGCTTCACCATGAACATAGTGTGCGTGTATATGTGTATATATATGTGTAAATATATATACATAACGACCTCGAGAAAAAGTGAAAAGAAAGAACTCTTGAGGTGGATTTATTTACTTCCTAAATTGAGGTACTATAAAACAGTACAATTCTTTGGAAAAGAAAAAAAAAACTAGAGTAACAATCTAACTATTCAAAACCGAAACAGTCCACACATTTCAAGAGCAAATTTAAAAAATATTTACAAGCAGGAAATGTTAAATCTTCCCTTCAAACAAGCAGAAACTCACAGATAAAGCAGCAGTTGCTGCTCTACCTTCAACTTTTAAGTCAGAAAACAGACTTTAAAAAGGCTTAAGTGGCGCAGTGGTTAGGGCAGGCGGCCATATACAGAGGCTACAGTCCTCGTGCGGCTGGTCGTGAGTTTGATTCCCGGCTCGGCGACTCTTTCCCGCGTGTCTTCCCCATTCTCTCTACCCCCCTTCCTGTCTCTCAACTTTCAATAAAGGCCACTAGAGCCAAAAAAAATCCTTAAAAAAAAAAAAAACAGCTTTGATTCAAAAGAAGAAAGTAACTGTTGTCACTAATCATGAAAAACTAAAATTACTGGCAAAGACACTTTTAATTAAAGTGAAATATGGCTACAGGTCATCAGTAACTTTATTGTCCTGGCAGGAATGTTTTTATGTAATACACTCATCTTTGCTACTTTATGCGATATTAGGGGAAAAAAAAGATTGCAAAATATTCATAAATATACATCTATAACTTTAACATGAACATTCAATACTTCAAAAAGCTTAACAGTTGTAGGAGTGACATCGAGAGCCAAACAAAGCTGAATTTATGGTCTGGATTTCCTAATTAAACTGCATATAAAAATAAAACTCAAGCCACATTTCTATTCACCAACGCTTCACTCTTCAGTCATGTCACATTATCAGGTTTTTTTTTTATATTTATATCAGATTTCTGATGGGTCGTCATGTTGCAGCTGGAAACGTTCTTAAATAAGATGCTCTTAATGTGAAGGAGCACAGCTGGAGTCAGCGATGATAAAACCACAGCTGGTCTCCTTTTATGACGTAAAGCAACACCTTTCAATGAAACACGGCAGTCAGAGGGTTAAAACCTAATTATTTACCGTTTAGCAGGTTTCAACTCTAAAAATTGGTAATAAGAGGAAGAATATTGCCATGTTAAGGTGATTCATCCAGAAGCTTCTACAGGCTGTTCTGGTTCTGTTGGCTGCTCTGGTTCTGTTGTCTGTTCTGGGTCTGTTGGCTGCTCTGGTTCTGTTGGCTGCTCTGGTTCTGGCTCCAGCTGGACCATGGCTGCGTCTCTACGTGGTCCTCTGTCCAAGAGTGCCTGAATCAACAGTCCGTCTCGGCGACGACGTCTACGTCTTTGGGTTGAGCTGGTCTGAGCTTCCAGCATCTGGAGATGTTGTCCTTCAAAAGTCCTCCATCATCAGAGTTACGTTGTCCTAACTCTCTGGTTACCGTGGTAATTAAGCGCCTTTCCTCATTACACATAAACTGGGACTGAAGTTCCCGAATCCAGTGGCGGCCCGTCGTTACAGAGGAAGTGGTTTGACCCTTGTCATCAGTTTTCCAGACTGCAGTGGTTCTGCGGGGTCGGGTCCAGGGCTCCGTCGCCGACGGGCCGTCCCTCTACAACGATGCCGCGTGGGCGAGCGCGTCGCTCTGCTCCAGGTGATGGTGGTGGTGCAGCTCGGCTTTGCAAACCGTGACGGCGCTGCAGTGCAGCGACGTGACCGCGGGAACCTCCTCGTCACCTGAAACACACCCGGGAGGATAAGCCGCACGGATCCCACCCAGCTGGGCGGGAACATGTTTCAAATGCAAACGCGGCAGGTAGGGATGCACGATAACTGTTTTTTAAAACCGATACCGATAACACACACATATATACCTAAGATCATTACATCAATACTATGAACAAAACCAAAAATAGTTTTGACTCTTTAAATGAACAGATATTTATTTTTTCCATTGAAAAACTATTGGCAAGCCTCTCAAACATTTTCATAAAGCTATCAAACAAACCTATTTGATATCTCACATTAACTTAAATAAGGTTCATTACTGACTGATATAAAAAAAATAAAGGCTCCTTGAACTGATGGAAATACATGCATCAGAATTACTAACTGAAAAAGATTAACATTTAAAGGATTTTGGCTTGTGGTTCCATTTAAATTAATACCTTTAATTAAAGTAAATGAGGTTCAATAGTTTTTATTTTTTAATCTCATGGAAGCTTTAAATGAGAAAGATGAGAGAGAGGGGAGACTGCTGCTGGCTTGCGCACATTAGCATTACCTTCCCTTAGCTCACGTTAGCACGATTCCAAAACTCCATGGAAGCGATTGTTATGTTGTAGGTGGCTGATCAAGTTTTACGTATTAAAGCTTGTGCTTCCATCCTCGTAGAATTCACTCGGTGGATTCGTCACAAATAACCACCAAACTATCCTCTTCTGAAACTTTAACGAAGTTCCACGCCACCATGTTTGTTGTGATCAGCGCTGTGCTGCAGGCTGCATTCAAGGTGTAACGTAAATTGCCACGTTCCCTCGTTTGCTTGTCGTTCTTTCGGCCTTGTGTATTTTTTCTATTTTATGTGTAACATGAGGAGAAATACTGAAAATATCAATTAAAGTCAGCAACTACTAAAATTATGACTGAGTTAACGAGTTGTTTTCTGGCATGAGGGGGTATTCTTGATTTTCCTGATTGAGTGTTCGTTTTTCTGATTATGCCGACGTCACTTGAACATAACATTCACTGCTGGTCATTCAAGGCTCAGAGGGAGCGAGGCACTGCTGTGTTGACAAATATATATATGTTATCGGGGCTATTCGTCATGATATCGAAGTTATCGGGATGACGTCATAATTTCCTGTTATCGGCCGACAGTTATCGCGCACCCCTAGCGCCAGGTAAAATCGTCAGCCTTACCCAGGCCGGAGGACGAGGATTCGCTGTCTGCCAGGGAGGAGGAGTCTGCCTGGTCATGTGACAGCCCCTCCATCAGGGGAATAGAGATCTCGGAGGAAGGGACGGACGAATCGTAGATGCCCGAATCACGAGGAGGTGGGACCTCTGGCGCAGAGGGGTGGTCCTCCTCTACCTGGGCGGGTGAAGAGTACGCCCCCTCCTGGAGGATGGAGGGAGCTGAGGAGGAGGAAGAGGAGCGAGATTCTTCTGGTAAAACCTCAGATATTCCAGTCATGGACCTGAAAGAGACAAAATACCAGAGCAGTGACGAGCGGTCCGGTCCAAGACTGAAGACTGAACTTTGATCCAACAGGCTTCGCTTTACCTTGAAGAGGATTCCAGCACCGACAAGGAGCAGCATAGCAGGTCTGGACTGGGACAAAGACCCGAACTGGGACAAAGACCCGGACTGGGACTGGGTCCAGGGCTGGGACTGGGTCCAGGGCTGGGACTGGGTCCAGGGCTGGGACTGGGTCCAGGGCTGGGACAGGGTCCAGGACTGGGACTGGAGCCAGGGGTCAGCAGAACCACGTTCCTCCTCGGCAGCCCATCGGCTCCCTCCAGCGACGGCATCCTCAGCACCACCTCATTTAGCGCCAGGCCGGAGTCAAACCTCGGCTCCGGCTGATGCAAGGAGGAGCAGGAGGGTTTCAGGGCGGGACCAGGAGCCGTGCCAGCGGGGAGAAGGGGCTTCGAGGAGTCGTCAGAGGACGCCCTGGCAGGAGCCAGCTGCTTCTCGAACCAGTCGGGGTTCTGGCTGATGTGCTGGTGCATGTTGCAGATGGAAACGTAGAGCGAGCGTCCGGACTTGCTCCGGAAGTAGTTCCTCCTAGACACGTTGACGGGCTGCAGCTCGTGGTCGGCCAGACCCGCCTGACCCGAGTGGAGCCGACCGTAGAGCTGAGGCAGCTGGTCCATCATCTTGAACCTGAACACAGACGGAGGGGTTTGGATTAAACCAAGGGTTAGTTCGTGGTCAACCTGTCGCTGCAGAGGGCGGAGCTTCTACCTGGGAGCCAGACTCAGCATTGTGGGGATGTCGTTTTCTGTCGAATAGTCAAAGTACACCGTCATGTAACGACTCAGATCCTGATCCCCGCCCTTCTCACTCTGCTTGGCCAGTCGCAGCTTTTCTGCGATCATGGCCACGGCCACGATGAACAGGTCGCCGTTTGATCCGCCGACGGGACAGGTGCTGCTGCAGTTACCGCGGCGACTGACTGGCGTCTTCCCCCTGCGACTCTTCTTCTCCACGTAGTATCTGCAGCATGAGCAGGATGAAATTAAACCGTTGATAATTAAGAAACCTGATTTTTTTAATCAAAATCCATATAATTTCAGTTTTTCTTTAACCTTTTTTGTCCTCATCAGGGTGGTGGAGTGGGTTTAAAAAAGGTTTAAAAATTTACAAAAAGTACAGACGGGTAGATAAAAGGCCACAAATTTATGTTAGATGCAGAGGTGGGACAGAGGTGGGGTGCTGGGGCTCTGCTCCACCAGCTGTGGAGGGGAAAAATATTTATATTATTTTATTCTTATTTATTTTTTTGATCAGCGTCAGATTTACTTAATAGGGAAAAATGATTGATAATTGGCCTATCAACGTCACCACATTTAACGCTGATGGGGCACTGGAAATGTAGCCCCAACTGCTACGTAAAATGCATGAAGGTTTATGATTGCTGGAGCTACGTGATACTTTTATTTCGTAGAGCGACTCCCAGTCTCTGTCCTACGTCGGGAGAAAAAAAATACGGCGACGAGGAAGAGAGATGGCGACGGCGGTGACAACTAGAGTTCAAGAGCAGCTTCCACCAAATTCAGTGAAATCATTATTAATGTTCCCTTTTGCGAGACGGACGACGGAGGAAAAACTTCTCGTTAAGGAGCTGGGACCCAACAAGCCTGGAATAAACATTTTCCAGTAAACGAAGGAGAAAGGTAAATCGTACAAACGGAGTTTTTGTCGGAGCTGGTTCAACCGTGAGACGTGGCTGCAGGTTGTGGAGCAGCTAATGAACTTTTCTGTTTCCCCTGTATCCCCTTCAGAAGTGACAGATGTGATTGGACTTGGACAAAGACTGGAATAACTGACTTAAAGCACCTCTGAACGGTTCAAGAAACATGAGAGATCCAAAGTTCACATGGAAAACTGCGTAAAGCTAGCTGTGCTTGGAAAGATTAGCATAGCAACGCAGCTAAATGATGGGCACCAACATTGGTGAAAGAAGGCCCAATGAAGAGGTAGATAAAAACCGTAATATTTTATCCAAGATAATCACAATTTTTATGTTTTCTGCCATCTGTTCTTTTAATTATTTCCAGTTCCTCCAAGCTACTTATTAAATAAATCGTCTCGGCTCCTGACCACCGTTTACTGCGTGCTGCCATCTTGAAACTTTGTTTTGAAAACAAGCCCAGCGCGGAATATAAGCGTCATCGCGACAGACGGGCAAGAGAACGAGCATGCGCAGAAAGATGGGAATTAATCTAAAGTGGAATAGGTGTTTACATGACTGCGGAATTATTTAATTAATTAATTAATTAATTAATTAAATTTAATTAAAATCAGAATAAACCAACCACTTACTTCGGAATTAAGTGTAATTCGGAGTGGACATTTTCATATGGAATTAGGTGTTTACATGGTAATTTTTATTCGGATTTAACTTTAATTCTGAATTAAAGAGGAATTAAACTTCCCATGTAAACGCACGGATTGTATTTGATAGCATAACAATAATATAGCTGTAAATTGTTACTTCTTCTGTGAAACTGGAAATTGAAATTAAATTATTATTGTGGACCTGTAGTCATTTTCCAACTCTTCATTTTAATGCTTATGCTAGATTAGGCAGGGAAAAATGTACACCAGTCCCACCAAGATTTTTTTTTCACCACCGGAGAGTCAAAGAGAAGAACAACAGCACAAAACTGTGGTGGAACGATGGGGAGAAAAAAGGAGGAGTGAGGGGAAAAGGAAAGACAAGAAGAAGAAGGAACCAAATAACCAAAGAGTAAGCAGATATCTTCATGCAGAGGACTAAACCCAAGGAACTGCTGTCATGAGTGTCAGTCAAACATTAAAATCCCACAAACAGATTTTGCTTTAATTTCTGCTCCATAAAAGCAAACATGCGTTTGTATTAGAGCTTTGATCACATTTGAATGTGCTGCAGTCAAAGAAAACAGTGTTTTAGCAGCATCTAGCGGCCACTTGCGGAACTGCAGCTCAGAACCGGTTTAATTTCCAGTAAAGTACCGGAGGCCTTTGGAGCAGACGGTGATGATGAGATTCGCTTCATCCAGCTGTCTGCTGAGCCATGACATCTGTCCTTCTTTGCACATCTCCAGGTGTTCCCACAGGTCCAGAACCACCTGAGCACAGTAATCACATTTTCATCTTCATCTTTCTTTTATTTTTTTAATTATTATTTATATGAAGTGCTCTTCTTTACTGTCGTCTTATCACCTCGCAGCCACAGAAGTCCTGCAGGAAGTAGGCGAAGCTCTGGATGACGCTGGTGTGTTTGGGACAGTCTCTGCTGGAGTAACAGATGAAGACTTTGGGGCGGGGCCACGGCCGCTCGCTGTTCAACGCCGCACTCTGATTGGACGACTCGCTGCTCTCCTCATCCAGCTGACTGTAGATGTTTTCTTGAACCATGAAGAGATGAATGTGTCATTTAACCACAAAATTAAAACTCACCTGTCACATCTAAAACACCCTCAGTTCAAATCAAAATCTCAAATGGCATTTAAGACTTTCACAAAAGTTCAAGTCTCACTGTGAGCGTTTCTGTGTGCAGACTAAAGGCCCCTTGACCCCTCAACCTCAGACGCTGCTGAGCAAACTACCGCAGAAAGGTGATCAGTAAAAGTTAAAAAAGCTCGTAATCTCATAATTTCTATCCCAATATTACGATGTTTTACACATTTCCTCTTTTCAACACATCTTTCCGACTGAGTTGGTTTGTTTGACGTATGTGTGCGGCATGTGTGTGTGCTGGCTGCAGGGCAGGTAAGTCCTTTTGGGATAATAAAAATACCTTGAACCTTTGAGAATGCAAAGAAAAAAACCACAAAAAAGTAGGGCTGGGCAATGATTAAAATTTTTAATCGCGATTAATCGTATTATTTCCCTGATTAATCACGATTACGCAAAATCAAATAATGAATTCAAAAGTAGTGTAAAGGTCACTTTTATTTAAATGTTCTGCTGCCATATGAACTAAAGTGTCATAACATTTGTTGTTCAAACACTTTTAACATCAGCACTTGTCAGTAACACATATTTAGTGTAAATCTCATCTTAAAAAATGTAAAATAAAATAAAGCTTATGGCCACTGCCAGGGCATTAAAGTCATCCTGTTTTTATAAAAAAAAAAAGATTGTGTCTCAGCACAATCAGAACATTGAAACAGGTAATTACTGAGGTAAAAGCAGAAACTTTTAACAGGGAGTTCAACTTATCAGTTGTTACAAATAACCTTGTTTTTGTTGAATCCTCCGTCTGGGAGAACTTTAAAATATAATTTGTCCATGGAAAGTTCACTAACTTTACCAATCCGTGTATCCATCATTCTTTCCATTTTCAATTGTCAATCAAAAAAAAAAAAATTAAAAAGTGATATTATATATATATATATATATATATATTAAGTGATATATTATGTTTTTTTAAACACAAAAAACGAAGGAAAAAAAAACATTTTTTTTATATATATTTCAATTTTAGACTTGGATCAAAAATACGAAATGAAAAAACGGGCCACAGAACTGAATTTGTTTTATAATCAAGGACTGGACTTTCTGTTGTCATTACACATCTGTGCCACTAGATGGAGCCGCACTGCAGTAACCAGCTAGAGAACAGCAGGACAGTGAACGCATGGAGCAGATCTGATAGAACATGGAGGAATGACGCCAAAGTTTTGTTGCAGTCCAGAATTTTTTTTTTTTTTTTTTTTTAAACAGAATTGTTAATATTGCTACCTGAGTTGCTACCTGAAATATAAAGTTCATGGATTTTTACCGTTCTCCATGTCTGTTTTAGCTTTTCCTTATCTTTACCTTCAATTTTTTTCCAGTTCTGCAGCAGCCAGAAACAGGCATTAATAAATTAATGAGTTAATGTGATAATAACGTGCTAACTTGCCCAGCCCTAATAAAAAGATAAAATGAATGTTTTATCGTCTGGATCGTCTCACCTTGCTGCTTCTTGCGACACATGACGGTGAAGAGGGTGGCGAAAGCAGACATGATGACCAGAGGCACCGTGATGGCCATCGCACGGATAGGCCCCGCCCAGGGGGAGTGGACTGGTGGATGGAGCAGACAGACCCCGGTTCAGACAGCTACATCAGACTGACAGCGGCTTCGTTATCGTTAGGTCTAACTTCATATGCAGGAAAAAACATCATCACTCTACAGTGAGAACTGGATTATAATGAAACTGTTAATCTGAGGGAAAACTGTGAAAAAGACAAAAAAAAACAAAACAAAAGCAGAAGCCTGAAGTAGCTAATAGATTCCACTGCTCTTTGGTTTGCATGTGCGTCTCACCCTGGCTGACGTGGTACTGAGTCTGTCTCCTCGTCGTGTTACTGTCGTCTCTCAGCTGATACAAAACAGAAGAAAGATGATCCAGAGAGAAGAACCAGTAAATATGACCATTAAAACAAGCTCAGTGCTGCGCTGCGTTCACAAACCTCGATCACGTACGTCCCCGGTGTGACGTCCTTCAGCGTGCACGTCGTCCTGTCCTTGTTCCCGTCCTGCAAGCAATTCATTTATGAAAAACGACAAACAAAAGAAAAACAACCCGTGAAACGTCACAACCACTTCTCTGGTTTCCTGCTCCTGATGGTCAACCCTCTCATGTTTTCCAGACGCTGAGCATCTGGACAAACGGAAGCATTTTTAGGGATTATTAGGGTGTTATTACAGGAGCTGGTCTTGATGAGGCGAAACCAAATGTTGACTTATTTATTATTAGAATATAAAAAGTCCTTCTGAAAATAAAGTTCCTCAGAGTGACACTGGAAGCCAAGGTGTTCCCATCCATCACTTATTAATATAATTATCAATTATTAGATTAATATATCTAATTATATAAAATTAATAATATAATTAGGGCTGGGCAAGATAACGAGTTATTATCACATTAACTCATTAATTTATTAACGCCGACATTTATTATATTGCACGTTAACGCATGTTGCTCACATGCTTTTATTTTGAAAAGTCTGTTTCTGGCTGTCGTAGAACCGAAAGAGAATTGGCGGGAAAAACATGCAGAAAAGCTAAAACAGACATGTAGAGCGGTAAAGTTACAGAACTTTAATGTGGATATTTTCATTTTAAAGTTCTCCCAGACGGAGGATTTAACAGAAACAAGGTTATATGTAACAAGTGACAAGTTGAACTCCCCGTTAAAATTTTCTGCTGTTACCTCAGAAATTACCCTGTTTTAATGTTCTGATTGTGGCTCAGGATTTTGTTGGTAGACAAAAAACAGGATGACATTAATGTCCTGGCAGTGCCAATAATAATTTATTTTATTTTACATTTTTTAAGATGAGATTTACACTAAATACTGACAAGTGCCGATGTTAAAAGTGTTTGAACAACAAATGTTATGACATTTTAGTTCATATGGCAGCAGAACATTTGAATAAAAGTGCATTTTACACTACTTTTGAATTCACTGATTTTGCGTATACAATCTGATTAATCATGATTAATCAGGGAAACCATGCGATTAATTGAGATTAAAAATTCGAATAGCTGCCCAGCCCTAAATATGATTAATAATCAATAAAAAAATTCCCAAAAGTTGGAAAATTCTGTTTGCATCGTGAGATTTGTGGGATCAAAAATAATTAAGTCATATAATTAATAATAGGTTAGAATGGGAGAAACCAGGATAAACCTGCAGATAAGCTGCTGATTAGTTTCCTCAGGTTTATTTATTATCACCAGGTGTCATCTCTTACTGACGTGGCACAAAGGAACCAGGCTCCAGAACAGAACTGGCCCGAGTCCCAGACCCTGAGGAGCGCCGTGACTCAGGGCTCAGACTTCACAGGGTGGACGGACAGGTGTGCAGAGGTCTGACTGCCGTCTTTTATTCTCTCTTTGATTCGGGACGTAAACCTCTGAACGCCTCAGAGGAAGAATCGTGTCGCGCTGTGCAACGTTATCGCCGTCCATGTGACTCACAGGGTTGAGACGACAAAGACTTGAAAAGAGGGGAGCTGGAATGTTGACGCAGATGGGGGGGAGGGAGTGGTAACAAAGGGCTTTTTACTTCCTGTGTGGACATGAGCAGGTAGAAACTGATGTGGTTAGATCCTGGAGCCAGATTAAGGTCTCTGCAGCAACGAATCAAAAGCTTCAAAGCCGCCTTAAATTAGCAGCCAGCAGCTCCCATCAGAGGGCTGCTGGTGGGAAACTGGTGTCAAACCAGCAGCCAACAGCTCCCATCAGAGGGCTGCTGGTGGGAAACTGGTGTCAAACACAAAGAGCCTAAAGATTAAAAACAAAATGGATCCTGCTGTGGTGGATTTCCTGAAGCTGAATCAAAGTCTGCTCACGATGCAACGAGAACGTTATTTTAATGATATATATCTTTGATGTCCAGTGGTAGACCCAGAAACCCTCCCAGGGCCAGACGGTCTCACCTGCTTGCAGCGCTGCAGTCTGAAGGGGCCGTCCTGCCGCAGCCGGTAGTACAGGTAGTAGACGCTGAAGCCGAAGGAGGGCGGAGCCTGATCGAAGGCCACGTGGAGGTTTGATCCCAGCTGAGACACGTTCAGGGTCTTCGGTTTCCAGACTGCATACACAGAACGAGAACCAGCTCCCGCTGTTACGGACCCGTACTGTCACGCACCAAAGCATGTCACATAAATAGACTCCTGTGACGTTTCTTCATTCTCTCTTTCTTTATTTAACGTAAAAAGTGAGTATAAAGGAATAGTAGAAAGAACCCAGAACTTTTTATTTAAACTGACCTCTACACGTATAAAAGTCACAGGAGTCTATTTATCACAGAACAAGACTATTTTATCAGTTTCAATAAAGGTATAAAAACAAATTCAAGTCTTGCACATCTGTAAAACGTTTAAAAAGATTTATGAATTTTTCACTGGTTTTGTCCCAGCCAGGCCCAGTCAGGCCCAGACAGGCCCAGTCAGGCCCAGTCATGACCAGCCAGGCCCAGCCAGGCCCAGCCAGACCCAGCCAGGCCCAGCCAGGCCCAGCCAGGCCCAGCCAGGCCCAGTCAGACCCAGCCAGACCCAGTCAGGCCCAGCCAGACCCAGCCAGGCCCAGTCAGACCCAGCCAGACCCAGCCAGACCCAGTCAGGACCAGCCAGGCCCAGCCAGTCCCAGTCAAGCCCAGTCAGACCCAGCCAGGCCCAGTCAGGCCCAGCCAGACCCAGCCAGACCCAGCCAGACCCCATCTGGCATGGCCAGACCCAGCCAGGCCCAGCCAGACCCAGCCAAACCCAGTCAGGCCCAGCCAGGCCTAGTCAGACCCAGCCAGTCCCAGTCTGGCCCAGCCAGTCCCAGTCAGGCCCAGTCATGCCCAGACAGACCCAGTCAGGCCCAGTCAAGCCCAGCCAGTCCCAGCCAGGCCCAGCCAGTCCCAGTCAAGCCCAGTCAGACCCAGCCAGGCCCAGCCAGGCCCAGTCAGACCCAGCCAGACCCCATCTGGCATGGCCAGAACCAGCCAGGCCCAGCCAGACCCAGCCAAACCCAGTCAGGTCCAGCCAGGCCTAGTCAGACCCAGCCAGTCCCAGTCTGGCCCAGCCAGTCCCAGTCAGGCCCAGTCATGCCCAGCCAGACCCAGCCAGACCCAGTCAGGCCCAGTCAAGCCCGGCCAGTCCCAGTCAGGCCCAGCCAGACCCAGTTAGACCCAGCCAGGCCCAGCCAGACCCCCCCTTCTGTCTACATGTGGTTCTGTTTATGACGACGGCTCGAAGGCACTTACATGGTTTGCAGACCAGGTTGTCTGGTCCGAGGAGGACTTCACAGGCTGTTGGAGAGGCAGACACAGAAATTATTACACACCTGTTTGGTTCTCATCGAGTAGCTTCTCAACAAACATCCATACGGAGGTGATTAAAAAAAAAACACAAGCACAAAGAACTTCATAGTTTGTTAAAATCATATCCACGGGGGCGTAAGTTAAGTAAAAAGTGGGAGCGATATAAACCCTGTAGCTGCGCTATGATGACAGCAGTCCCAGTTCACTAAACTGGGTCAGAGGGCATCTGTGCTTTAACACTGAAGAGCTACGCTAACAGCTAGCGCTTTTCTTCTAAAGCTTACAAACTGAACACCTGAAGACTTTTCTCTTTATCGATAATTTTAGATGCACAAATATGTGATCATAGAAATACGTCAGAGTTAAAACAATTAAAGTCACTGTATGTAGTAATCCCACTTCTGACCACATGGGGGCGCACAGGTCTGCTGTGTTGACAAGACTGTGCTATTGAGTGGGGACGGGCACGTCTTGTAATACCACTTCTTCCCCTAGAGGGCCCGTCTTTCATGTCTCACAGCAGGGGCTGAGATGTTCTTTTGCCCCCATGTGGTCAGAGGAGGAAGTGCTACATATTAAGACCTCGGGAAACCGAGTCAACTTGTGAAAGAAAAGGAGCGTCTTCTTTTTTGTTTCTAAGGTCAGTGCTCTGGAGCCACTTTGATGCAGACATTAACTCATGTTTTACTAAAAACCAGAGTTTATTTCTTTTCTTTTCTTGGCTGTCGGCGTCTCAAACACACAAGGTTTTTGATGAAAATATTTATTTTCCGAGATGTCTTGAAACTGCTCCATGATCACACAGTCCAAAAAAGTTTTAATAAACATCAATTCTACGATCGAAAGTGAAGCAAAGTTAATTACTGTATTCACAAAGTAAATATATATATCTATTTGTCCCACAATCACACCATAAACAATTTATTTGATATTATTTTGCTTATACAGCTGTTCTCCACAGAGGACAGATGTTTGGACGGTCTATAGGAGACTTACAGTTGGTCCTGAGGAAGGATGGAGGGAAGAAACTTTCATTCATCAGAGACGGGAAAGGAACAACACGAACCATGTAGTCGGTGTCAAAGGTCAAACCGCCGAACGGCTGGCTGCTCAGCTTCTGTACGACAGAAAATACAATCAAATCACAGATAAAACACTGAGCAGCAGTCCTGAGAATGAACGGCGTTTATGGATGCACCATAACTGTTTTTTAAAACTCATAACTTTCAGCTCCTAAAGGGCGATACCGATAACACACATATCTAAGATCATTACATCAATACTATGAACAAAATCCAAAAATAGTTTTGACTTTTTAAAAGAACAGATATTTATTTTTTACAATGAAAAACTATTGGCAAGCCTCTCAAACATTTTCATAAAGCTATCAAACAAACCTTTTTGATATCTCACATTAAATCAAATAAGGTTCATTACTGACTGATATAAAAAATAAAGGCTCCTTGAACTGATGGAAATACATGCATCAGAATTACTAACTGAAAAATATTAACATTTAAAGGATTTTGTGTGCTGCAGGGTGCATTCAAGGTGTAACGTAAATTCCCACGTTCCCTTGTTTGCTTGTCATTTTTTCGGCCTTATGTATTTTTTCTATTTTTATGTGTAAAAATAGAAAATACTGCGAATATCAATTCAAGTCAGCAACTTCTAAAATTATGACCGAGTTAACGAGTTGTTTTCTGGCATGAGGGAGTATTCTTGATTTTCCTTATTGAGTAAACGTTTTTCTGATAATGCCGACATCACTTGAACATAACATTCACTGCCGGTCATTCAAGGCTCAGAGGGAGCGAGGCACTGCTGTGTTGACAAAAATATATATGTTATCGGGGCTATTCGTCGTGATATCGGACTTATCGGGATGACGTCATAATTTCCTGTTATCGGCGCGATAGTTATCGTGCACCCCTAATGGTGTTAATAATCAATTTAAGGTGTAATTATAAGATAAACTCTCAGTGAATGTGAAATGAAATCAGGCAGAAACTCAGTGAGCTCAGTGTGATGTCACATCCTGGGTGGACACCAGAACGCATGTGCAGCACAGCACGACTTCACCAAGACAGGTCGTTAATGACTCTGACGCCATCTGTCATGGACGGTAATTATCTGAGCTGCAGATGTTTCAGAGGTAACATCACACAGGTGCAGATGTTCGCCGGGAGAATCGAGCGCTTGTTTTCGCCCAGACGGTCGTGAGCAAAGTTGGAGCTCGTGTTTTCTCCTGGCTGCAGTTACTGGAGCACATCGCTCCACAGCTCAGAGGAAGAAACCAGAAAGGAGTAATTAGTGATAATAAACTGGCTACTTTGGAGTAAATGAACGCTGTGGACGTTGTCGTCCATCTCTCTGTAGCTTATTAAAGGCTGTGCAGCAGAGCTGGAGCTGGCAGATTAACCTCTGTGGGAACATCATGAACGTAAAACTCCAGCAGTCAGCAGTGATGGATGATCTGTGGGACGTCTCCTGGTCAGGGTTAGGGTTAGTCTCCTGGTCCTTCTGGTTAGGGTTAGGGTTAGTCTCCTGGTCAGGGTTAGTCTCCTGGTTAGGGTTAGGGTTAGTCTCCTTGGTCAGGGTTAGGGTTAGTCTCCTGGTTAGGGTTAGTCTCCTGGTCAGGGTTAGGGTTAGTCTCCTGGTTAGGGGTTAGTCTCCTGGTCAGGGTTAGGGTTAGTCTCCTGGTTAGGGTTAGGGTTAGTCTCCTGGTCAGGGTTAGGGTTAGTCTCCTGGTCAGGGTTAGGGTTAGTCTCCTGGTCAGGGTTAGTCTCCTGGTTAGGGTTAGTCTCCTGGTTAGGGTTAGTCTCCTGGTTAGGGTTAGTCTCCTGGTTAGGGTTAGTCTCCTGGTTAGGGTTAGGGTTAGTCTCCTGGTCCTTCTGGTTCCTACCGTGTTCTTGTAGGAGAAGTTCAGCTGTCGGGGGTCTTTCAGGACCAGGTGTTGACACTGCTTCCCCTCTGGATTCTTGTCCTCCAGGTAAACCCTGAAGCCTTTCACGTGTTCAATCCCTGCAGAGATGCAACAGGAAGTTCAGTTTCACGCATCCTTTTCTCCTGACTCCTTCTTTCTTTCCTGCCTCCTTACTTCCTCCTCTCCTCCTCACCTCGTGGCCCTACCTGTCCTGTCCATGTCTCCTTACCTCCCTCACACTCTCACTTATCTCATTTCACTACATTTCCTCTCGTCTGCCCCCCCCCCCCCCCCCCCCCCCCCCCCCACATGTTCTCCTCCTCCTCCTCCTCCTCTTGAAAACACATCTGTCCTGTAACTGCACCTCTGGATCAACCGGACATGCTTTTCCTGTTAGAAAGGTTGAGGAAGAGGAAGAGAGAGAGGGAGACAGAAGGAGAGAGAGAGGGAGAAAAGCAGAGAGAGAGAGACAGACGAAGGGGGAGAGAGATGAAGAGAGAGACAGACAGAGAGAGAGACAAAGGGGGGAGAGAGAAAGAGAGAAACAGAAAGAGAGAGACAGAGTGAGAAAGAAAGAGGGACAGAGAGAGAGAGAGAGAAAGACGAAAGGGGAGAGAGACAGAGAGACCCAAAGAGAGAGACAGAGAGAAAGACAGAGAGAGATAGAGACAGAGAAAGAATGAGAGAAAAAGACAGAGGGGGATAGGCAGAGAGAGAGAGAGACAGAGAGAAAGAGAGACAGAGAGAGAGAGAGAGAGAGACAGAGAAAGAGAGAAAGAATGAGAGAGAGAGAAAGACAGAGAGAGAGAGAGAGAGACAGAGTGGTAGAACAGGTTTGTGTGTCCTCAGGCAGATTTCTTTTTTCTTTTTTTTTTAAAGGCAGGTTTCTGAACAAGTCTGTCTCAGTCTGGAGGATCATCTGAATGTTGGCAGAAGCAGTTTGTCTTCAGGTGTCCACAGCTTCGTTTCCTCTCCTGGAAGACAACTGGAGCTCTTTTGGTTTTCTTCTCTTGGTTTTTGAAGATGTTTGCATCTAACAGGCAGGTTTTGAGGATCTCTAGGACCTGGCTGATTATTTTATTAGCTTCATTTAAGACTAATAAAATAATGCACCAGCGTAGAGGACGACAGCTGCCTCTCTGTCAGAGAAACTCCAACTGTTCACAACATCCACATTTAAACTGCCTCATTTCTCCCTAAACTAGTTACTGACGTCTTTTTGAGAAAAACTAAAAGACCAAATTAAAGAGAAACACAATTTCAGTCTCATCAAAGTTGAACGAACAAAGTATTAAAAATATTTCAGCACCTTGTGTTTGATTTGAGGAGAATTTTTTTTTCCCCAAATTTTCACCATGTAAGTAGGAGATGTGAGACCTTTCAGTGTTGTGAGAAAGAGGGGGGGTGGCTGGTGTACCTTACACGAGTACACACACGAGCGCACACACGAGCACACACACGAGCACATTCCTTCACGGTCAAATCCTGGTATTGTGGTGAGACGTGATCCTCTTTTCTCTCCGTCTCCAGGTCTGATCAAAGCAACACCCTGCAGGGTAACCTGAGACCTTCCAGGGGTTCACCTCCGTCCTTCACCCCTGAAACCTGCAGGAAAACCGTCCACCCGGACAGGTACGCGGTCAGACCTTACCTAGCGGGCTGGCGGACCAGTGGACGACCACAGCAGCCTGGTCCTCGCAGGCCAGGTGGCTGAAGGAGATGTTGGTGACCTCGTGGATCACGTGTTTGCCCAGCGGGTAGTTTGAAGAGCAGTCTGCAGGGAGAGAGACAGACGCAGTTCAACAGCAGCAAACAAACCTCACCACCATCCGTTTTTCTGCACCGCTTCATCCGCCGCCAGCAGAGGGCGTTTTTAGTTTTAACGGTGCGACAGAAACTGGCTCCTTCCCTCACAGACTCTGTGGTGGCCGACAGCTGCACACGAAGCTCTTTGTTGATCTATCAGCACAAAAAAAACCTGGTAACTAAATATCTGGTGCTGTAGTAAAAGGCCAAAAGGTGCGTGTCTTTGAATTTCTTTCCCCTGACGCTTCATGAAAACTGTAACAACGCCACAGCTTTTTGTTCAGCTGCAGGTTGTTTTGTGGAAACGGCCTCTAAGATCAGAGCCTCTGGGTGGGAGCTTCCCAGGAGGGAAGATGATACACGTGACGGTGACAGGATCAACCGCTGTGAGGGCTGGGAGGGGGGGGGGGGGGGGGGGGGGGGGGGGGGGGGGGGGGAGTCCTACTAGGGGCGTCTGCAGTGAAGGACCTAGTTCTGGACCTGGTTCTGGACTCGGTCAAGGAAGTGCAGACGTTGGCACGTTTGTGGAGGTTTCCTTTTTTTTTTATTTCCTCTGGCTGCAGCGTTTGGATCAAAGTTCAGTCATTTTTCAGCCTCGAAGTCACAGATACGTGAAGCAGTTTTCTGCATCACTGGACCTGTGGGGGGAAGAAGGTTCTGCAAACCCGTCTCATGCACGACTTCAAGGACTAGAATCATTTCATGGTTCCTCACAGTTGGATTAGATGTTAAAATAAAATATCCACTAGGGATGAGTTTTGGCAAGGACCTTGCAATTACGATATGTATATCAAGATACAATATTATCGCGATATGGCAACATATCACAATATTCTACCCAGTTAAAATAAAAATTTAAAGTAGAGATGAAAAATCAAGTTACTGTATATGTTCATCAGATGATATTGATCATTCAGAGCAGCCATTCCCAAACTTCAGAATACCAAGGATCAATTTGAAATGTGAAAAATCTCCGCGGCCCACCAGAACCTTTAATCACAACTGTGATAAACATGCAGGACAAGGAACCATGATCCGATATTAATGTAAAGGGTCAACAAATAAGGTGACACTTGTCATATTAAGTTAAGATGACAGTAGAATAACACTTAACTGGTTTGTTTTATTACTTCTTAATGTTTTTTAATCATGTCATGAATATTTTACAGTAATTAAAAACATATTTAAAAAAGATTGCGGATTTAAAACACATTTGTTTAATTTTAATGACCTCTCACGGCCTCTCACCAGGGGGCCGCGGCCCACACTTTGGGAATCACTGATTCAGAGGACAAATTGAGTCAAAACAATTTGTTTCAAAATAACCTATTTATTGTTTACTATTAGTGTTTTTGAAAAAAAATTGATATTAGGAGCTGAAAAATCGATATTATATTGGACGGCTGAAAATCGCGATATATTGCCGAATCGATTTTTTTTCACAGCCCTGATCTCCACCCATTTCTTAAGTGTTCTGATTTGAGTTTAGTGACAGGAAATTAGCATCCAGGTCTTTATGATATTAAGACACAGCCCAGTTAGTTTACTGGTGTCATCTGGCTTCATGGACAGAGATAACTGAGTCTCATCTGCAGAGAAACGGACCTTTATGTCACACTGACTGAAAATAAAACCTAAAGGAAGCATGTGACTGTTACTGACCGACCCGCAGAACGTCTCAGCAACGACACTTCTGAGGAAGATGACATGCATTCACTGGATTTTCAGTTAGATTTTACAACTTACAGGTGTGTTACAAAAAAAAACATGCATTTAAATTATTAACATTTATAGCCCCAGTTCCTGTTCCTGCAGTCGACTGATGCAGATTAAATCATTTCCCTTTGCACTTACTGATGGAAGTGAGCGTTTTGTCAGGTAACAGAAGCAGCAGCATCTCATCACGACTCGTAAAAGAGCAGGATGGAGAGGAGGGACGGATGGAGGGCACCCAGCCATGAAGGGAGAGGGATGGCAGGAGAAATGCCAAAAGGGAAGGGGGCGTGAGCTCAGACACGACTCACTGCCTCCCCTTCCTCCTGCCAGCCACCTATTGACGGAGGTGAGGATGAGGAGGAGGAAGACGGGGCCGAGGAGAGAAGCTTATAAAGGAAGGAGCTGACTGAGAACCGGAACGACACGCGTCACCGCTCCTCTTCTTCCCGCCTCCTCATCCTCCTCAGAGCGGGGGGGGTCACGTTCAGGGCTAAAGAGGAAGGTCACAGCTGGTTGCTCCTCTTCCTTTTACTGCATCTTCTACAGCAGGGATGTCAGACTCATTTCCATTGAGGGCCACATCAGCATCATGGTGGCCCTCCAAGGGCCAGATTGACGACATGAATGTAACAAATTAAGAAATTAAACTACACCTTATTATAATGTTAAATAACGGTTTCTGTATTTATTATGTATTCAAGTTTCAAATATTTAAGTCAATAAATAGGTTTAAACTCAAAGTTTGTGGTTGTTAGAGTATCCATTACCTTGGTTTCAGTAGCGGAAGCGGTTCTTTGTTTTTCTTGCAGGCTAAATTTAGCATACTTAGCTCCATGTTTGTTGTCAAAATGCCGACATAGATTAAACTCTTTCACAATTGACACCGCCTCATAACACAAAAGACAGACTGTTATTTCACCTTCTTTCACCTGAAGTCTATCAGTTCTGGAAAATCATCTTGCTCATAGCTACCGTTATCGTTGTGGGTAACGGCGAAATGCATGATGGGAGATGTAGTTTATTGTCAATATGCACTTTAAAGTGGTGTAAGCTTATTTTAAGTCTTAAAATATTGGTTTAAAATTTAAGCCAATAATGCCCAAGCTCTCGAGGGCCACATAAAATGACGTGACGGGCCATCTACAGGATGCAAGAAGGAAAGGAAGAAGTTCTCTATTACTCTCCTTTTTTTTCTTTAGAGTCAATTATTCAGTGTTGTTAAAAAAAAAAAGAGCTGACAAATGAGGGACAAAGTTCACTCTCGGATGAAGAAAAGAGCTTTTTTATGCTGTGTTGTTGTTAATTTTACAGCTGTTTCTGCTCTGGAGGATGCTGAAACCTCCCCAGGACTCGAGGAGGTAAGACGATGCTTCAGAAAAATCCCAGCATGCTCTTCTTCAACTAAGATTTCATCTCCTTTCACATAAAAACTCAGCTGAGCCGCATCGATCCAGTTTGTGTTCCAGTGAGGATCAGGGCTGGGCATGAGTCGAAGCCCTCATTCAGATGTTGCACACCTGACATCAGTAGCTGACTGGAGGTCAAGGGTCAGAGGTCTCCCTGCTTTATATTCCATCAATACAGACAGAGAGGAGGAATAACAGTCCTCCAACCTTCAACCAGCTGGAGGAGGAGTCACTGAGGTGTATCACCCCCCCCCCCGCCCCCCCCCCCCACACAGCAGGCTCTGATTGTCATGCAAACATGCTTCGGCTCTTAACTTTAGCTAAAAGTGTGCAGGTTTTCATTTCTGCTCTTCATAAGAGCAAGCATCTGCACTTCACATGACCTCTTGACACCCCCCCCCCCCCCCCCCCAAACCACACCCCCCACCTCCGCGATGACATAATGTGTAAAAAGATTAGACGGAATGAAAATAAATCAGCTCCACAGAGAAACGACCGTCCGTCTGAACTTTGATGATTATTGTTGGTATTTAAGTCAGTAAAGTTGGTAAGTTGGTATTAACACTTATGGAGGGAAAAAGCACAGCTGACAGCTTTTTGTGATTTTGTTGGACAAAAATACATTTTTTAAATCTGTAAATGAAAAAAGGACTATGAAGATCCCCCAGAAATCAGTTTAAACTGTTGATACATCAGGACATCTGAGTGTAGAGTTTAAATCTTATTTAGTTTTTAACACTTTAACACAGAATCTGCTTTGATCAGCTAGAAAAGATAATTCACCAGGCTCTCTACAATCCACAAATAGATTTGATTCTGGAGTCAATTAATAAAATAGTAATAACCTAATTAGAAATCTACATGATACAAATCACAGTCTGTAACTGACCGGTTTATGGAAGAGAAGGGTTTTATAATTTATACAGATTTAAAGAAGGCCTGAAACCTGCCAATACACACACGCACACGCACGTGCACACACACATGCACACGCACGCAAACACATGCACACAATGAGGGATCTTAAAGCACCTCCTCGCTCATGGTCACGGACAAAAGCAGGAGGCAGGGATCGGCCACGGCTCAGGAACTTGACTTTAGGGGTGAAAAGAACAAAAGAAGAAGAGTCGGAGGGGTGGGGGGGTGGGCAAACATGGAGTTGGGGTGGTGGTGGTTGGGGGAGGGGGTTTCAGATTTTCACGCCGGTCAACAAGACAGCAGATAAAATCCCCTCCAGGCTCTGATCAACCGGTTTGATGCATTTGGTTCAGTCTAAGAGGCGTAAAGTCATTAGAGGGAGTTAGTTTAGGAAACGAATGTCATAAAAAGGTAATGCTCTCGTTCCAGCCCCCACTTCCTCTCTGCTGGAATGAATAATAATGAATAATGATGCACCGTAGGCTCTGCAGCTGTATTTTGATTACCAAAATACACAAGTGCATGAATAAAACTAAATACTGCAGTTTGTGAAACACCTGGAAGTTCAGGTTTAACTACAATCATTCACGTTTCTTCTCAGCTCATCCATCTGCAGCTTCAGACTCATCAGCAGTTATCAGATCATCAGAGATCAGATCATCAGTTATCAGAGCATCAGTTCATCAGTTATCAGATCATCAGATCATCAGAGATCAGATCATCACTTATCAGATTATCAGTTATTAGATCATCAGTAATCAGATCATCAGAGATTGGATCATCAGTTATCAGATCATCAGTTCATCAGTTATCAGATCATCAGAGATCAGATCATCAGTTATCAGATCATCAGAGATCAGATCATCAGTTATCAGATCATCAGAGATCAGATAATCAGTTATCAGTTCATCAGTTATTAGTTCATCAGAGATCAGATCATCAGTTATCAGATCATCAGTTATCAGATCATCAGTTATGGAGGCCGTGATGCTCTCTGATGGACCCAAATTAAACAGCCACGTGGGACGAGATGTTTAATCCAAAAAGAAGTGTGGCTGACCTCCATCCTTCTTTTCTTTCAGTAGTACCACCATGCAGCGCTGAAAATGCAGTTACTTTAGTAAAGTTAGAAAACAGAGGAACTCACTGTCGGCTCTGAAGGTGACGACCAACCTGCGACTCCCATCTGGACCAGGCAGCACCTGAGAGAGAGAGAAGAGGAGGAGAGTTATCATCTGTTCATCTGAGAGAGAGAAGAGAGGAGAGTTATCATCTGTTCATCTGAGGGAGAAGAGGAGGAGAGTTATCATCTGTTCATCTGAAAGAGAAGAGGAGAAGGGTTATCATCTGTTCATCTGAGAGAGAAGAGGAGAATTATCATCTGTTCATCTGAGAGAGAAGAGGAGGAGAGTTATCATCTGTTCATCTGAGAGAGAAGAGAGGAGAGTTATCATCTGTTCATCTGAGAGAGAAGAGGAGAGTTATCATCTGAGAGAGAAGAGGAGGAGAGATATCTGTTCATCTGAGAGAGAAGAGGAGAAGAGTTATCATCTGTTTGTCTGAGAGAGAAGAGGAGAGTTATCATCTGTTCATCTGAGAGAGAAGAGGAGGAGAAGAGTTATCATCTGTTCATCTGAGAGAGAGAAGAGAGGAGGAGAGTTATCATCTGTTCATCTGAGAGAGGAGGAGGAGAGTTATCATCTGTTCACTGTCATAAGACGGTTGGCTGTTTTTTTCTTCTGAAATGCTTCCTGTCAGATGTGAAACTGTGTGAAGGACGACGTCCCGTCTGCTGTTTAAAACACAATGATGACCTCATGACAGCGATGATGACCTCATGACAGCGATGATGACCTCATGACAGCGATGATGACATCATGACAGCAATGATGACATCATGACAGCGATGATGACCTCATGAAAGCGATGATGACCTCATGACAGCGATGATGACCTCATGACAGGGATGATGACATCATGACAGCGATGATGACCTCATGACAGCGATGATGATATCATGACAGCGATGATGACCTCATGACAGCGATGATGACATCATGACAGCGATGATGACCTCATGACAGGGATGATGACCTCATGACAGTGATGATGACCTCATGACAGGGATGATGACATCATGACAGCGATGATGACCTCATGACAGCGATGATGACCTCATGACAGCGATGATGACCTCATGACAATGATGATGACATCATGACAGTGATGATGACCTCATGACAGCAGGACGAAGAGCTGCAGCTTCACTTCTGCAACAGTGTTTGAGACGACCAGCAGAGAAACAGCACAGAGGAGCACTGACACACGTCACATCAGGATCCTGGAGAACGCTGACATCACGCTGACATCACGCCGACATCATGCTGACATCACACTGACCCACAGATCCTTACGGACACCCTGAAAGGATGAGCGGGTCCAACGTGGTGTCACTGGTGGAAATATTCCAGAGGAAAACATCTGGATTTGATAGATATAGAATAAAACCTGGTCAATAAATAAAATAGAATAAAATTATTAAAGAGGAAGTAGTTAATAAGGTAAAGATGAAACAAACAAACTACATCCACAAGTTCTGGTCACATGACTCAAGAATCCAGCTGTTGATGCACAGCTGCTGTTGATGTCCGTTCATTAATGTCAATGCTCTGCTGTGAATACGCACACCCAGAACCAGCACTCCTACAGTCCAGAACCAGCACTGTCACGGTTCAGAACTAGTACTCGTATGTAGTGCTGGGCGGTATGACCAAAAATTTATATCACGGTATTTTTCAAAATTATATCGGTTTCACTGTATATCACGGTATTTTTTTTTTTGAAGGCACAACTGGGTGTTAACCACTTTTTCTAATCATTTAGAGAGGAATTGCTGCAGTAAATTGGCTTAGAATGACCTATTTTACTGTCACGAGGAGTGAATATTGTAGAAAAACATTCACATCTACACTAGTATTAATACAGGTTTGCATGGCCTCACAAAATGATGCTATTTACAAAGAAGTGGCACTCGTGATTCTAATTAAGTGAAGGAATCAGAATGCATGATAGTTGCAGTTAAAATACAGAACCCTTTTATTTTTCAAATTTTGCAAACAACTTGAAAAAACATATTTTGTAAAAAATCAACATTAACTAAACAATGTAAACAACGTTCTAAAATTGTAGCTGCGGGAGGCAACACTAGGCTGGTGTTGCCTCCCGCGGCTACAACTTTAGTTCGGCAACATTTGCAGATTATTGTAGTTTGTTGGACGTCGTCTTTTTTAAATCCAAAGAACTTCCACATGACAGACACGGCTCCTCGTTTAGGAAGAAGTTTCTCAGTCTCATGTTGCCGTTCTGGAGCTCCCACTTCGGGATTTTCGCTGTTTGCAGCCATCACCGTTGTTGTGCTTTCAGTGCAACTGCAAAACAGTCCCCTGTCAAGCAATGTTCTGCGGCACTTGCGTTCCGCCTCGCGGCGTTCCCAACGTTGTGTACGCTACAGTACATACTTACCGGTATTACGGTATATGAAAAATTCATATCATAAGAAAAATAAACACCGGTATTCGGTATGAACCGGTATACCGCCCAGCACTACTCGTATGGTCCAGAACCAGCACCGTCACGGTCCAGAACCAGTACTCCTACGGTCCAGAACCAGCACCGTCACGGTCCAGAACCAGCACAGCCACGGTCCAGAACGAGTACTCCTATGGTCCAGAACCAGCACCATCACGGTCCAGAACCAGCACCGTCACGGTCCAGAACCAGTACTCCTACAGTCCAGAACCAGCACAGCCACAGTCCGGAACCAGAACTGCAACGGTCCAGAACCAGAACTGCCACGGTCCAGAACCAGCACAACCATGGTCCAGAACCATTTATTTGGTTAAACATGTTAGTTAAACAGAGAAAATCTGTCCAATCTGCAACAGCTTTTACTTGCGTGCACGTGCCCGGTGTGCACGGACGGCTGCGTGATTTAATGTAGATCTTTTCCAACAATTTTATTTAGGAATCAAAGCTTTGGACCCGATAACGGGCCTGATAACGGGCCTGATAACGGACCCGATAACAGGCCTGATAATGGGCCTGATAACGGGCCTGATAACGGGCCAGAGAGGATGCAGCTGGAGATGAACCAGACCGAGCTTCATTTACCCACAATCCCTCTCAAGCCCTCCACAAACACCATATTCTAGTAACCTTAAGAGTTTTACAGCCCCCCCCCCCCCCCCCCCCCGGCTTGTTACAGAGGTGTCAGCCTGGTCACACGCAAAAACCACACATGTTCACCTGAAACCAATCAGACAGACACCCAACAGCGTGAAGGTATGTAACAGGAGGGAGGCCATGCTTATTAGCCGCCATTGTACCCCGACACCCCCCCACACACACACACATGCAAACACGCGTTAATTATGCACGTGAGAAGTCCTTCATCGGCGTCCCCCAGCCTTTAACACAAACACTAAAACAGACCCTAAAACCATTTCTTTACCATCAGCCTTTTGAAGAAGCGCTGACAAAAAAAAAAAAGGAAAAAAAGGAAAACACGCATCTACACACAGTTTCCTCTCGTGCGCTGCCTTCAGCCTGCTGCACTGGTGACCTTTGACCTGCAGGGGTTTACTTCCTCCTGTGGGCTTAGACGTCCCGCTGGCAGCGTTGAACTGCAGCGCTAATTAAAATCCAGGGAGGGTATTCACTGACACCACAAAGAAAGAAAACTTCCTGATTTCTTGTATTGATTTCTGGAAGCAGCTGGAACGACCCTCCCTGTAACCACCAACCACCAACACCACCTGAGACTTTGATCCACATCAGACACGAGCACACCGACGTGACAATAACCCAACCAGAAACCTGAGAGACGCGCTGCAACGCTGCAGGATGCTGCAGGACGCTGCAACGCTGCAGGACGCTGCAATGCTGCAAGATGCTGCAACGCTGCAGGATGCTGCAATGCTGCAGGACGCTGCAGGACGCTGCAACGCTGCAGGACGCTGCAACGCTGCAGGACGCTGTAGGACGCTGCAACGCTGCAGGACGCTGCAACGCTGCAGGACGCTGTAGGACGCTGCAACGCTGCAGGACGCTGCAACGCTGCAGGACGCTGCAGGACGCTGCAACACTGCAGGACGCTGCAACACTGCAGGACGCTGCAGGACGCTGCAGGACGCTGCAATGCTGCAGGACACTGCAATGCTGCAGGAGGCTGCAGGACACTGCAGGACGCTGTAAGACCTTCACCCACAGGTGAGGAAGTTTGTGAATCCCTTCAGGAAGACCAGGCTCATTAAAATCTTTCTCCTTCACGGTGGAGCATGAACGCCTCCAAATGATCCAATAAAACTTTGGTCCGGAGGCACCTCTTAATAAACTGAAGTATAGAGGAGCTGTTGTTTTTCTTTTAAACATTCTTTGAGATGAAAGAGTTTTTAATAAATGGTAAAGGCACTGTCGTAAAGAAATATTTATGTATTTATAAAAAGTCTGTTGAAAAGCTTTCTAAGTTGTTCTTCAGCTGATGTGGCGAAACACTGAAAAACAGTGTTAAATAATTGAGCTCATTTTACACCTCCAGCCAGCAGAGGCGCCCTCATCTTCTCAGCTCACATTATTCCTACTTTTCTTCTCTTATTCACTGTCTTTCATCTCCACTCTAGACTTTGACAAACTTTTCAATGAAAACTATTTTTGGGCCAAGCTGAAATTTTTAAACCCAGCATGTAGGGCTGGGCAAGTTAACGCGTTATTATCGCGTTAACTCATTAATTTATGAATGCCGACATTTATTTTATCGCGTGTTAACACATGTTGCTCACATGCTTTTGTTTTGAAAAGTCTGTTAGTGGCTGCTGCGGAACCGTAAGAGAATTGGCAGGTAAACATGCGGAGAAGCTAAAACAGACATGGAGAACGGTAAAAATCTGTGAACTTTACAGTTCAGGTAGCAACTCAGGTAGAATTAAAGCTGCAAGCAGCATTTATCGGGCCCTCGCACCCATTGCCACTACCCCCCAGGTGTCCACCACCTTCCAAATCCAGTCAGGAATAAAGACAATACAGTAAATATCCAATTTGGCTTTAAAAATGGAAAGGCTGCTGCACAATTCGAATCCAGAGGTATGAAAACAAAAGAACTGAAGTTGAATCTACTCAGAGCTGAGTTCTAACCTGCCATATCAAAACCGTAACTGTCACATCTGTGTATAATCTTAAACAAATATAAAGAGTCAGAGATTTGATATCCACGGCAGATTTACAGAAACGTATCCAGCCTTCATCTCCAGCAGACTTGACTACCATAAGGATCTTTTGTCTGATTAGACAGCTTCAGATCATGATGAACCCTGTTGCCAGAGTTCTAACAAGAACCAGGAAAACTAAGCACATTACTGCTGTTACCTCAGACTCATCCATGCACAAAATGTCGATTGTGACCGAGGCCAGGCTAGGCTCATTTTTCAGTATGAGGTGTAGGAATCCAAGGCTGATCTGATGAAGCACGGATACAAAATACCCTAAATGATGTGACCGAGATCACGGTACTTTGACAAGACAGTAGCACTGTCCAAGATTGTCAGATGCACTTGTTCAGTGTGAAAGAGTCATCAAATACATGAATCTTCAAGCAGATTGGATAATGCATGTGTAATTCAGAACAACTTTTCCATTCATGGAAAAAGATCTGTTTAGTAGAGCCTATAGTTAGTTTCAACAATAGTGTTTTAGGGTCATTAGTCACAGCTACAGTTACAGGAATGGATGAAGACCAGACTAGAGCAGACGGCTCTGAAACACAGCCTCAACATATCTATACTGCTATAGGTCTATGTGGCAGGGAGACACCAACATGATCCACTGACTGGTATCCTTAACTTTTCTCTTCCCTTCTTTACCTTTCTTATTCAGTTGTATCCATAGTTACTTTTTTAATCTCATATCATTCCTGTAAAATGCCAATAAAAGGATTTCTATTTATTTAGATTTCTAGTAAATTATTGTATTGGCTCAAATATAGGAGACAATTGATTATAAGACGATTGCTATTTTTCAAATATCATTTTGGAAAAATAAAAATATGATGAAGACAATAAGGTTATTCATAAAATAACTCATGATTTTACAATTACTAAAGGAAAGAAATAACGGAGATAACATTCTGATCTATTAAACATTTTATTTATTTCATATTTTTTAGGAAGCATGGTACCATACTTAAGGTAAGGTACATGTCAGGTTTTCATGTTATTTAAGATCAATGTATAGTATTATTTAAGAAACTCTATTCTCTTAAAATATGAGACTATGACTTAGTGAATAATATTCAACCACTCATTTCAATTACTGTTAACTCATTGGCTGCCAGCCAGCTGCAGAGCTTGTTTACAGATATTGTATTTTATGACTATCTGAACACTGAAGCTGCTATAATAAAGAGTAGTGTCTGCTGCAAGGAAAGTTTCCTTCCTTGCAGCACCTTTATAGTTACGATGCTGCCACACTAACTATGTTTAAAACTCTAATATGTATTTTGACTAGGCCTGTCAGTCACATACATTTTTTAATCTCGATTATTCGAAAAGATTTTTATAGTTAACTCGCAATTAATCATAAATTAATCACATCTTTTTAATGTTCTGGTTATCCATCCATCCATCCATCCATCCACTCATCATCTATACCCATTTTGTCCTATACAGGGTCACAGGGATCTGCTTTATTTTTTTTAAGACTTTAAACCAGAAGTCCACAAATGCTGGCATACTTTTTAGAGGCTTAATTCAGTCTATAACAACCATTGTTATGACACACACACATACAAACTATTTATATATTTCATACTCCTATTTTATAGTTACTTATATGCTTGCATTTTAAACAGAAAAGAAAATCTATATTTATATCACATATGATTGATTAACATCTATTTATTAGCATTACTGGGAGTGAGAGCCATTAAACCTTTACCGCCATAATTGTAACGCTTTGGATAAACATATTAAATAATATTACCACCTAATCAGTGTTTTCACAACTTTTGAAAGTAGAAATTGCGTTGAGTGAAGTAGGAGTTGCAAGGCCCAAAGGGCCCCCCCTAGGGGGGTCTGGGGGCATGGTCCCCCAGGAAATTTTGAAATTCTAGACTCTCGGAGACGCATTTTCCAGCATTTTGAGACGCAAAATGGGATGTTCAGATACCTTTTTTTTTTTTATTAAAATAACCCTAGCCATAACATTGCATGTCTTTTGTTAAACAAGAGTAAAGAAAGTAATTGCAAGTTTGAAAGAGCAAAGTGTGATACATGTATTTAATAACAAATCAAATGAAAATAAACTAGTTATTTTATAACTCCATGTTTGCTTGGTTTATGATAACATTAACGTCCTTGATATTAGTGGACAGTAGTGGATCCAACGCATACTCACTATTGGCAACATTTTGGCATTGTGCTTAGTAATATGCAAGATTACCAACAATTTAAATGTGAATTTTCGAAAGTAAAGGTTAAATTAAAACATGTAAACTCAGTCAAGCCCAATAATCTGATTAATTTAGCAACTACTTAATTCAGTAAAGGGCAATTTGTACAAGAAGAAAAAAAAACAAATTGCAACTTCTCCATCATTTTTGTTCAAAACAATGGCAAATTAATTTATAGGAAATACAGTGCCTTGCAAAAGTATTTGGCCCCCTTAAACTTTTTAACTTTTTGCCACATTTCATGCTTCAAACAAAGATTTTTTGTCAAGAATCAACTAGTGGGACACAATTGTGAAGTGGAACAAAATTTATTTGATATTTTAAACTTTTTTAACAAATAAAAAACTGTAAAGTGGGGCGTGTAATATTATTCATTCTCCTTGCGTTAATACTCTGTAGCGCCACCTTCTGCTGCAGTTCCAGCTGCAGGTCTCTTGGGGTTTGTCTCTATCAGTTTAACACATCCAGAGACTAAATTCTGGTTCATTCTTCCTGTAAAACAGCTGGAGCTCAGTGAGGTTGGATGGAGAGAGTTTGTGAACAGCAGTCTTCAGCTCTTTCCACAGATTCTGGACTGGATTCAGGTGGCTGTTCTAACACACCTTACAATTCAGTCTGATTGCTGCTCAGAGCTCCTTGAGATGTTTAAAGCTGGGAAATCTTTTTGTATCCACATCCAGCTTTAAACTTCTCCACAACAGTATCTGGGACCTGCCTGGTGTGTTCCTTGGTCTTCATGATGCTCTCTGAGCTTTAACCAGAACCCTGAGACTATCACAGAGCAGGTGCATTTATACGGAGACTTGATTACACACAGGTGGATCTATTGATCATCATCAGTCATTCAGGACAACATTGGATCATTTAAAGATCCTCACTGAACTTCTGGACTCAGTTTGCTGCTCTGAAAGTAAAGGGACCCAATAATATTGCATGTGCCACTTTTCTTTTGTTTTTATTGTTGAAAAAGATTTAAATATCCAATAAATTTCATTCCACTTCATGATTGTGTCCCACTTGGTGTTGATTCTTGACAAAAAGTTGAAATTTTATATCTTTGTTTGAAGCCTGAAATGCGCAAAAGGTTGAAAAGTTCAAGGGGGCTGGAAACTTTCAGAAAGAACTGAGCAATCCATCAGGTCTGCACTTGTCTCCTCTTTAACATATGTAGTTGCAGAGGCCGTTATTAGATTATTAGATGTTATTACTCTGGATGCATCATCATTAAAAAAAAGCAAACCATTACATTCAGTGTTTTTTTTCCATGTTTTGGGTGGTTGATTCAACAACTTTGAGACAAAACGTCCATCCTTGGAGCTGATCAGACAGACGTTTCTAGAACTCTGGAGCTGTCATGTGTGTTCACATAACTGGCCTGCTGAGTGGAAACGGACAGATTTGTAAAGTGTTTTTTTATTAACGCTGCTTTTTTTTTTAACACGGATCTACAGCGGTTGAGCGACCGTTAATGATCAGGCACGTTCCACAGTGAACGAGCACGCGCGCATTTTCAAGTCGGATATAAAACCGGTCATCGGGGCCGCTACGTCTGCAGCGCTGTGGCTGTTGCTCCGGGAAAGCAGCTGCTTTATATCCGGTGTCTCCTTCGTGACGGCGAAGAGCTTTTTTTCTTTTGCTGCTATAGACTAACTTCTGGAGCACAACACAGTCAGGTACCAGGTAGCTTCTGGCAGCAGCTTCTACTGTGAGATACCTTCACGAGGAGCGACCAGGATTTCAAACACGTTTGATTTCCTTGCGAGCACACGACTTGTGATCGGGAGCTCGTTGTTGATCTCTCGTCGTTACCCCACGTATACTGCACGAACCACGACCCACGATAGGGTGGAAAATCGGCTCAAAACGAGCCGACAGTCACACAGTGTATGCCCGGCTTAAGGCTTATTAACACTGTAACACAAGCTAACCTACCGCAAATGTGGACATAACACTTCCTGTAGCGTATAAATCCTCCTGCTAAAAAACCAGGCAGGATGCTTTTATTGTGAAATCAGCGTGCCACTTTCCGGTGGCTAGTTAGCCTTAGCTTCACTATCGGCACACAAACAACAATCTAAATTAAATACTCCGTACCCCCAGCGTAATCATAAAACACTCTTAACAGCACTATGAACAGGTAACACATCAGGGCATAAAATTAGAATTTTTACCAAGTCGCCCCTGGCTACCAGGTTTTTGAAGTTGGTAGCCAGCTAGCAATTTTGGTCGCCAGTGTTTTTCGTCGCCCCATACGTCAGGGGTTAATATGGCACCAGCAGCATTGTAATTTATGAAAAACTCCTATTATCGTCTACTATCACTACATTTCAGAAGCATTTACAAGCATGAAACGCCATTTTATTCTGTTTTCCATGATGCTTACTATGGAAACTAATATTATTTCTTTTTTGTTAACACCAGAAGCACCAAGTAGGTCATTTTTACCTCCTAGCAAATTTTAAATGTTTGTATTTCTGTTAAAATAAAACCCTACATCTGTAAGTTCATGACTTTTTCTAAAATGGATTTATTAATCATTCAGTGGATTCTGGTGAGTGTGTGATCAAAAGAAAAATTAATTGACCATTTATACCTGGAACCACAGAGGGGGGTCATTTTCACCCCCTCATATAAACGCTGTATACAGCTGTCATTTTTTTTGCGCCACGCCCCTCCGCACCCCACTGCCCGTTGCTTGGCAACGCTCAAACTTTAATGGCGTTATCGGACTTTGACAGTTATTGTCATCACTAAATCTTTCAAACAAACAGAGCAAATTGAAGACATGAATCAACAAAAACAACTGCATGGCTGTTGTACCAGGATCTGAGTGAGGGAGTCTGAAAGAGCGGAAATAAAACGGCTCGTGGAAATACTCTGACAGCTAAATTCAGAAGTCAAGCATTTTAGTTTCCTCTGGTTCTAATCATTTGGTATTTTTAGCGAGGCTACGACTCTGACTGATCTAAACATAAATATTTACATTGTTCAGAAGCTCAACCTTTATGTCAGCTACATGAGGCAGCCAAGGACGGAACCGTTTGGAGACCCATAAACCTGGGACTGTGGACCGGGAGAGCCCAGTCCACAAATGTCCCGGTGGAGAGAGGTGGTCCAACTGCATACGCGCGCCGCAACATTGACGACCCTATGAATGCGTTCATGTACCTGATGGACCAGGTGATACAGCACACCTGTACTTGTACGGTGGCGGAGCCGCGCCGGTGGAGAGGAGGGCTGGGAATGGAGTCATGTGTGCGTGAGAGGGAGCGCAGCGTTAATCCGTTTTTCCAAAATTATTAAAATATCTGTGATTGACATCTGAAGTCTGTTGTTTTGTATTGTAAATAGTCTGTCATTCGATTGATGTTGTTGTCATGTTTGTGTCAACATTCAGCTCCTACAGTTTGTTGATGAACGTACCGATGTATTTATTTGTGTGGCTGAGAGAGAGAGCGCGCGCAGCGTTCTACCACGTAGAAAAAAACCTCGCAAAAATATACATTTTAAACACTTATTTTGACAAGTGTCCATTATTATTATTTCAGAAATATTCAGGAATGAGCCACGTTACAACTATTATAAATGACATGTTCGCATCACTGACGCTGTTGCAGCGATGGGCTGAAATGAAGTTTGGAATCTTGGCGGTTCTAGTGTTAACTATTCTGTTGTGTATTTTTTTATGAGGTTATTTACCAAAAGGATCCATTTTGCCCTGGAGTAGATTCAGTGATGGACAAAACTGAAGACCGACGAATGCAAAAGTCCACCTGTCCATGCTGGGTTAGGCGCAAGTGTAGTTATGACTTCCGGCAAACGACGTGCACCCAAAACAGGGCCACTTTCCGACATATAATATATCTAATAATAAACTTTGTTTCTAAAGTTCTAAATAAACTTTGTTTCTACGTTATTTAGATATGTTTGCCTTGGTGACACATGACAAATGTGCAGAAATCAAAAAAAAAATTCCTAAATTGATGGTGGATTTTGTGTCCCTCGCCACTGGCGACAGGGCAGAAAAAAACGGTCGAAATCGTTAAATTTCGGTCGCATATGGCGACCAGTTGGTCGCAATTTTATGCCCTGCACATATAAACATAGTTTGAACTCTACATAACATATTTTGACCCGATGTGCAGAGTCAGGTGAGCCAGATTTAGCTAGCGTCAATGAATGGCATGCAGGCAATTAAACTCCGACCTGTTCTCCGCATTAAACAAGAAGACTCATCTACAGTTACCTCACACAGTACAATACTAGTAATGTAGCAGATAAATACTCACTCTTTCATTCACGCACAGATCACTTGTACCGAAGTTATTGCACTTCACAACTTTAACCTTGTAAGAACGGTCTTTATCTAGCTATGAAGTCTTAACTTTGTTGTCCTGCCTTTTAAAGACAAAGAACGGTCTTTGTCGCCATCTAGTGGCTGCTACCTTCTGCCGCCACTAGATGGCGACAAAGACCGTTCTTTGTCTTGAAAAGCATGACAACTAGATCAGACTTTTTCCATTCATAGATAGACTTTGCTGTCCTGTCATGGCCACATTCTTTGATAAAAATTTACAATTTTCACTCTCTGGTATCTTTAATGTGTTTCCAACTGATTAAATATGGTTTGCAGTGTGTCGACTCATCACACACAAAGCAGGGATGCCTAATGCAAAAGATGACATTTCCTGTTGCCAATAGGTGGCGCTACAAGGTTTCCTCATCTGATAGCTGCTATGTATTTAGGATGGGACTACAGTCAAACTCATCCATTTTGGACCAGATTAAACACTTTATGGCCGAGTTACAGCCCATTTCTCTTTCATGGCGAGTCTTCGATATGACATCAAACTTCACCGCATCACTGCAGCCACGCCCTCTGGTAAAAAGTTATATGCTTCGCAAACTTTCTTCGGCCATGTGTCTAGATTAGAACAAAACAAGTTTGGAGTCAATCGGACCAAATCTCTGGGAGGAGTTAGTTAAAGTACGAGGCCTGGAAATGACCAAAATATTGGAGAAACTGCATGTTCCATTAAAAATAGCGGACTTCCTGTGAGAATTAGAGCATGGGTCCAAGAGACTTTTTTGTAGGTCTGAGGATGATACATCAGTCACACAAAGTTCATGTCTGTAGGTGGAAGCATATGGAGGGGCTGGTCGATACAAAAAAAGAAGGTGGCGCTATTGAGCCACTTTTGTGTGCCCATGTGCAGCACCCATAAAATATGTACAATTCTCACACAACTAATATGTGTGGAAAATTTTGTAACTTTTTGAGTATGTTAAGGCCCCCAAAAAGGCAATTTATTTTGGAGAAGAGTACTTCCTGTTTTATGATGAATAGCGCTGGCACCGTTGGACGTGCATACATGAAATTGTACATCATGAGTGAGAACCCTTCTGACTTCAGTCCAACCGCTTCTCAGGCTGATACGATGAAGAGGAAGGTAAATAATGGACATAATAAGACAAAAATCATATTCCTATGACCAGATGGTGGCGCTATGGAGTTCATCCAAGATTGTCATATACACTTGTTCAGGGTGGAAGAATCATCAGACATATAGCTTTTGGTGCAGATTGAACAATGCATGTGCAAGTTATAACAACTTTTCCATTCGTGGCGAGACATCCAACTTCGCCGTACTATCACAGCCACGCCCTTTGATAAAAAGTTACAGTTTTCACTGTCAATCATCTTCAATGACTTTACTACTGATTTGAACTGGTTTGAGGTCTGTCGGCTCATCACACTCGAAGCAGGGATGCCTAATGCATAACTTGACATTCCCAGTTGCCAATAGGTGGCGCTATAACGGTTCCTTAATCTGATAGCTGCTATGTGTTAAGGATCAGACTACGATCATACTGATCCGTTTTGGACCAGATTAAACACTTTATGGCCGAGTTACAGTCCATTTCTCTTTCATGGCGAGTCTTCGAAATGACATCAAACTTCGCCGCGTTACTGCAGCCACGCCCTCTGGTAAAAAGTTATATGCTTCGCAAACTTTCTTCGGCCATGTGTCTAGATTAGAACAAAACAAGTTTGGAGTCAATCGGACCAAATCTCTGGGAGGAGTTCGTTAAAGTACGAGGCCTGGAAATGACCAAAATATTGGAGGCACTGCATGTTCCATTAAAAATAGCGGACTTCCTGTGGGAGTTAGAGCAGGGGTCCATGAGACTTTTTTGTAGGTCTGAGGATGATACATCAGTCCCACAAAGTTTATGTCTGTAGGTGGAAGCATATCGAGGGGCTCGTCGTTTTAAAAAAACAAGGTGGCGCTATTGAGCCACTTTTGTGTGCCCATGCGCAGCACCCATAAAATATGTAAATTTTGCAGACAATGAATGCGTGTGCAAAATCTCGTGAGTTTTCGAGTATGTGAAGGCCCCCAAAAAGGCGATTCATTTCGGAGAATAATAATAATAATAATAATAATATAATAATAATAATACATTCGAAATTGTTACGCCGCTGCCACAGCCAAGCCCCCAGAAAGAGAAAGAGCTTACTATGGCGGTAGCGCCACACTGTAGAAAACAAAAAAACAAACCAGGAGCTGCAATGATCACGAGGCGAGTTAAAGAGCGGCTGCGCTTACCTGTGGCGGCGGCTAATGACCGGCTCCGGTATCCCACGAGAAGGCGTCCCCTCAAGGATATGCGAAGCGCCCAAGCTCAGCCCCTCCAAGGCCGCCAGCTCGCGCCGGATGTTACAGTTCATGGGTTAGTGTAGTGGAGAAACGATATAGCGTCTTCACGTGGAGTAGAAATTGTTTGCTGCTTGAGGAGTCCCACGGCTGGTGCCTTCACAGTGGCGTTGCTGTTAAAACCTCAGCTAAGCGTCCAATACCTCTCGAAAAGGCACGCTACGAGATTACCAGTTGAGTGCACGACGACAGGTCACAGATTTACAGTGCGGGTTCTGGAGCGTCACCAAGCCTACTCTCCAGGAGGGTTATCCACTGTTCATTCCTCAACCCTGGCCAGGTGTAGCCTATTAATCAAGGTAGCTCCCGCCACACAATCAACACAGGAAGTGACTCTTGCCTCGGAGCCGGGGTAATGTAGTCCTCCCAGATGCCACTCAACAGTCAGCACAGCCGCAGCACTCATGATCATAGCAGCTCAAAACAAAATATAGAAGGAAAGAAAGACCCTCCCAATGCGCGTAAAATTCCCCCCCCTTATAGAAAAACAAAACAAAGCGCTAAGCAAAAAGTTGTTGGTTTTTTTTTCCTTTCTCATTTTATGATTTTTTTTTTTAATTTTTATCACAAGTTTTATTCATTTTTCTTAAAACCACAGGTCTTTCTTCAAGTAGACCTAAAACCACAAAATATCACCCAAGACCAAAATCTACCACGTATTAGTGGATAAATATTTACATAAGAATAGGCCAACTAGCCATAATTCGCTGTCTCATCTATGGCACGATAACTGGTATACCATGACAGTATGGATAGACACACATTTCCCAGACCATTTGTATGATCATCACCTTGCTGAAATGTCCCACTGCCTTTGAGAGGGCAGCTTCCCTGCTAAACCATCCTGGACATGACATAAACCAGGTTCACCCTCTGGACAAAGCATCCGCTATGACATTCAGCTTTCCCGGCAGGTGTTGGATCACTAGATTGTAGGGCTGTTGTTTAATAGGAGCAGCTTCCCCTGTATCTACTCATGAGACACTAGGTTTGTGAGGCCGGGTGTGTCTTAAAAGACCTGGATGTTTCTTTAAGACTCACAAGTCCTGTGCTGTTCAAGCGGTAGATAATCTAATGCTGGCTAACATTAGCCGTAAACTCCGTGTTGAGTAGCGAGCTGAGACGGTTCTGGGGGTTCGGGTCCATCCTCCCCCCCATCAGGCTCGCTACTCCCCGCGGGACTATCAGACACACTGGGCTTTCAGAATTCCGCTCGACATAAGATTTAGCAGATTAATGTGGCACAATCTCGTCTTCTGTCTACGCTCTGGGGTACTACAACATAGTTGCACTCACCCACACGCTGACCACAGTATAAGGGCCACAAAACTTAAGCCCTAATTTAGGCTGATTCATCGGCAACAACACAAGCACTTTATCACCTGTCCACAAGGTGCGCTGCACTGCTTTCTTATCATATTGTTGTTTCATCTGCCCTTTTGCTGCCTGCAAGTTCTGCCTAGCCACTGCACAAGCTGACTGCAGTCTATCTTTCAAGGTAGCTACTACGTATGTATCACTTGCGTATTCAACTCAATCAATTCTCCTTCACATCTTGAGTGGCCTCGGACCTCATGCCCGTAGACCAACTCAAATGGACTAAAAGCCCTGTGGACTCATGGTGGCATCTCTTGGCAAACAACAGGAAGGCATAGCCATATCCCAGTCCTCAGGGCACACTCCATGCAATAAGCTTTATTATAGTCTTGAGTGTTTGTGGCACCGCTCTATTGCTCCCTGGGACTGTGGATGATAGGCGGACGACATGACTTGCTTAATGCCCAGCTGAAATACAACTTCCTGAAACAAGTTAGATGTAAAATAGTGCCTCGATCATGTGAATTCCTTTGGGAGTCCTAATCGAGAGAAAAACTGCAGCAAAGCTTCCACTACACCTCTGGTTTGATAGTGCGTAACGGGACTCCCCGGAAATTGGTGGCCACATCCATGATAGTGAGTAAATACTCGTTCCTTTCTTGTTCTTGGGAAGGGGCCTACGCAATCTATCATTACCCTAGAGAACGGCTCCTCCATAACTGGAGGGGGACTCAAAGGTGCAACCGGAATACTCTGATTGGGCTTGCCTACTAGTGGCATGTTGGCAGGATCTACAATAACTACCCATTCTACGTACAGTTGGCCAAGAAAAGTGGCGCATCACCCTATCTTGTGTCTTCCGGACACCTAGATGGCGGCCCAGGCGCTCTCATGAGCCAAACGCATCGCCTCATCCCTAAAGCTACCAGGTAACACCACCTGTGCAAGTACTGCCAGTGTTCGTCAGCTGGGCGCGCGGTGGGCGCACTTCTCATTAGAAACCTCATGATGTAAGTAGTAACCGGTGGCTACCTCTTTTGCTTTCTTCAGGGACATGCTTCTTTCTAAGAGCCGCTATAGAGGCTCGTTACACTGCGCTTTAATCAGGCTCTCGGGTAAATTGACTGCCTTCCTCCTCAATTCCAGTTAACTGAGCTAGAAAGGTGTCGATAGATTGACAAAAGCTCCTCCACCTGAGCACTTAACAGTTTCTGGGACTGTGACCCAGACTGGTCACAACACAGGCTGTAAAGACTTCTGGGTGCTCCTGCTCTAAGGCTACAGTCTGTGGTGCTTCACATGGTTGTTCCTGTATAATAGGGGAACACTTTCACTCGTGACCCTCTAACCAGTGTGCCCCCACGTCACTTGGGCGCACCCTACTCCCTGCCAGTCGTTACCTAAAAGGAAATAATCCCTTTCACTGGGAGTGTGTCGATCACTCCTACGGCCACCACCCCAGTGACTAACTCTGTTTTCACAAAAAAACCTATGCTTGGGCAGGAACTAACGGTCACCAACCCCTTTGACGATAATCGACACCCGGTGGCTGTGACGGGGGTAAATCCAGCACCCCTTTTAAAGCACTGAAGAGCTGCTCCAGAGTCTCTAAGCACCTTAACTGGTACCTCCTGACGTCCTCTGACACTGCCACCACCCCTTGAGAGACAACCCTTGGTAATCTTCAATACTTCTTCCTCAGAGGGGTCCACAAACTTAGTGGGTTCCAGTACTTGGGGAGACACTTATACAGGCGATGGACTTACTAGCCTCCCTGTGCTGGAGTTTGCGGCAAGCCAGACTTTATGGCGGTTTTCGACAAAGAAACAATAAACCTCAGTTCGAGGGGGTCTCTCAACCCGTTTGAATTCAGGGGAGGAGAAGCGGTTCATGTTTAACATGAGGACGCTGACGTCGATCTGGAAACTCCTTAAAGCCAGGAGCACGTCTTTCAGTTTCTTTATCCTGCCTGAAAGGTCTCCCCCTCTCTGATATGTTACAATGAGTGGAGCTCGTACTGATCTGCTAGCATAGCAGCCTTTCTCACTTCTTTCACCTCAGTGTTATTTAGGTGGGTCTCATTTGCGATGGCACACTTCTGTGAAACTGTTCCATAAAGTATAAGAGCTTTCAGCTCCTGAAAAGTAAGGTTTTAGTAGAGGCCAGCCACCGCTCGAACACCACTCCTGTTTTCTAGCTAATCAAGAAAAGTCTCATCACTTTGTTTCCTAAGGGACCGAAACTGCTGTCTGTAGCCTCTGGGACCATCTCATAAGCCGCCAGAACAGCTTGTCTCACAATGTCATAATCCCTACTCTGTACAGCATCTAAGGATGCATAGGCCTCCGGGCTTTTCCCCACCAAACACACTGAACTAACGTGGTCCATTTATCTTCAGGCATTGCAGCTCTTTCGCAATCCTTTCAAATGCGTCAAAGAACACACTGACCTCAATCAATTAAACTTAGGCATTAGCCTCAGACAGCTGTTAAGTCAAAACGGGCCTCATGCCTTCGCTGAGCCCGAGCAGTCTCAAGCTGCAAACTTTTCTCTCTCAAGATTTAACCGAGCTAGTTCAAGCTCAGCTTCCTCCTTTAGCCTCTCCTTTCTTGCCTTTGCCTCAGGGTCCGCAAAACCCCATGTTGCATGAACCAATCTGGCTTTTTTGTCTCTTCTTCAGCCTCAAGCTCAAGATACTCATTAACTCCATAACTTATCCTAGACAGCTTTGTTAACTTACCATACGTGATATTTCATAAAACTCCTCTGGATCAAACTCAGCCATTTACACAGTGTAGAAACACAACAAATTGGCCGTTTAACAAACAGTGGCCCTCAACCAAACAACCACACTGACCAGCTGAACGCAACAGGCGAACTCTGCGATCCTCTACCCGAGGTATCACTACGTTGTCTATAACACCAACGCAATACACAGCATCACATCGATGCTGCACATTGCCGATATGCGTACAGTTTAACCCACAATAACTCACAACTACAGCTTTTCTCTGATCCTAAATATAGCTAGCCAATTAGCTGCAAACACAAACAAACCCCGCTTTCTATGACGTCACGTGTCACAAAAACCACAGCACAGCTGTTCAAACACAGAAGACTTAAACAAATACAAACAAAATACACCGTATTAACTTACCAAGATACGCACTTCAACACGGTATACACAGCTCTCCACTAGTCACGGCTAAGTGACTCCACACCAGGGTAAATCCCTTCAAAAGAATATTGAAAACGCAGCTAACTTGGTAATTGAACGTTTGCCTCGACTATTGATATTATTCACACAATCGAATTTTAATTCGAGTTAACGTTACGGGGAAACCAAGGTTTCCTACTTCCAGGCCGACACACAGTCAACCCCACCCGAACCCCGATTCAGCTTCTGTTTGTGAGTAACTAAGTAACTAGTCGGCTAATAAGGTTGCTAATTAATTAGCTCCTTATCGCCTGGCTACGCTGCCTGTTCTTTCCAGGACGTGAGCCCCCATAATGTTACGCGCTGCCACAGCCAAGCCCCCAGAAAGAGAAAGAGCTTCTATGGCGGTAGCGCCACACTGTAGAAACAAAACAAACCCAGGAGCTGCAATGATCACGAGGCGATTAAAGAGCGGCTGCCTTACCTGTGCGGCGGCTAAATGACCGGCTCCGGTATCCCACGAAGGGCGTCCCCAAGGATATGCGAAGCGCCCAAGCTCAGCCTCCAAGGCGCCAGCTCGCGCCGGATGTTTACAGTTCAGGGGTTTAGTGTAGTGGAGAAACGATATAGCGTCTTCACGTGGGAGTAGAAATTGTTTGCTGCTTGAGGAGTCCCACGGCTGGTGCCTTCACAGTGGCGTTGTGCTGTTAAAACCTCAGCTAAGCGTCCATACCTCTCGAAAGGCACGCTACGAGATTACCAGTTGATGCACGACGACAGGTCACAGATTACAGTGCGGTTCTGGAGCGTCACCAAGCCTACTCTCCAGGAGGTTATCCACTGTTCATTCCTCAACCCTGCCAGGTGTAGCCTATTAATCAGGTAGCTCCTCCACACATCAACACAGGAAGGGACTCTTGCCCTCTGGAGCACTGGGTAATGTAGTCCTCCCCAGATGCCACTCAAACAGTCAAGCCAGCCGCAGCATCATGATCATAGCGCTCAAAAACAAATAAGAAGGAAAGAAAGACCCTCCCCATGCGGTCGTAACAAAATACAATAGGGTCCTCGCACCCCCGGTGCTCGGCCCTAAATATTAAAGGTGGGTAGGTGTTCTTTGAAAAAACGGTTTCCAGCAATCCAACTCAAGTGAGATTTTAAAAATTACACTCCCTCCCCCTCCCAAAGGCTCCGCCTCCTCCTTCATCCCACCCCTCGAAAACCCTGCCTTCACCGATTCACGACTACATGAACCGCAGGAGGGAGGGAGGGGTGGTGGGGAGTGCATTGATATTTGATGGACTATTAGGCAGCCAATGAAGTAATGATGATCACTATTTTGATTGGTCAGAGTTTTTCTCTGATCATACCCTCTAGACCGGACCAAAACATTTCGTTTTTTTTTTTGCAAACATTTTATTTCAGTGGGTGCAATGGGAATGTGAAAGGTTTTTCAGGCAATATTGTAAAAAGTGCTGCAAAAAAAAAACCAACTACCCCACCTTTAACAATCCCGTCTGAAAAAAGAAAATTCCGGACTGCAACAAAACTTTCTCGTCATTCCTCCATGTTCCATCAGATCTGCTCCATGTGTTCACTGCCCTGCTGTTCTCTAGCTGGTTACTGCAGTGCGGCTCCATCTAGTAGCACAGATGTGTAATGACAACAGAAAGTCCAGTCCTCGATTATAAAACAAATTTAGTTCTGTGGCCCGTTTTTTCATTTCGTATTTTTGATCCAAATTTAAAACTGATTTTTTTTGTGTGTTACATTAATAATAGCATGACATTTTAAAAAAGGACTATTTAAAAACAATAACAGAAGTTCCCCGAGTTCCAAGTGGCCAGAGATATTTAGTCTCTTTGGTTGAGATAAATAGTTTAACATTTGGACCATAGAAACCTGAAGTGAAGCTGCTGTCGACCTGTCAATCATCTCTGAGGGAAGCTGCTGCACCTCCATTGAACTTCATCCTTCCTCTTCATCGGTCTGTTTCTCTGTTTTTAAATGTTTGAACCCCCCCGGACCATCAGGGAGGGTCTTTCAGACGGATGAGGGGTCTGTATTTGTCGTAACACCAGAGTTTGTTGGTCAGACGAACCGAGTCTGCATTCTCCTCCCCCACACCAATTATCAGCTTCCTGAAGACTGATGATGCTCGGTGATTTGGTGGGTGGAGGTCACTGTAATCACGGTTTCAGCTTCTCCCTCAAGCATTCCTATTCTGTTCTGGAGAAGTTCTTGTTGTCTCTGTCCCTCCCGCAGTCAGTCGAGACCAACAGTTTAAAAAAATAAATCATTTCAAGTCTGCGAACCACGAGATGCTTTATGTACAACCTTTTTCCACCGTAGCTGAAGCGCTGATACGTAACATCAGGAGCTTCTCACCAGTAATCAGCATTATCTCAGCTCCACAGAGCTCCGAGGCCCCGACAGTCCGATGCCTTCAAGAGAACCAACCGCTCACAGCCAACTAAGTGAAATCAGCTGATTAACCTCCAACATGCAATCAGCAGACACACAGTCAGGTTTAACACTTTCTAGAAAGATGCGGAAACGAAGTCAACAACAAAACCAAAAACACCAAAAAGAACAACCTCAAACCTCTGAAAAGAGGTTTGAGGTTCCGGGAATCCCCAAAGCAGCCGCACAGACTCAGAATCGGTTTCTGTGGTAATCAGACGGTTAATTGCAGGCTCAGTTAGCAGAAACAGCAATTAATCAGAGCAAAGGAGGGAAAAGCAGAGGGAGCGAGGGAAGGATGTGAGAGAGAAGGATGGTAATCACAGAGCCTGCAGGGAAAGGAAAGAAGAGAAGGAGGCATCTGATTAAACAGGAACTCTTTCAATTGCAGCTTTCAAGGTTCACGTAGCAGACTTCTGCTCTGCATCATGCTGTTTGGAGAGACCAGACCGGTTCCAGATGTTGGGACGAACTCCCAGCTGACCTCCAATCAGCCTGCTGCCCAAACATGGAGGTACAAACAGAGAGCCGTGGAGGCAGGATTAGACCTGAATGGAAAAACCGCACAAGAACCAAGAGCTTTCGTGGTTTAGCTGAAGCAACGACGGATGCCGTAAATCCAAGGTCATCTACATTTTTTTTTTTTTTTAATTTAACCAGGTTAGTCCTGTTGAGATTAAGAATCTCTTTTTCAAGGGAGACCTGGCCAAGACGGGCAGCAGCTGCAAAACACAAAGCTGGAGACAAAGACATACAAGGAAACAAAGTACAATTTACAAGCACTAAAATTTTCATAAAGTAAAACAAGATGAGAGTTTCTGGGAGCAATTTATACAAACATCAAGCTAAAAACAGCGACATCCCACGGAAACTGCTTCCAAGTCCTTCATCTTAGATTTAAAAACATTTAGCGACACGAGCTCCTTCAGTTTTAAATCGTTCTGCAACACGTTCCATGTTGAGGGTGCTGAAACCAAAATCTCTTTTCCCATTTCATCCGATGTCCATTTGGGACAGAGATCATAAAAAATCCTGGGAACGCATGAATACTGCCCGTGTTTTTTTGTGTGATGAAAACCCAGGAAAATGGAAGAGAACGAATGCCTTATATATAAGTGTACCAGTGTCGAGCCTACTGTTCGCCGGTAGGGAATCACCCGAGATACACTCCGGTGATGAGCAGTGATTTTTATAACTGGTATGAACCTTCGGACCATATAGCTTAGCACCATATGGAACATTGAGCAGAAGCATGCATGTACAAGAGTCACCATATCAACACAGGTAAAAAGTTGCAGCAACTAGACGCATGATTCATAAAAAGAAAACAACTTATTCCGAAAAAAAACCCAGTTTTAGCCTCAGTTTCTTCACCAGGTTCAGCACGTGAGGTTTAAAATTAAGAGTCATCGATCAAGATACCCAGGTACTTGTACAAGTTAACAACTTCTATCTCCTTTCCATCAACAGTGACCATCACAGGTACATTTTGTAACCTAGCTATTTGAGGTGGTAAACTACATAAGCTTCGTCTTATCTGCATTTAAAACCAGTTTCAGCTCATGCAGTTTATCCTGAACTACCACAAAAGCATTTTGCAAGTGCTCAACAGCCAGTGCAATAGATGCTAGTAATATAAAACAGTGTCATCAGCATAGAAATGGAACGTAACATTTGACACATTTTGACCCAGATTATTCACATAAATAGTGAACAAGAGTGGACCTAACACAGAGCCTTGTGGTACACCTTTGTGGATTGATACAACATTAATCATAGACCATCATACCTAATACCCGAGACCGATTACCGATAGTTTGCAAAGCA
>JAGFBZ010000473.1:0-20000 GCA_018398805.1 Hirundichthys speculiger
CAGAAAAAAACACAAGTAACTACTGAGCCCCACGGAGCTTTGTTTTTTTTTTCCGAGACAGACCACTTTTTGCTCTAAGTTTTTCAACGAGATGGCTAACGCTAGCAAAGCAGCTAAAACTCAAATGCTAACGGACCATGACTACAACAGGATAGCCCTGCAAGAGGCATGTGATGATGAGGTGCTACAAGAAATACACGACATGGAAGAAGAAAACAGGAAAGTGCCTCATGATCATACACCTCTGCCCAGCCCAAATCCCAAGAAGCAGAGATCAAAGGCTAAAGACAACCAGCAGGGTGAGATTACAAATGAAACCATCTTTAATGCAATTCAAGCTCTGATAAAGAGATTTGATGAGCGGACGACAGGCTGAAAATCTTTGAAAGTCGGATGGAAGCAAATACACAAGCTGTGAGAGAAAATAAGGAAGAAATAAACAAAATGAAAGAAGAAGTAGTGTTACTGAGTAAAGATAATGTCTCATTGAAGCAGATTTGTCTGAAACAAACACGATATAAGAGAAGGTGGGATCTCAGATTGATGGGCCTTCCCGAAAAAGAAAAGGAGAACACAAGAGAGACGGTGATTGGCATCTTGACACGTGTGATCCGCTGTCAGTGGAGAAGCTCCGCGACTCAGTAGACACAGTGCACCGCCTGGGAAAGAGGAACGACGCAGCTACCAACAAGATGCCAGACCGATTATCATCCAATTTGCCCTGCGAACTGTTCGTGACGAAATATGGAAGAAATCAAGAGAGGCCAGAGTCTGCAAGGAAATGAACATCCAGTTCAAGGAAGACTTCTCAAAGGAAGATCGTGAGGCTCGTGCAAAGCTGTGGCCCAAGGTGCAAGAAGCCAGACGAAACGGGAAGAAGGCCTGATTAAGAGAAGGGTATGCACTCATGGATGGACACAGAGTTGACCCATAAAAACTGCTATAATAAGCAAATGCTCAGGCACTTAAGTAAAACATATATTGCTTCTGCAAGACAGAAATTCAGAAACATGGTAAGATATTTTATGTTTACAGTTATAACTCTCAGGTATTGTTAAGACAAATCTTACCAGGTGGAAGTTAAATGACTGTTTAAAAAAAAAAAGTTTGAAGACTTGAATTTAAAGCTGGTATGTTTTTTCTTGTGTTTGTGATAGGATGTTATTAAGGACAACATGTTCATCCTGCACGGAAAAAACGAAGTTTAAGCGCGTCTTGAAACAATCATTATTTCTTTTATGTCATTAAATGTAAGGGGTTGAAAAATAGTACTAAGCGTAAAGCCATTTTCTGTTTTGTAAGGATCAAAAATCACAATGTGTTTTTTTACAGGAGACTCACTCAGTTATGATTGATGAAAAAATTTTGGAAACTTCAATGGGGGATTATGCCTTTTGGCTCATGGAACGTCACACTCAGCAGGAGTCATGATATTATTTAATAGATTTCCAGGCAGTATAATTGATGGGAAATGGGATACTGAAGGACACTGGTAATGGTGGTAGTGGAGATAAATGATAAACGTTATATCTTAATATGCATTTATGGCTATAACAACAAAGCAGCTAATATAAATCTTTATGCAAAATTAAGTCAACTTATAAATGAATGGAAAACAACATATTGTTCAGACAAAGTAATATTGGGAGGAGACCATAATATAGCCCCAGACTCTTGGCTAGATAGAATACCTCACAGGTATTCTCAACCTGTATACGATGACACCATACTGAATTTATGTACAAACAACATGCATAACTGATTATTGGAGAACGTTAAATCCAACATCTGTTCAGTTTACTTGTATAACTCTGCAGGAAACGGTCAGTGCTCTAGACTAGATTACTGGCTGATTTCAAGCGAGCTATGCAGCGATATTTCAAATTGTGACATTTCACCTTCTCCACTCACAGACCACTGCATGATAAGTATAAACTTAGTAACATCCAAGCAGCATCAGAATTCTCCAAATATTTGGAAGTTTAATAATAATTTATTGCAGAATGTTGGTTTCTGTGATCAGGTGAAATCTCTTATTTTGGAGGTTGAGAAATTAGACATGAGTGATACTAATAAATGGGAATGGTTTAAATTTTGAGGCCAAACGTATATAGCAATCAACACAGGCAAACAACTGTACACATAAAGAAACAAAGCAAATGATTTGAATTGATAAAATCAACTCTTTAACAAACAATTCTCAAATATCCTTAGAAGACGAAACTGAAATAAAGTAACTACAGTCCCAGTTAGATGACATTTACACAGCAAAAGCAAATGGAGCTTATATTTGTTCAAGAGCTAGATGGATCGAAAAGGGTAAAAAGAGTTTAGCATATTTCTTTGGACTCGAAAAACAAAGACAGGCTAAGAGGAAAATAAATAAGCTTATGACAAAAGATGAAGTTGTATTAAAAGATCAAATTAATCCAGGAAGAAATTTGTCTCTTCTATAGTAACTTATATAAGTCAAAATTTAATAAATCAGAATGTGACATTCTATTTGAAAGCATCAATGATGACATTAAAAAACTGGATGCAGAATACAAACATATACTTGAAGAAGAATTAAATATAACAGAAATTGAAAATGCACTAAAACAAATGAAAAACAGTAAATCACCAGGGATCGACGGTTTAACGTCCGAATTCCTAAAACATTTTTGGGTAGACATTAAAAAATTACTGTATAAAGCTTTTCTAGAATGTATTAAAAAAGTCTGTCACTGCTTTACTCCATTTATCATTAGATCTGTTACATCTGTTCACTGTGACGCCCCATTCACCTACTGTTTACGTCGGTGCAGCGCCATCTAGTGGCGCAGATGTGTAATGACAGTAGAAAAGTTTTGACCTCGATTATCAGACAACCTACTTTTTGAAAATATTATTTGCGCCTTTGTGCACAACAACATCTTCTGTACCACGTGAGAGGCCTGAGAGGTTGTGTTTAAAAAAAAAGAAAAAAAAAGGAATCGCTGAAAACCTGTTGAGAGATTGTTACTTCTTAATAAAAATGACAAAAGTTTTCCCTGTCCTGTACATCATTGTTCAAGTTACACAAACATATTCAGTTCCATCTTCCTAGTTTGACCAGCACTTTTACTGTCCTCTGCCTGTTCAGGCCCATGCTATTCTCCTAAAGTGACAAAAAAACAAAAAAAAAAACATTATTACACAACCTGCCATATATGAAACTTCCATACTGGGAAACTTTACACACACAGAATACATCCATGACATATTTTATTATACACATATGTGATAATGTATGTAGAGAATTTATTTGGCCATGCATTCTTTGTAATTCATAGTCATTGATGTTCTTTGTAATTCAGAATCATTCCCAAGGGCCACGACAGACAAATATTCAATGCGCCACAAACAGCTATGATTGAGGTCCAGCTGCCTGTGATTATACACTCGACCAGTAGGTGGTGTCGTGTGCAGATGAAGCTTCTAGTAATGAACCTTTTGAAATACGAAAAACCGGGCATTTTTTGTTTTTTATGTTGGATTCAAAAACGAAAAACGAAATAAAACGCCCCTTTTTCCTTTTTCAATTTTTGATTGACAGTTGAAAATGGAAAGAACGAATGATACACGGATTCCCGTGGCCCATTTTTTTATTTCGTATTTTTGATCCAAGTCTGTCAAATAAATCAATGGCCAACGCTGTCTTTCGGATCCAACTTCCGTTTATTGCAACTCACACACACTCGTTAACATGTGCAGTTCTCGTCTAACTCAGTCACGAAACTCCGCGTTATTTTCTGTATAAATAACTATCGTATGCATCATTTATGTTAACTGATACCCTGACATCTACCCCCTCGAATTCTATTCTAGAACATGAAGCACTCAGGCCAATAAAAAAATGACACATCAACACAGTTGGCTTTCAACTTTAAAGGAACGGGCTTTTCCTGGTTTAGTAGCTGTTGTCAGGACATAAGTATTTAAATAGAATGTGTGAATTTTAAACCTGCAGGTCTTATGGTTTTAAATCAATCTCTACATACGGCTCCTTTAACTAAATGTCCATTCTTTTCACAGGTCTACTAACTCTACCAAATCTGGTCACCATCAGTCCTTCAGGCGTTACTGTAGGACTCTTAACTTTGCTCTCACACAGTCCCTGGTCAGAGCCCCTTTGTGGCATTTCTGTCTCTGGCTCTGGGGCTGGTTGCCCAGAGTCTGTGTTCTCTTCTTTAGTCAGCGGTGGTACTTGCTGAAGATGTCGCCTATTTCTCCTCATCTCTCCTCCCCCAGGCGACTTCACTGATACGAGCGTGGCGTACCACACTCCTGCAGCACTGATGATCGGCCTTTCCACACCTTCTCCCCATCCAGTTTGGATAGGACGTTGTCACCTGTGTGCAAGGGCGGCAAGTCCCTCGCTCCGTGTCTCCGGTTGTAGTAGAATGCTTGTTGTTGTTTGGCTTCTTCATCTCGGCGGCGGATGAGGTCTCGGTTCGGCTGCCTTGGAATCAGGTTTCTTTTTAATGACGGCAGTGTTGTGTGAATCTTACACCCCATGAGCATTTCTGCCGGGCTCACTCCTGTGGATGTGGTTGGCGTAGAGCGGTAGCACATTAAAGCCAGCAGGGGGTCGTCCTGCTTGAGTATGCGCTTGGCAGTTTGCACTGCACGTTCTGCGTGCCCGTTGCCTTGGGGGTTGTGCGGGCTTGACGTGGAATGCTCAATGTCATACAGCCTGCAAAACTCTTTCCAAGCCTCGCTGGTGTACTGAGGTCCATTATCACTAACCATCTGCTCAGGTATGCCAAACCTGGCGAACGTTGCCTTCATTAACCTCACGACCCGTTCTGTTGTTGTGTTAGTTAAGTGTAGTATCTCTAGATACTGTGAGTAATAATCTGATATCACTAGGTATTGCTTTCCTTTGTATTCACAAATGTCTGTGGCTATCTTTTGCCAAGGTCTCTCAGGCAGGGGTGTCGACTGCAACTGTTCCCTCCTCTGAGTGCGTCTGTTTGTCTGACAAAAGTGGCATGTTTCAATTTTCTTTTTAATGTCCCCTGACATCTTAGGCCACCACACAGTCTCTTGTGCCCGTTCTCTACACTTGGACAGGCTCTGATGTCCCTCGTGTATGCGGTCTAGCACCTCCTGTCTCAAGGCCTGCGGAATTACAATGCGACAGCGCAGTGTGATAAGGCCCTCACATTCAGACAGTGCGTCTCTCATCATATAGTAGTCTCTAACACTATCTGAAGTGCTTCTCATTCGTTTGGGCCATCCATCCCTGATCAGCTTCCTCACGCGCTGGAGCTGTGGGTCCTCGTGTGAGACAGTCCTGATCCTGTCCAGTTTGTTTTGTGAGGCAGGCCAGCTGTAGGTCACTGCATTTACATGACATGCAACGACTGCTTCCGTGGTGCTGTCTCTGTCCTTCAGCGGGCTGCGAGAGAGTGCGTCCGCTATGACCAACGTTTTGCCTGGTGCATACTCCGCCTTTGCATTAAAACGCATGAGCCGCATCAAAAGTCTTTGGCATCTAATAGGCACTGTGTCTAGGTCTTTGCTGTTTATCAGCGGCACCAGGGGCTTGTGATCCGTTATGAGTCGGAATTTGTCCATGCCTACCAGGTACTTCTGGAACCTTTCACAGGCCCATACTCCCGCCAAACATTCCTTCTCTATTTGCGCGTACCTGGTTTCCGCGTCTGACAGTCTCCTGGAGCAGTACGCTACTGGCTTCCAGCTCTCTCCGTGCAGCTGGAGCAGGACTCCTCCCATCCCGTAGCTGCTCGCATCAGCTGACACTGTGGTCGGTTTCCGTGGATCATAGTGGGCCAGTACAGGCGAGGTGACGAGGGCTTCTTTCAAGCGCTGAAATGCTCGCTGTTGTGGCTGGTCCCAGGTCCAGGCTGTCTTCCCCTTAAGAAGATCATACAGTGGGCTAGCAATGGTTGCCATGGCTGGAATATATTTGCTCATATAATTAATCATGCCTAAAGCACGTTTCAGTTCATGTACATTGTTGGGTACCTGTAACTCTCTTATGGCGCTCACCTTCTCCGGGTCTGCTCTTACCCCATTGGCGTCCACGATGTGGCCCAGGAAGCGTAGCTGTGGCTGAGCATAAACACATTTCTCTTTGTTCAGCTTAAGGCCGGCTTGCTCCATCCTTGCAAGTGTATTTTGCAGGTGTCTGTCATGTGTGGCTTTATCTTTCCCATGTATAATCACATCATCCATGTACCCAGCAACTCCTTCCAGGCCTTCCAACAGTTCATGCATCTTACGCTGGAATATCTCTGGGGCTATGTTTATCCCAAACGGAAGGCGGGTGAAGCAGTATCTCCCGAAAGGTGTGATAAATGTGGTTAGTATACTGCTTTTTTCATGCAGCGGTATCTGCCAGAAGCCTGACGCAGCGTCGAGGGAGGTGAACACTGTGGAGCCAGCCAGCTTGGCTAGCGTCTCATCTGTGGTGGGTAGCTGGTAAGTTTCTCTTTTTATGTTTTCATTCAGCTTCTGGAGCCCCACACAGATTCTGACGGCGCCTGACGGCTTCAGAACTGGCATCATAGGCGCGCACCATTCTGTTGGTTGTGTCACTTTGACAATCACGCCCTCTTCCTCCATGCGCTGCAGCTCAGCTTGGACTTTGGGTAGGAGTGGCAGTGGGACTCTCCTGGCTGTGTGTACGGCGTGTGGAACAGCATCATCTCGTAGGTGTATTTTCACCGGGTCGGTCCTCATCGTCCCCTGGTGGACAGCTGCTGTCTTCACTTGCTGTACTCGTTTTACCAGCCCCATCTCCACTGCTGTGTCTCTGCCCAATAAGTTACTGACTGTGGGCCCTCTAGCTACATATATATTAAAAATGTGTTTTCTTTGTTTGTGTAACGTGCTAGCTGTAAATCGTCCCATAATGTCCAGTGTTCCTCCTGGGGTTTTTTAACGGGCCCTGGTGTGGCTTCAGCTTTCTTTCTGGCTTGAGTGTGTTAAATGTTTCCATGTTCATTACGGTGACATCAGCACCCGTATCTATTCTAAATCTCACTGGCGTGTACCCTATGTGGATCTGTTCTGTCCATTGTTCTCCACTACTTTGTTTTCTTTTACACACTGCACCGAGATAGAAGCTTTCATCCTCTTCATTGCCCTGGCTAACTTCCCTCACAGCCTTTGAAAAGCATTTTCTTTCCCAATGCCCCTTCTTCCCGCACTTCCTGCATTCAGAATCCATAGCTGGGCATTTTGTTCCATTTTTGTGCTTTTCTTTACCGCACCGAGTGCACTTGCTTTCCCATTGGTAGCCGCGCTGCTGTGCTTGGCTCCTCTCTCCCCGCGGTTTTCCTGCTTTCGTCCCGAATTTCTTTTGTTTCACCGGCCTGCACTGTCAGCGGAGCCTGCTGCTCTTGCTGCGTTATCTGCTGCGCCACCCTCTTCAGCTTGCCTCACATAAAGCACTGCCATTCGAGGGTTAACTGCAGTTTTCTGGACAGTTCTTTATCTCGTATTCCTACGACTAATCTGTCTCTTATGTGTTCGTGTTTCTTGTCTCCAAACTCGCAATTGTCACTCAGTTCGTGCAGGGCTCGGATAAACGTCTCCGCCGTTTCCCCTGACTTCTGTTGCCTTTGGTAAAAGCACGCCCTTTCATGAATGGTGTTCCGTTTAGGTATGAAATACTCATCAATTTCCCCAAACAGTCTCATAATCCTCTTCATCCTCCTCCCCCGTGAAGGAGAATGTCTTGAAAATATTCTCGGCTTCGTTGCCCATTGCATATATTAGCGTGCTGACCTGGACGTCGGCATCCTCGTAGCTGAGTTTGGAGGCTGACCTGAATCGCGTGAATCTCTGTCTCCACGACGGCCACTCTCCCGGTCTCTCGAAGTTAAAACTTTCTGGAGGTTTAAACTTTGCCATGTCGTCCGTTCTATCTTAGAGCACTTCTGACACCATGTCAAATAAATCAATGGCCAACGCTGTCTTTCGGATCCAACTTCCGTTTATTGCAACTCACACACACTCGTTAACATGTGCAGTTCTCGTCTAACTCAGTCACGAACTCTCGCGTTATTTTCTGTATAAATAACTACGTCATGCATCATTTATGTTACTGATACCTTGACAAAGTCTAAAATTGAAATACGAAAAACCGGGCATTTTTTGTTTTTTTGTGTTGGATTCAAAAACGAAAAACGAAATAAAACGCCCCTTTTTCCTTTTTCAATTTTTGATTGACAGTTGAAAATGGAGCACAATCAGCACAATCATAACATTAAAACAGGTAATTTCTAAGGTAACAGCAGAAACTTTTAATGGGGAGTTTAACTTGGCAGTGGTTAAAAATAAACTTGTTTTTGTTGAATCCTCTGTCTAGGAGAACTTTAAAATGAAAATGTCCATGTTAAAGTTCAATAACAATCCGTGTATGATTCGTTCTTTCCATTTCCATTTGCATTTCCATTACAAAGAATGCATTGGCCATGCATTCCTTGTAATTTATAGTCATTGATGTTCTTTGTAATTCATATTCATTCCCAAGGGCCACGACAGACAAATATTCAATCCGCCACTAACAGCTGTGGTTGAGATCCAGCTGCCTGTGATTATAAACCTGTCCATTAGGTGGTGTCGTGTGCAGATGAAGCTTCTAGTAATGAACCTTTTCTGAAACCGATCGGCTCAAATGGTTCGGTGCCTCATGAGGCTTCATCTCACCATCACTACAGGAAACTCATCTGCTGCAAGGTGCAGGAAATTTCAGCGTGTGTCTAACCGCTGCTGAATAAGTCCTTGATCAAACTAGTATTTGATTGTAGCGCCGCCATGCTACCGGAACTGCCGCATAAAACCACTTCCGGGTCACGTATACTGGACCAGTTAAAATATTAAAAACAAATTCGGTCCCGTGGCCCATTTTTTAATTTCGTATTTTTGATCCAAGTCTAAAATTGGAATACGAAAAACCGGGCATTTTTTGTTTTTTATGTTGGATTCAAAAACGAAAAACGAAATAAAACGCCCCTTTTTCCTTTTTCAATTTTTGATTGACAGTTGAAAATGGAAAGAACGAATCATACACGGATTAATTAATTATTTTTTTTTGTTTTTTAATCTAACACAAAAAATGTAAAAAAAAAAAAAATGCCTGGTTTTTTTATATTTCAATTTTAGACTGAGATCAAAAATAAGAAATGAAAAAAAAAACGGGCCACAGAACTGAATTTGTTTTATAATGGAGGACTGGACTTTCTGTTGTCATTACACATCTGTGCCACTAGATGGAGCCGCACTGCAGTAACCAGCTAGAGAACAGCAGGACAGTGAACACATGGAGCAGATCTGATGGAACATGGAGGAATGACCACAAACGTTTTGTTGCAGTCCAGAATTTTTTATTTTAGACAGAATTGTTAATATTTCTACCTGAGTTGCTACCTGAACTGTAAAGTTCACGGATTTTTACCGTTCTCCATGTCTGTTTTAGCTTTTCCTTATATTTACTGTCTTCCGGTTCTGCAGCAGCCAGTAACAGACTTTTCAAAACAAAAGCATGTGAGCAACATGCGTTAACGCGCAATAAAATAAATGTTGGCGTTAATAAATTAATGAGTTAACGCGATAATAACGCGTTAACTTACCCAGTTCTTATATATATATGCATATAGGTAGATAGATGGGTAGATTTTTGAATTTCCCCTTAATCTAATCAGTCACATAGTGCAGTGCACACAGGTGGTGTTAGAAGAAGAGACTGTTATGGACAAGAATAGGAAACTAAAAAAATAAAAACCAGTTGACCTAGAAGTCCTCTGTGGACCCGAGTATTCTAGAGGCGACTGAGAGGCCATCTGTGATGGCTGAAGCTCGGTGGAAACTGGGTCATCCAACTGGACAGCGATCTGAAGCAAAGCAGCAAATCTACATCAGAACGGCGGGAAAATAAAAGAAGCTGGTTTTAGAAACGACTGCTCCTTTAACTCTGAGCTCCGCCTGCCCAGCTTCAGCGACAACAACTGAGACGATGATCTAAGACCGCAAGGAGAAGACATCAGCCACAACTGGCCGTAACCACAGTAACTAGCAGCCCGAGGACACGAGCGAGCGGAATAATGAGACGGACCGTCGGACGGATCGCAGTGGGCTCAGCTGTCGTTGGGAGTTTCTGGATGCGGTTCGTCTCCGGTCGTCTGCTGATGCTTTGACCTCTGACCTCCTGACAGGCCGGTGATGGAGGCAGCGGACATTCCTCTGCTCTCACGCTCCTGGTGTCAGTGTTGATATCAGAGCGTCCTCTCCTCCGGTGGGAGGACGCTGGAGCTGGACTCCGGCCAGACCGCCACAACTCCACTCTGCCACATTTGGTCTTTGCTTTCATATTCCTGCAATATAAATCACTTCACTCAAGCAGCACAATGTCTACCGTTTCACTGGAAAGATTAAACTTTTAACCTCAACGCACCAAAAGCCAAGAGGTTTTTAAACAAAGTAGCAGCGAGGGAGCAGATCTTTGACTGCAGGGTTTGGGGCTGTTGCAACCGTCAAAACATGGCGGCCTGAAGAATCCCAGCAGCGTCTCGCAGCTTGAAATCATGACCCGTGTCAGACGGCGGGAGAAAGTGTTGTGGCCAGAGATTCGCTTGAGGTAGAAATCCGTTTGAAAACGAGATAAGATTGCAACATGAAACGATCATTGCAGCCTGCTTCTTTCCCCCCCGACCGTCATTCAATTAAAAAAAAAAAAATTCAAAAATACTTTATTAATCCCCCAAGGGGGAAATTCAAGTTTCAGTACACCAGTCTGGTGTACTAGAGGAGCTGCCAGCGTCCAGCGCTCCTTTTCATGTCAGGTCCTGTGGTCCGAGTGCTAACTCCAGATAACAGCCGTTAGAACCAGTTAAACCGCAGTTAAAGAACCATATCTCCAAATGATGACCAGTGAGATATCTCCAGGTCAGAGGAGGAAACACCGATGAACCAGACCGTCTCCTCTGGGAAGACTGAGCTCCTTCAGTCCAGCGAGCAACAGAGCCGACCGTCCCAGAGCCCGGTTCATCATGCAGACCGGACCAGGCCGTTAGCGTCTCCCCCGGCGGTGCTGGGCCCCACCAGGTCACCAGACGGCCCCTACCATGTCAGCTGACCCATCCGGCGTGTAGACTGCTGGACGGGGGCAGCATGCCGCCGCTGCTACGTCGGGGGCCCGTCCCGGCTCCGTGACGCTGCAGCCCGGATCCAGTGGCGGTGGTTGCCGCCGGTAGCAGTTCAGGACTACTTAGCTTAGCTTTCCCGAACCGGCCTCCAGCAACACCGTCCATGTCCGCGGCAGCAGGTCTCCACCAGCCGCAAGAGGACCGATCCGCCCCCTGCAGACAGTATGTAGACATCCGACCGCAAGATCACCACAAACCGGCACAAACTGGAGCGTCCAGCGTCCAGCGTTGCAGGGATAAGTCCCCGGAGCCATCTTATCGCTTCTGACATGGTTTTCACCTACGCTGGTCTAGTCCAAGGTTATTATCAATAACGAAAACGAACAAAATAAGAAAACTAGAATTGTTCGTTAACTGAAATAAATTAAGAACGAGTTTTTTTTTTAAAAACGATAACTAACTGAAACTGTATTATGTGTTTATAAAATGAACTAAAATTAACTGTAACAATATCAATAATGTCCTTCGTAACTGCAACAACAACAAAAAAAAGATATCAGCAGTGATGGCTGCGACAAAAGTTGGGAGAAAGCGGCACAGTCCTATTCGGATTTCTTTGACTATGACTGTTAACGATAAAAATAAGTGCCTTGTTGTAGAAGCAGCTCAATTAGCATTGAGCTAGCTGCCTTTTTTCTTTCTTGGATATAGGCTAATAACAATGATACTAGCTTACTGAAAGTTGAATGTGCTTTCAATCTGTGTTAATCAAACATCTTTCGTGAAGAAACGTGTTTATTTTTTGTATGTATTCCAGTTTTACAGTAATCTTTATTTGAGAGTGACAATAAATCCATTCAAGAAAGAAAACCTTGCCTCTCATTGGAGAACTGTTAGCTACCTGCCAAACTAAACAGACCACGTTCAGGGAGGGCAGAAAACAGACGTTCCAAATTCCTTGTTGAAAATCACAACGTGGACCTGCTGATCACCTGGTCATCAGCAGGTGTGTACTTCTGGAACAGGAGTTCAGGTACGGGTGTTAAAGCAATACCAAGACAGTTTCCAGACAGCCTGGAAGTTGAAGATTGTTCACAGGTGGAAAACATTCAAGACAGCTGCCAATCTTCCCAGGAGAGGACGTCCCAGGAAATCTACCTGGATGTCAGACTGTCCAATGTTAAAAACAAAAAAAAAAAAAAAGAAAAAAGAGCTCCATGTCAGAAAACAGGCTTCTCTGAACATGTTAAATGTTAAAGTCCGTGATGTTACAGTCCGTCTGTTTTCAGTGTTGTTCTGTTTGTTTGGAAGGGTTGTCGGGACTAAAACACGGGGGCTCGTCTGAGGACTTCTGGGACAATGTCCTCTGGACAGATGAGACCAGCCTGGAGGCGTCTGGCTGGATTTAGCTGAAACACCTGGTGGAGGCGCAGATGGTTTCAGGTTGATTTGCAGCCTCAGGTTCTGAACATTTTGAAGTGATCATTCCTCCTCAACGATGTTAGAGGCTAGTTATGGCTGCTGAAGGTGGATCTGCATCCTACTGGATCATCGGAGATAGAGGTCTTCCAGAACAACCCGAAAACCCGAGGTTCCGACATGACCCGAATCGGGTCTCGGGTCCATTCAAAAGACGTGACTCCGGGTTCGGGTCTGAATCGGTACAGTTAGTCTTGGGTCCGGTCGGTGCTCTCTGACAGGCTGGGTCCACGTTTACTCAAGCGAGTTAAAGATATTGGCAGTGGCAGCTAATGTCAGGACTCTGGGTAGTTAAATTAATTATTAATTAACGTGGCGTATTTGTCATGAAACAATCGCGTTGCTGTATGCGTGTTATTAGCGGTTTGCCCGGCAGCTGTGAAGCACAACGGATCACGAACATGACAACGTTGGAACATATTTACGACGCGTCCTGACCAGTGTAGGCTATTAGTGTTAGCAGTTGCTACCAATAGCATCTGTATCCACAAAGAAAATAACGACGTGGATTTATTGTTGTTTACATCACGTAGCCTATGTAGCAACTGAACCGGTAGAAGAAGACAACTTTAGGGAAGAAAATCAAGTTTTATTCAACGCTAGACAACTTTAACGTGAGCAACTATGGGCTGGATTGTCTCGGTTCTATTCAGGTAACTCGGTTCGGTTCGTGGTCGGAAACTAAAGACTCGGGTCGGGTTGGTTCCGGGTCCAAATATTGCGGGTCCATTTGGGTTCGGAGTCCTGGACTCATGATAATAGCTCAGGTCGGGTCGGTTTCAGGTCGAATTTTCACGGGTCCATTCGGGTTTGGGTCCATGAAAGGGGACCCGTGAAGACCTCTACATGGGGGTACTTGGTGTTGCCCGCATTATTTTCTATGTTTTTAAACAAACAAATAAAGGATTAGCCGTGATGCTCTAACACTCAACACAGGTGTTGCTGATAAATGTCAAACCTTAAAGCCTGTTTCTGGCCATCTGCAGGATTTAATCCTGCGCTGCTGTGAAATGATTGATTTTTATCTTCACCTGAATAAGCAGCTCTGCAGTCGCGAACGTTCCCTCCAATCTGATGGGGAACAAAGGTGAGAATAACCCTGATTTAACCTCCGAACACGGCCTCAGCTCACCTCCATGAACGCACACATGCAGCAGCGACAGCCCCCCCCCACAGCAGACGCGTCCCCCTCCCCCGGGACGCTCAGCTGCACAGACATATGGTCGACAGCTCCTCACCTCTCCAGCTGCCCCCCCCACACTCACTTTCACCCCCGAAACACAAACTGATCAGAGACACCGCAGCGCACCTGACATTAAAAACTTTTTTTTTTGGATTAAAACAAACTCTCCTAAAATCATGTAAAAAAAAAAAAAAAAAAAAAAGCTTGGATCAATCTGAGGAACTAAAATAAATTCTCATTAGCCTTTCTGCGTAACTTTTTATTTAAACTTCTAGGATCCATCACAGAAGAATCAGAGGGTTTTACCTGGAAACAGCTGACGTGGTTGAGAGGAAACAAAAACTTTTTGAATTGAATTTTGAATTGAATTTTTTTTTTTTAATTGAATTGAATTGAATTGAAACAAAAACTTTGAATTCAAAAATGTAAATATGGATTATTTCAAATTAGACCTGCAGTGGTTCAGTCTGGTAAGTTCTTATAGAAATAAAGTCGTGCATTCAAACTCAGACGAAACTAAAAGTACTGTAAAATAAAAATACTGTAAAATTGAATATTTCCACTTAGATGAATTGAGAATACTTTGCAGCAGTTTTGGAGGAAACCATCAGAAATCATTCCTGTCTGGAGGACGTGAAGCCTTTTAGAAAAACTGGACTTTGGCTCCATCTAGTGGCCAAAGCTCTTCACTGCTGCTTCATCTTCACTGGTTCAGCTGCAAAGCTCCTCAAGCCGCAGATTAAACCTGATCAGTGACTCCTGTTGAATTCAGTCAGACTTTTCTGAGCTGCAGACGGCAGGAAACGATCCGGATCCACAAGAGACAGAAAATAAAACCAGTAGAGCTTCGTTAAAAAGTGGAAAACTGATCATCCGAGGACAGATTAATGGAATTAAAACTCCACAGATCTAATCATTCTGATCAGACACTTCAGCTCTGTTCATATAAAGAAAGATCAGTGGGTTATTCTATTAGATCACGAAGGCCATAAAATAAAATAAAAAAGAATCAAAAAGAAAAATCCCTCCTGTGTGATAAGTTACAAACCTGAGACGTCAGTCCACTTCCTCTTCTTCTCACCTGAACACACTCGAGTAATAATCAGCTGTGGTTATACTGCCACCTGCTGGCAAATTAACACATTGAGTTTCTTTCATGGAATTGTGATCACTGATGGCAAATTTCAGCGTCACCGTGAATTAAAAAGATGTTTCAACTTACGTCATCGTTGTCTAATCTGCCCAAAAACTCCCTTTTAAAGAGGCTCCTGCCTGGAACGAGTGGTTTTTCCAGCTGCAAGGAAGGTTCAACACTGCAGGGAGCTTTAATATCAATTATAATCCACCATTATGATTTTAAATAGTTCATTTACTCTTATCGTTTCTGACTAGGGATGCACATTTTGGATTTTTTTTATGACCGTTAACCGACGCCCTTTAACGATTAATAACCGTTAAGCGATAAGTCCGGGAGGGTTGGCTGCCAAGATGTTGTGCGCGTTGTCATGGACGCATGCGGACTAGGGATGGGCATTCGGTGAAGATTTATTCATCGATTGTCGGGAGAATTAATGATTAATAATCGATTAATCAATAACATTTTTATATTGAAAACTATCACAATTATTCTCTATATTGGTGTGACGTTTGTTTTCCCCTTTGGCCTGGTTGCTATGGCCTGGTTGCTATGGCTCACGCATGCCCAGATGTGTTCAGTGAACCGGATGTTCGTGGTTGAGAATAACATGACATTTCCTGTTTCTTTTCTTTAAAAAAACAACGTTAATAAAACAAGAGATATCGAGGACACTACTTAACAATGACAATTTATATCAAGGCGCCAGTATTACAGGCTTTTTGTTTCTTAAAAAGATGCGCTTGTTGTGTGCTTGATGTGCACTGCAGCTCCTTCTGGTCCGTGCTAACACTGAGTTGAGGCTAGGCTACGCTAGGCTAGGCTAGGCTGATGATGAACCGCCTCCACCGTCCTTTACAAGGCTTGGATGCGCGTTGTTCAAGTGATACATCATTGTCGTTGTCGATTAATTGTATTTGTAATTAGCATTGCAGTGATTGCAGTACACTTGCTCATTTTCTAAACTAAAATGGTTCCACGCCACACTTCGCCGCGACCGCTTCATGATTAGGCGATGACCTACAGAAGCTCGCATGTAACAACTGAGGCCAGCCAGGGTAGGGTGATGGTGAAATGTTGCCCCCTGTTGACAAATTTCTATTGGTGTCGCAGTGAAATGCATCGCATTGTTTGAGGAACGTGCACTGAGAACCTAGATTCGGATTGTTTAAAAAAAAAAAAAAACATTTGGTTCATCGATGAAAATGAATGTCTTCGACCAAATTCTTCAATGATCAATCATCGATTAATCGATTAATTATGCCCATCCCTAATGCGGACCCTTCCCCGTGTATACTCTCGCAGCAATGTGTCGCCGTCACTTTTGATTTATACTAGCGCGGTCTCCGCTATGTTATTCCACGCCACAACGCAAGAGCGACAATCACGAACTAGCTAAACTTGCTAAACTTATCTCTTGTGTTTTTCCACTTCCTCACCGTCTCGGCCGTATCCAGACCCACATTCATCGCTATCTCCCTCCATGAATTACTAGAATATGTGCTGTTTTTGTAGCGTGGAGAACCAGAATCGTACAGATGTGGGTACTTCCTCATTTCTTCAATGAAGCCCTCTTTTTTATGCGGATGTAGAATTGACCAATCAGAGGCCTGTTGCACCTGTCGACACGCCCCCATGAGTTGACTGAATTACGTAGCTTAAAAACAAAATTGACCGTTAGTGTTAATCGGTTAGAGTGACTGTTATCGGTTAACGGTTAAACGGTTAACCATGTGCATCCCTATTTCTGACCTTGACTAACAGATTCTTCTGGTCCGTAAATGTCTAAAGGCTCAACAACAAACGGCAGATTTGAACGTAATAAAACCAATTTGATTTAATTCTTTTGCCTGATCTTTTATCTGCATCCAGGAACAGTTATTCCAAGTGTAAATACAAGGAAATAAACTCCACTAAAACCGTAGGACTTTATTACCATAAAATCTCTTTAACATTTCAGTAAATATCTTAACAAAGTGCCGCAATTAAGGAGTTTTGTTCATCAAGCTTTAACGAACCCCTTCGGTTGAGGACAGATTATCACATCCAGACAGATAAATGCCGTTAACATCAAGAATCAGGCGGGAGAGAACAGGAACATAAACTCAGTACCAGCTGCACAATAATATCCAACAGAAAACTCATGAAAACCTTTAACTTAAGAACATCATGAAGGAGAAACTTGCTCTTTTAAATGTTTATCAACTGCTAAATGACGACAAAGTGTTTGAAGCGCTTTAAAGGCTGCAACTATGGAACACAAGGTGAGATATTAGTACCTAAGGTTGTTTTTCTGACAACATTTAAGAGAACTCCTTCTATAAGAATGAAAATAACACTCAGGGAGTCTACAGACGGTTACTACGGTTACTGGCCTGAAAAAAAGGCAGTGATGAAGCACAGCAGAGAGGGAGGGATCTGGAGGTTCACCTTCTTCAGTCCTGATCCACAGCTCCAACACACATGAGTCCGATGTTCTGGAGCAGGGAAACCGGGACTGAGCAGTCCGGCTTCAGTCGATCTCAATCTCCATGTCAACGGGCTTTAGTTTCCGGACGAACAGGATGTCGTCATCGCCGGTGAGGTCCCGCTGGCCGGAGCTCTCCTCCGGCTCCTCTTTGAAGACGTCATCGGAGGCCTCGGAGAACTCGAAGGGCAACTCAAACACTTTGTCCAGATAATCTCCCGTTCTGCCATCTTTGCTGGCCATGTTGATCACCTGCGAGGCGATGGACCAGGCCAGCTCCACCTTCCGGTGGTTCTGGGAGCTCAGGTCGAAGTTGTACTCCAGGATCTCGTACAGGGCAGGCACGTACCGGTTGCTGTTCCGCTTCACATACTGGTGGATCTCGAGCAGGACTCTTCTGGTCAGCAACCGCAGATCAAGTTTAACCTTTGCTTCTGTTCTGAAGCGAAGGTCAAGGTCCAGTCCGATCTCCCGACAGGTCTGATGGCTGCTGACCTTTTCGCTGTCGGCCACTGGTTTCCAGCTCAGGTTCTCCTGTCCATCTGGTTGTGGACTGGGCTGCGAGTGGCTGTTCAGGGGGACGGCGCTGTTCAACCAAGCCAGAGTCTTCTGGGACATGTTCTGCCTTTTCATCAAGCTTTTCTGCGTCAGGTACCACCTCTGGATCACCTGCGCCGCCTCCGTGTCGCTCCGCAAATCAAGATCAAAGTTGTGCTCCAGGACGTCGTTGACGGTGTCGCTGACGGATCCGCACAGCTCCCTCACGAACCGGAGCACCTCAAACACGACGCCGACCGTCAGGACGGTCAGGTCCAGCTTCTGGCTCGCCGGACGCTCTACGGCGGACCAAAGGTTGAGTCCCAACTTCTTACAAAACGGGTATTTCTCCACATCTGAAGCCAAATCTGACGGGTTGAAGCTGTGGTGCTGCTCGGTCTCAACTTCCTGTTGGGTCTGGAAATGACCGGAGACGTCGACCGTGTTGTAAGCTTCAGGGAACTGAAAAGGCCTCTCGAGAAACTCTGATTTCTCTTTATCGCGGTGGCTCTGAAGCGTTCTTTCTTTTATTATCATATAAAAGACAAAGTTGCGCTCCTGCAGTTCATTCTGGAGCGCGAGGCTGAAGTTGTTGAACAGAATGTCAAACAGGAACTTGCAAACACTCTTTGTCATCTCGTCTGCAAATCTATAAACCTCCCACAACACCCAGTTGGTGAGCAGCTGCAGATCCAACTTCTGCTTGGCGCTCGAACAAACATTAAAGTCCAAACCGATTGTTCGGCACTGGACGAACACGTCCTTGACCTTGCTGGTCGTTAAGATTTGTTGTGCGCGAGCGGCGCGCCTCATCCACAGCTTCTGCTTGTACGTTTCTGCGTGCGCCTCCTCTGAACACGGACCACGGTTCGGTTCTGGACTTGCGTCGCCCGGTTGCACGGCCATCAGGACAGGTGTTGGGCCCGTCAGCCGTGAGGCCGCACAGGTGCGGTGGAAGCTTCCTCTTCGTCCTCCTTTACATCCTGTGAAAAGTCTGTTCCGGATATTTCTTCTGACAAACTGGGAGTCTTCACATGTTCCGGTTCGGCCTCCCCTTCTGAATCCATTTCGGCCTCCCAGTCGATTGGACACGTGTAGGACAGATCGGGATCCTGACCCACCTCTCCGGCGCCGCTGGACCGCCGCCTCAGCCTCTCCCTCCCGCTAACGTCCACCCAGTGCTGCACCAGTTCCTGCACCTCAACGTTTTTCCTCTTCCTCCCCATACCTTTGGGGTTTTTCCTGAGCTGGGTCTGAAACGGCGCCTTTCGGAGAGCCGCCCTTTCTTCGGTTGAAATGAAGGCGGACTTTCTCTCGATCTGCTTTATCCCCAAACGCAGCAGCGGTCCCTCGGGCTCGAAACCAAAGTTCTGTTTCAGCAAGTCACACACGATGTGAGTGTGAACTCCACACAGCACTTTGGAAAAGAGCAACAGCTCCCTCATTACGCCGATGGTGAGTTCACTGGGGTCCAGTTTCTTTCTGGGTTTCTGGTTTGGTCCAACGGCCAGAGTCACGCCGAGCCGTGCACAGTGAGGATAAGCATCATTTGCCGGTCTTCTTCTTTGGTTGGTCCTAGCGTACGTACTGCTGGCCGCTCCGTTTCCCTCGGCGTTCCCGCTGTCTGAACACGGGCCGGTCACGCTGCCGCTGGTCAGCACCGACGAGTCCACCATTTTGTTCCACAGAGGCCTGTAGGCTCCTGACAGCTTCAACGCCGTGTTGGGATCGGGGAGAGGAAACACTTCCTCCCATCTCGAGGGTTTCAACTTGACTTGCTCGTTTACTTGCTTCGTTTTGGTGTGAAGGTACGTCGCGTACATGGAGCACTGCTTGTCATTGTCCAAGTCCAGGCCCAGGTCGAAGTTGAACTCGAGCATCTCAAAGAGGAAGAGCTTCTCAGATTTGATCACCGTTGTGGCGAACTTGCAGATGTCCAGCATCACGCCGTTGGTCAGCTTGCTCAGGTCCAGCTTGTCCTTCCTCTCCAGAGCCGCGTTGAACTCCAGGCCCACTTGGACCGAGTCTGGAAAAGGGATCCGGCCCTTCTGAAGCCGA
>JAGFBZ010000473.1:25000-149522 GCA_018398805.1 Hirundichthys speculiger
TTGTTAGTTTCTCAATCATCTTCATCTCCTCCCTGTTTCATCGTTCATGTGTGATGTGTGACATAGTGCCATCAAAGAGACACTTGTCTCACTGGGACAGGAGCTAGCTAGAACTTAGTCTGGTTTCTGTTGATAGTGGCCACTAGTCATCACTGCAGCTGGCACGACGCTTCGTAAATGAGAGCAAAACACTCCTTCAAATGGTCTCAGAGTCTAGAAGCTGGACTTGAAGAGCTGTGTCTCATGACTGGTCTACCTGGTCTCACTGTGTCTCACCTGTGTGCTGGTCTCACCTGTGTGTGCTGGTCTTACCTGTCTTTACTGGCTGGTCTCACCTGGCTGTGCTGGTCTCACCTGGCTGTACTAGTCTTACCTGGCTGTGCTGGTCTCATCTGGCTGTGCTGGTCTCATCTGTCTGTACTGGGCTCACCTGTCTTAACTGGTCTCACCTGTCTTAAATGGTCTCACCTGGCTGCACTCTTCTGTGGGGAGGGATGCTGAAGGCAATCCCAGCCTGTTTTCCAGCCTGTGGCACATTTCCCCCAGCCGGAGAACCTTCTCACCCTGAAACAGCAGAGCAGAAGATAAAACAGGACATTTTCTACCAACATCCAGAGCATTAGACATGCAAAGCGGCGCTGCAGCCTCTGGGGTTAGATACAAGACACAAGACACAAGATACAAGACACAAGATACAAGACACATGATGCAAGACACAAGTTACAAGATACAAGTTACAAGACACAAGATACAAGACACAACATGCAAGACACAAGATACATGACACACGACACAAGATACAATAGACAAGATGCAAGACACAGGACACAAGATACCAATACACAAGTTACAAGACACAAGTTACAAGATACAAGATACAAGACACAACATGCAAGACACAAGTTACAAGACACAGGACACAAGATACAAGACACAAGATGCAAGACACAAGTTACAAAACACAAGACACAAGATGCAAGACACAAGATACAAGACACAGGACACAAGATACAAGACACAAGATGCAAGACACAAGTTACAAAACACAAGACACAAGTTACAAAACACAAGACACAAGACACAAGATGCAAGAAGCAAGACACAAAATACAAGACGCAAGACACAAATTACAAGATACAAGACACACGATACAAGATGCAAGAGACAAGATACAAGACACGGGGCACAAGATACAAGACGCAAGACACAAGTTACAAAACACAAGACACAAGATGCAAGACACAAGATACAAGACACAGGACACAAGATACAAGACACAAGATGCAAGACACAAGTTACAAAACACAAGACACAAGTTACAAAACACAAGATACAAGACATAAGATGCAAGACGCAAGACACAAAATACAAGACGCAAGACACAAATTACAAGATACAAGACACACGATACAAGATGCAAGAGACCAGATACAAGTTACAAAACACAAGACTCAAAATGCAAGACACAAGATACAAGATACAAGACACGAGATACAAGTTACAAGACAGTCTCAATAGCAGGAATAAGTGGAGAAAACAAAAAAGAACAAAGAAATAAACAAGAATGTTTTTTCTGTTAAATTTCAGAGTTTTTACATACAGAAATCCAGACTTTTATATTGCTAATTTGTGGGTTTATAAAGAGATTCTGGTAAAACTGTGAGTTTATAAAGTGAGCAATTATGTGCTTTTTTCTGTAAATTGAAGTTTATGAAGTCAGAGTTTCTGAGTTTCTTTAATGAGTCAACTGGGAGAAAAAAAAATACTTTTCTCTTTCAAATCTACGTGTTCATAAAACCAGAGTTTGTGATTCTTTTCTTGAACAAGCTGACATGCTGGCGTAGCTAGCTGCGGCACCTTGATGTTTGCTGGCGGGGTTTATTCTGCTAACGAGACTTTATACAGGTAACACCCTCCCCCGCCCAACCCACCCCCCACACTGGAGGTTCACTAAACAGTGATCCCCATGGAGAATCCAGCACAGGGCCCCTGTACAGGTGTGGAAACAGATGTGAACACATATGGAAACAGAAGTGGAAACAGGTGTAAACAGGTTTGGGGGCGTCACCTTGACGATCACAGCCTGCAGTTTCTTAGCAGCAGCGTCTCCATGGAGAGTGAGCTGAGTCAGCTGCTTCCTGGCTGCTTTTCGACCTCGATCCAGATGGTCCTGGAGCTGCAGGCACTTCTGGTTCATGTGGTATCGCTGGGCCATCAGGTCCTGCTCCTTCATGTGGTTCTCTGTTTTCTTGAGAATCATCTGCTTCCTCAGCTGGACCGTCTTGTTCTGGTGAAGGAACTCAGACTGGGTTTGTTCTGAAACAAGACTCTTCACTGCCAGAGATTAAATGTGGTAAACAGTCAGGTCATCGACCAGCCACACAGCTGATGAAGACAGGACAGTCACCACGGGATGACATGGCCGCAGACATCTAACTCCAGACACTAGAAGGTACCAGACCACCAGTAGATATCTAACTCCAGACGCTAGATGCTACCAGTCCACCAGTAGATATCTAACTCCAGACGCTAGATGGTACCAGTCCACCAGTAGATATCTAACTCCAGACACTAGATGGTACTGTCGTAGTTCGCTGCGCCGGTGTCTTTCCATTCTGTCTGTTTTCAGGGGGCGGGTCCAGGCGGCTGATCGCGCACACCGGCTCCTCATCCCACCATCACCTCATCCAGCTTAAATACACCGGCCTTTCACCCACTCATCGCCAGATCGTTGAAATTACTCCAGCGGTAACCCGGTTACTTAAATCTTGGCCAGTTCTAAACTATTATAATACTGATTCCAGTGTACATTGTTCACAGGTTTTGCCGATCGCTTCCCGATCACCCTCCTGCTGCTCCCGCATCGCCTCCGCATACCCGCGCCGGACCCCGAACCCTCTCCCGTCGCCCCCTGGCAACCCCTCCTCTCTGGACCACGCACCGTCTCCCCTACCCCAAATAAATCCATCCCTTTTTTGGAGTGGGCTTGTGTCTGCTGGTCTTCTGTCTCAGGTCACAACAGAACGATCTGGCCATCAAGATGGACCCCACAAGCTCCGAGGCTCACCAGGTCTCCAGTCCGGAACATCTGCTGCAGAAGCACGACCAGCTACTCGGCGACCTGATCGCGCATTCTGCCGCCATGTCGGCGCAGGTGAAGGATCTCTCCACACAAGTATCCGCTCTCACTCAGCAACTCACCCACCTCTCTTCTGGTCCTACAGCCTCTCCCCCGGCGGCCGCTCCCCCGGCGGCCGCTCCCCCGGCGGCCGCTCCCCCGGCCGGCCGGCCCGCTCCATCCAACCAGGCGCCCTTTCCATACAGAGAGCCCCATGTCGTAGATCCCGAACCATATTCCGGAGACCCCCTTAAGTGCAAACCGTTTTTTTTTTACTACAGTGTTCCCTGATCCTGAGCCAGAAGCCGGTTACCTACTCCACCGAGGAGGCTAAAATCCTCTATGTAATCGGGCTTCTCTCCGTGGACGCGCACTTGACTGGGCTTCAGCGGTGTGGTGTGGGAGAGGTCTCCCGCATACCTGTCTTCCTTCGCTGATTTTGTGGCGGAATTCAGGCGGGTCTTCGACCACCACTCGGTGCAGGCTCGGCAGGCCGCCAGCCAGCTCCTCTCACTCCGCCAGGGTTCCCGCAGTTGTGGCGGACTTCTCCATCGAGTTCCGAGTACTGGCGGTTGGTTCGGGTTGGGACGACACCGCGCTCCGCAGCGTCTTCTACAAGGGACTGAACGAGCAACTCAAGGATGAGCTGGCGTTGCGGGACGCGCCCTCTTCCCTGGAGACATTAATCTCGTTAGCAGTCTCGTTGGACAACCGGCTGCGGGAACGCCGAAGGGAGAGAACAGCACAACCCTCAGTTTCCCGCTCCTACAGTAGTGCACCCCCGACCGTCTCTGATTCCTCCACCAGGTCCTCGGAGCCCGCGTCCCAGCCCAAACCTTACCCAGAGCCCGAACCCATGCAGCTTGGTCGGACCAGGTTGACCCCGGAGGAACGCACGCGGAGGATGAATGCACGGGAGTGCCTATACTGCGGGCAGAAGGACCACTTCGTCGCCTCCTGTCCACAGCGCCCAAAAGCCCCGGCTCGCCCGCTGTAGAGGAGCGGCGGGTGAGCCTTACACGCTCCTCCCCTACCCGTTTCACCCTCCCCCTGCCTCCCTAGGTGCCTCCGCGTCCCCTCTGCCCCCTTACTAGCCCTCGTGGACTCCGGAGCAGAGGACAACATCCTGGACGAGTCGGTGGTGATTCAGGCTGGGTTCCCCACCGAGCCCCTCGAGACCCCGGTCCTCATTCGAGCCCTGGACGGTACGGTGTTATCTCGCATAACCCGTCAGACCACCCCCCTCCAGGTCATTTTGTCGGGCAACCACCGGGAGTTCATTTCATTTAAGATAATGCATTCCCCCTCGTCACCCCTGGTTCTGGGCTACCCCTGGCTCTGCCTCCACAATCCCCACGTCGACTGGAGAGCGGGCAAAATCGTTAACTGGAGCAGCCATTGTCACAGCCTCTGCTTGCAGTCCGCCCAGCCTCCTGCAGAGGGCCCGACCACTCCAGCCCCGCACCCTCCGCCGGACCTGTCTCTCGTTCCCCCTCCGTACCACAGTCTGGCCCGGGTGTTTAGTAAGGACGAGGCCCTGTCGCTGCCACCCCATCGCCCCTACGACTGCGCCATCGACCTCGTCCCCGGAGCCCCATACCCGCCCGGCCGTCTCTACAACCTCTCCCGACCGGAGAGGGAGACGATGGAGCAATACATCGCGGAGTCCCTCGCTGCCGGCATCATCCGTTCCTCGTCCTCCCCGCTCGGAGCAGGGTTTTTCTTTGTGGTCCAAAAAGGATAAAACCCTGCGTCCTTGCATCGATTTCCGCGGCCTGAACCAGATAACGATCAAGAACCGGTACCCGTTACCCCTCATTTCATCCACATTTGAACCTTTGCATGGCGCCACTGTTTTCACTAAATTGGATCTCAGGAACGCATACCATCTCGTCCGGGTCAGGGAGGGGGACGAGTGGAAGACGGCCTTTTAACACCCCCGCTCGGCCACTTCGAGTATTTAGTAATGCCGTTCGGCCTCACCAACGCCCCCGCCGTCTTCCAGGCCCTGGTAAACGACGTATTACGAGACTTCCTTCACCGTTTCGTGGTCGTTTACCTGGACGACGACATCCTGATCTTCTCCCGTTCCCTGGAGGAACATATCTCCCATGTACGGTTGGTTCTCCAAAGGCTGCTGGAGAATCGGCTGTACGTCAAAGCGGAAAAGTGTGAGTTTCATGCCCCTAAAGTCACCTTTTTGGGGCACGTGATCCAGGGGGGACAGGTGGAAGCCGATCCCGAGAAGATCCGAGCCGTGGTCGAGTGGCCGGTTCCCACTACAGTGAAACAGCTGCAGAGGTTCCTGGGGTTTGCAAATTTTTATCGTAAATTCATAAAGAATTACAGCCTAATCGCAGCCCCTCTAACCCGCCTAACCTCCTCCAAGGTGAGCTTTCGCTGGTCCCCGCAGGCCGAGGCGGCCTTCCTGCGGTTAAAAGACCTTTTCACATCTGCCCCTGTTCTGTCACAGCCTGACCCCAGTCTCCAATACATCCTGGAGGTGGACGCTTCCGATACGGGGGTAGGAGCGGTCCTGTCTCAACGTCACGAGTCGACACATAAATTACACCCCTGTGCCTTCTTTTCCCGCAGGCTGACTCCAGCGGAGCGCAACTATGACGTCGGGAATCGTGAGCTGCTGGCGGTGAAGATGGCGCTGGAAGAGTGGAGGCACTGGCTCGAGGGGGCGGAACAGCCTTTCCAGGTTTGGACGGACCACAAAAACCTGGCCTACCTTCGTACGGCAAAACGTTTTAAACTCCCGTCAGGCCCGCTGGGCCTTGTTTTTCGATCGCTTCCAGTTCTCCCCATCACCTACCGGCCTGGGGCTAAGAACGTTAAACCGGACGCTCTCTCCAGGCAGTTCTCCTCCACGGACCCCCCCCCGAGCCAAGACACCATCCTGCCTCCCTCTTGTGTGGTGGGAGCCATCACCTGGGAGATAGAGGAGCGAATCAATCAGGCCCTGCGCGACCAGCCGGATCCCGGGAACGGGCCCCCGGGCAGACGCTTTGTGCCTGAGGCGGTGCGCCCCCAGGTTCTCCGTTGGGGCCACGCCTCCCGCGTCGCCTGCCATCCTGGAGCCACCAGGACCCTGAGACTCCTCCAGAACCACTTTTGGTGGCCCTCGATGGACAAAGACACCCGGGAGTACGTGGCCGCCTGTCAGGTTTGTGCACGGGGTAAGGTAAGGAAACCCACCGTCCACCTGCAGGTCTCCTCCATCCTCTGCCCGTCCCCGGCCGGCCCTGGTCCCACATCGCGGTGGATTTCATCACCGGCCTGCCACCCTCGCAGAACAATACCGCGATACTCACCGTTGTAGACCGTTTTTCTAAGGCTGTCCATTTTATCCCCCTCCTCAAGCTCCCCTCGGCCCAGGAAACGGCGGATCTTCTGGTCCAGCATGTGTTCCGGCTCCACGGCATCCCCTTGGACATAGTCTCCGACAGAGGGCCGCAGTTCACCTCACGAGTATGGAAGGCCTTCTGTTCGGCTCTGGGCGCGTCGGTCAGCTTATCCTCGGGCTTCCACCCCCAGTCCAACGGGCAGGCAGAGCGGGCCAACCAGGACTTAGAAGCAGCATTGCGGTGTGTGTGGCAGCGCAAAATCCGGCGACATGGAGTTCGCATCTTCCCTGGGTCGAGTATGCGCACAACTCGCTGACCTGCTCAGCCACAGGTATGACACCTTTTGAATGCTCGCTTGGATATCTCCCCCCGCTTTTCCCGCTGCAGGAGGCGGAGATCGCTGTCCCCTCCGTCCAGCATCACCTCCGCCGCTGCAGGAGACTATGGAAAAGCGCCCGCTCTGCCCTCCTCCGTTCCACCGAGAGGAACCGCCGTCTGGCTGACCGACGCCGTACCACCGCCCCTGAGTACCGACCCGGGCAGAAGGTTTGGTTGTCCTCCCGACACATCCCCCTGAAGACGGATTCCAAAAAATTGTCACCTCGGTTTCTGGGACCCTTCGTGGTGGATCGGGTGATCAATCCGGCTGCTGTGAGGTTGGTTCTGCCCCGGTCCTTGAGGATACACCCGGTCTTTCATGTCTCGCAGCTCAAGCCTGTCTCCTCCAGTCCCCTGTGCCCGCCTTCTGTGCCCCCGCCACCCACCCGGCTCGAGGATGGGGGCCTGGTGTATAGTGTTCGGCGGCTCCTGGATGTTCGCCGCCGGGGTCGGGGCTTCCAGTATTTGGTGGACTGGGAGGGGTACGGTCCGGAAGAGCGCTCTTGGGTCCCGCGCTCCTTCATTATGGATCCTGCCATGGTGCGGGAGTTCCACGAGGCGCACCCGGGGAAACCGGGTGGCCGCCGGGTGGCGGCCGTTGAGGGGGGGGCACTGTCGTAGTTCGCTGCGCCGGTGTCTTTCCATTCTGTCTGTTTTCAGGGGGCGGGTCCAGGCGGCTGATCGCGCACACCGGCTCCTCATCCCACCATCACCTCATCCAGCTTAAATACACCGGCCTTTCACCCACTCATCGCCAGATCGTTGAAATTACTCCAGCGGTAACCCGGTTACTTAAATCTTGGCCAGTTCTAAACTATTATAATACTGATTCCAGTGTACATTGTTCACAGGTTTTGCCGATCGCTTCCCGATCACCCTCCTGCTGCTCCCGCATCGCCTCCGCAGACCCGCGCCGGACCCCGAACCCTCTCCCGTCGCCCCCTGGCAACCCCTCCTCTCTGGACCACGCACCGTCTCCCCTACCCCAAATAAATCCATCCCTTTTTTTGGAGCTTGTGTCTGCTGGTCTTCTGTCTCAGGTCACAACAGGTACCAGTCCACCAGCAGACATTTAACTCCAGATGCTAGATGCTACCAGTTCACCAGCAGAAATCTAACTCCAGACGCTAGATGCTACCAGTCCACCAGCAGACATTTAACTCCAGATGCTAGATGCTACCAGTCCACCAGCAGACATCTAACTCCAGATGCTAGATGCTACCAGTCCACCAGCAGACATCTAACTCCAGACGCTAGATGCTACCAGTCCACCAGCAGACATCTAACTCCAGACGCTAGATGCTACCAGTCCACCAGCAGACATCCAACTCCAGATGCTAGATGCTACCAGTCCACCAGCAGACATCCAACTCCAGCTACGCTAGATACCCAGAACATCCCACTCCAGACACTAGCTCCACACCAGTAGATATCTAACTCCAGACGCTAGATGCTACCAGTCCACCAGCAGACATCTAACTCCAGACGCTAGATGCTACCAGTCCACCAGCAGACATCTAACTCCAGAAGCTAGATGGTACCAGACCACCAGTAGATATCTAACTCCAGACGCTAGATGGTATCAGTCCTCCAGAAGACATCCAACTACAGATGCTAGATGGTACCAGTCCACCAGTAGATATCTAACTCCAGACGCTAGATGGTACCAGTCCACCAGCAGACATTTAACTCCAGACGCCAGATGGTACCAGTCCACCATCAGACATTTAACTCCAGACGCTAGATGCTACCAGTCCACCAGCAGACATCTAACTCCAGACGCTGGATGCTACCAGTCCACCAGCAGACATCCAACTCCAGATGCTAGATGCTACCAGTCCACCAGCAGACATCTAACTCCAGACGCTAGATGCTACCAGTCCACCAGCAGACATTTAACTCCAGATGCTAGATGCTACCAGTCCACCAGCAGACATCTAACTCCAGATGCTAGATGCTACCAGTCCACCAGCAGACATCCAACTCCAGATGCTAGATGCTACCAGCCACCAGCAGACATCTAACTCCAGATGTAGATGCTACCAGTCCACCAGCAGACATCTAACCCAGATGCTAGATGATACCAGTCCACCAGCAGACATCTAAACTCCAGACGCTAGATCTGCTACCAGTCCACCAGCAGACATTTAACTCCAGATGCTAGATGCTACCAGTCCACCAGCAGACATCCAACTCCAGATGCTAGATGCTACCAGTCCACCAGCAGACATCTAACTCCAGACGCTAGATGCTACCAGTGCACCAGCAGACATTTAACTCCAGATGCTAGATGGTACCAGTGCACCAGCAGACATCTAACTCCAGAAGCTAGATGCTACCAGTCCACCAGCAGACATCTAACTCCAGACGCTAGATGCTACCAGTCCACCAGCAGACATCTAACTCCAGATGCTAGATGCTACCAGTCCACCAACTGGCTCGGTGATGGTCTCAAAGACGGTGGTGAAGGGGAGGACAGGGAGGAAACTGCTCTCCATCATGGACAACCTGGACCCTCTGGCTGATACTCAGCCATTAAAGTATTAGATATAAATAAGTGTAGACATTTTTTCGGATAATACTGATTCTTTCCATTTCATTTGGATATTTTTTCTGTCTGTCTGCCCAATACTGTCCCAGTCCTGGGGTTAATAAAGAACATCTGATCTTATCTTCTGACCTGCAGCCTCTTCATGTTCATCATGTCTTTGCTGATCTGTTGCTGGTCTGCAGCTATCTGCTCATCCAGCTCCTGGGACTTTTTGGTGATGCGCTTCAACGCCTCCTGGTAATCAGGGTCCTCCGGCAGCTCCTGACGCTCCTGTCCATGAAGACGGAGACATGGCTGAGATGAGACAAACCAGAGGGGCTGACGGCATGGGGACACATCTGAGCTGCCTCTGTACCGTGCTGTCGAAGGAGTATGCATGATACAAATCCTGGTAGTGCCGCTCGATGTTCTCCATCATGTCTCTGTTGTGCTGCTCCGTGGTGAAGGTCGAGTCGGTGAGTTTGTCGGGTCTCCGCTGGGACTCAGCCAACATCTTCTTCCTGGAAACAACCAAGCGGTCAGGGTTAGAGTCAGGGTTAGAGTCAGGGTTAGAGTCAGGGTTAGAGTCAGGGTTAGAGTCAGAGTCAGGTTGGAGTCAGGGTTAGAGTCAGGGTTAGAGTCAGGGTTAGAGTCAGGGTTGGAGTCAGGGTTGGAGTCAGGGTTAGAGTCAGGGTCGGGGAGTCAGGGGTAGTCAGGGGTAGAGTCAGGATTAGAGTCAGGGTTAGGGTAGGAGTCAGGGTTGGAGTCAGGGTAGGGTCAGGGTTTAGAGTCAGGGTTGGAGTCAGGGTTGAGAGTCAGGGTTAGAGTCAGGAGTCAGGGTTAGGGTCGGGGATTAGAGTCAGGGTTAGGGTTGGAGTCAGGGTGGAGTCAGGGTTAGAGTCAGGATTAGAGTCGGGGTTAGGGTCGGGGTTGGAGTCAGGGTTAGGGTCAGGGTAGGAGTCAGGACTGAGGGTCAGGGTAGGGGTCAGGGTTGGAGTCAGGGTAGAGTCCGGTCAGGGTTGGAGTCCAGGGTTGGGTCAGGGTTGGAGTCAGGGTTAGAGTCAGGGTTGGAGTCAGGGTTAGGGTCAGGGTTAGAGTCAGGGTTGGAGTCAGGGTTAGAGTCAGGGTAAGAGTCAGGGTTGGAGTCAGGGTTAGGGTAGTCAGGGTTAGGGTCAGGGTTAGAGTCAGGGTTAGAGTCAGGGTTGGAGTCAGGGTTAGGGTCAGGGTTAGAGTCAGGGTTGGAGTCAGGGTTAGAGTCAGGGTAAGAGTCAGGGTTGGAGTCAGGGTTAGGGTCAGGAGTCAGGGTTAGAGTCAGGGTTGGAGTCAGGGTTAGAGTCAGGGTTAGAGTCAGGGTTGGAGTCAGGGTTAGGGTCAGGGTTAGAGTCAGGGTAGAGTCAGGGTTAGAGTCAGGGTTGGAGTCAGGGTTAGAGTCAGGGTTTAGAGTCAGGGTTAGTCAGGGTTGGAGTCCGGGTTTAGGGTAGAGTCAGGGTTAGGGTCAGGGGGGAGTCAGGGTTAGAGTCAGGGTAAGAGTCCAGGGTTGAGTCAGGGTTAGAGTCAGGGTTAGAGGGTTGAGTCAGGGTTAGAGTCAGGGTTGGAGTCAGGGTTAGGGAGTCAGGGTTAGAGTCAGGGTTTGGAGTCAGGGTTAGGGTTAGGGAGTCAGGGTTAAGAGTCAGGGTTGAGTCAGGGTTAGGAGTCAGGGTTCAGGGTTAGAGTCAGGGTTAGAGTCAGGGTTGGAGTCAGGGTTAGAGTCAGGGTAGAGTCAGGGTTGGAGTCAGGGTTAGGGTCAGGGTTGAGTCAGGTTCAGTCGGGTTAAGTAGGGTTGGAGTCAGGGTTAGAGGTCAGGGTAGAGTCAGGGTTAGAGTCGGGTTAGAGTCAGGGTTGGAGTCAGGGTTAGGGTTGTTGGGTCAGGGTTAGAGTCAGGGTTAGGGTTCAGGGTTGGAGTCAGGGGTTAGAGTCAGGGTTAGAGTCAGGGTTGAGTCAGGGTTAGAGTCAGGGTTAGAGTCAGGGTTAGAGTCAGGGTTAGGAGTCGGGGTTGGAGTCAGGGTAGGTCAGGGTTAGAGTCAGGGTCATGGTTAGAGTCAGGGTTAAGAGTCAGGGTTAGGGTCGGGTTCAGGGTTAGAGTCAGGGAGGAGTCAGGGTTTAGAGTCAGGGGTTAGAGTCAGGGTTAGAGTCAGGGTAGAGTCAGGGTAGTCAGGGTTAGGGAGTCAGGGTTAGAGTCAGGGTTGAGTCAGGTTTGGAGTCAGGTTAGAGTCAGGGTTGGAGGTTAGAGTCAGGGTTAGAGTCAGGGTTAGGGTCGGGGTTAGATTCAGGACTGAGTCAGGGTTGGAGGGGTTAGAGTCAGGGTTAGAGTCAGGGTCAGGGTTAGGGTCGGGGTTAGATTCAGGTCTGAGTCAGGGTTAGAGTCAGGGTTAGAGTCAGGGTTGGAGTCAGGGTTAGAGTCAGGGTTAGAGTCAGGGTTAGAGTCAGGGTTAGGGTCGGGGTTAGATTCAGGACTGAGTCAGGGTTAGAGTCAGGGTTAGAGTCAGGGTTCGAGTTAGAGTCAGGGTTGGAGTCAGGGTTGGAGTCAGGGTTAGAGTCAGGGTTAGGGTCAGGGTTCGAGTTAGAGTCAGGGTTGGAGTCAGGGTTAGAGTCAGGGTTAGGGTTAGGGTTAGAGTCAGGGTTAGAGTCAGGGTTGGAGTCAGGTAGAGTCAGGGTTGGAGTCAGGGTTAGAGTCAGGGTTAGGGTCGGGGTTAGGGTCGGGGTTAGATTCAGGACTGAGTCAGGGTTGTAGAGTCAGGGTTCAGGGTTGGAGTCAGGGTTAGGGTCGGGTTAGATTCAGGGACTGAGTCAGGGTTAGGAGTCAGGGTTGGGGTTAGTCAGTTGGAGTCGGGTTGGAGTCAGGGTTGGAGTCAGGGTTGGAGTCAGGGTTAGAGTCAGGGTTAGAGTTAGAGTCAGGGTTGGAGTCAGGGTTAGGGTCGGGGTTAGATTCAGGACTGAGTCAGGGTTAGAGTCAGGGTTGGGAGTCAGGGTAGAGTCAGGGTTGGAGTCAGGGTTAGAGTCAGGGTTCGAGTTAGAGTCAGGGTTGGAGTCAGGGTTAGAGTCAGGGTTAGATTCAGGACTGAGTCAGGGTTGGAGTCAGGGTTAGGGTCGGGGTTAGAGTCAGGGTTGGAGTTAAGAGTCAGGGTTAGAGTTAGAGTCAGGGTTGGAGTTAGAGTTGGAGTCAGGGTTAGAGTTAGAGTCAGGGTTAGAGTCAGGGTTAGAGTCAGGGTTAGATTCAGGACTGAGTCAGGGTTAGAGTCAGGGTTAGGGTTAGGGTTAGAGTCAGGGTTAGAGTCAGGGTTCGAGTTAGAGTCAGGGTTGGAGTCAGGGTTAGGGTCGGGGTTAGAGTCAGGGTTGGAGTTAAGAGTCAGGGTTAGAGTTAGAGTCAGGGTTGGAGTTAGAGTTGGAGTCAGGGTTAGAGTTAGAGTCAGGGTTAGAGTCAGAGTTAGAGTCAGGGTTAGATTCAGGACTGAGTCAGGGTTAGAGTCAGGGTTAGGGTTAGGGTTAGAGTCAGGGTTAGAGTCAGGGTTAGATTCAGGACTGAGTCAGGGTTAGAGTCAGGGTTAGGGTCGGGGTTAGAGTCAGGGTTGGAGTCAGGACTGAACGAGGCGCAACAGGAGGAGTTTCAGACCTGGACCACATGTCTACTCGCTTATTATAAAAGCTACTCTGAAACATGGCGGTGGGGGCATCATGGTCTGGGCCTGTTTGGGTGCATCAACACGTATTTTGATGTTTTTGTTGGTAACGCCTGCTTTCATAGACACCTGCTGATGAAGTCCATCCAGGACTGATGGTCAGCAGCACCTCTGTAGAGATGTTTTAAAAGGTTCCATCTGCCTGACACTGACAGGATCAGGTGGATCAACTGTAAAAAGGCTCGACTAAACCTTTGTATGAGGAATGAACTTTGCTGAATGGGTGTGTTGGGGGTTAGGGTTAGGGGTTAGGGTTAGGGGTTAGGGGTTAGTAGGGTTAGAGCAGTGGTTCCCAAAGTGGGGGTCGGGACCCCCGGGGGGTCGCGGGACGCCGTGGGGTGGGTCGCGAAATGATTTCCATAAATCTTTTTTTTTTATATATATATATATATATATATATATATAGATATATAAAGCTAATACATTTAAAAAAAAATAAAATACAGAAAAATTCAGTTGTAAAAATTATGAAACATTGAAAAATTAAAAATAAAACTAAATATAAAAATAAAAATAAAACTTTTATTTTATGAAAATTAAAATAAAACTACAGATTTTCTTCCTGAGGTGATTAAGACAGATTAACATAGCATCATTTGCAGGTGTCAGGTTACGGCTCCACAGTAAAAATCACAAAGCGGATGCTTTAATACCATTAACCATTAAAATAATGTTAAAGTTAAGTTTGCACATGACAGTAATACTGTGCACTCATGTTACATAGATATTATTTTGACTGAGGTATTCTGCTTTTATCAAACAGTAAATTTCTATATGTAAAATCATAACAGGCTGCTCTGTTCTTTTGTGTTGTCGTTAAGCCCGTGTTTGTGCGTATGGCCTGTGCGCACATTTTATTTTTTCAGTCACATCCGGGGATAGTGGGGGTCACCAGTCTCTGGCACCGTTATTTTGGGGGTCGCGGGTTGAAAAGTTTGGGAACCCCTGGGTTAGAGGGTTAGGGGTTAGAGGGTTAGGGGTTAGAGGGTTAGCGGTTAGCTGAGTTCATGTGTAGGTGGTTTGGGTCATCAGCTGATCTCCAGGAGCAGGTAACCATGTCTCGTGGTGCTGAGTTAGGGTTAGGGTCGTCCTCTCACCTCTCAGAGCTGTTGCTGGTGCTCAGGTCCTCCAGGCCGCTCTCCCACTGCTCCTGAAGACGCCTCAGCCGTCTGTCCTGCTGAGTCCACAGACGGTCCAGATTCTGCAGGTGGTTGTGCTGCACCTGCGCGGCGCAAAGCTCCCCCCTCTGCAGCTCACCCATCAGCCTCTACAACACACACACAGCCAGAGCGTCAATGAAAGCGTCAGCAGGCCTTGGGGAGGGCGGGGGGGGGGGGGGGGGGGGGGGGGGGGCAGCAGATCCTCCACCTGGATGCTGCCGTTCAACTCGTCCAGCTGTCTCTCAAAGGTCTGCCGCTGCACCTCCACGTCTGCACGCAGCTCAGGGTCTCGGGTCTGAGCCAGGATGGTCCTCCAGCCGTCCCTGACCTTCAGCTCGTTCAGGGCCGTGTTCCTCTGCTCTGTCTGCAGCTTGTCCTGTGTCCGGACAGAGAGGACAGAGGGCACAGAGAGGACAGAGGGCACAGAGAGGACAGAAGGACACAGTACACAGAAGGACAGGGAGGACAGAGAGGACATAGAGGACCGAAGGACAGAGAGGACACAGAGGACAGAAGGACAGAAGGACAGAGAGGACGGAGAGGACGGAGAGGACAGAGAGGATGGAGAGGACATGGAGGACAGCAGTTCAGGAGATGCCCAGCAGCAGCTTCTCCCTGGTTCTGGCGTTTGAACAGATGCTACCTTCAGGAACAGATGTTACCTTCAGGAACAGATGTTACCTTCAGGAACAGATGTTACCTTCAGGAACAGATGTTACCCTCAGGAACAGATGCTACCATCAGGAACAGATGTTACCTTCAGGAACAGATGTTACCTTCAGGAACAGATGCTACCTTCAGGAACAGATGTTACCTTCAGGAACAGATGTTACCATCAGGAACAGATGTTACCCTCAGGAACAGATGTTACCATCAGGAAAGGATGTACCTTCAGGTTACCTCAGGAACAGATGTTACCATCAGAACAGTGTTACCATCAGGAACAATGTACCTTCAGGACAGATGTTACCCAGATCAGGAACAGATGCTACCATCAGGAACAGATGTTACCTTCAGGAACAGATGTTACCTTCAGGAAGAGATGTTACCATCAGGAACAGGTGTTACCTTCAGGAACAGATGGTACCATCAGGAACAGATGTTACCCTCAGGAACAGATGCTACCTCAGGAACTTACCATCAGGAACATGCTACCAGGATGAACCATCAGGACAGATGTTACCATTAGAACAGATTGAACAGATGTTTACCTTCAGGAAGAGATGTTCCTACCTTCAGGAACGATGTTACATCAGGAACAGATGTTACCCTCAGGAACATGATCAGGAACTACCATCAGGAACAGATGTTACCATCAGAACAGATGCACCATCAGGAACAGATGCTACCTTCAGGAACAGATGTTACCTTCAGGAAAGATGTACCATCAGGAACAGGTGTTACCTTCAGGAACAGATGTTACCATCAGGAACAGATGTTACCTTAGGAACAGATGCTACCCTCAGGAACAGATGCTACCTTCAGGAACAGATGTTACCATCAGGAACAGATGTTACCCTACCTTCAGGAACAGATGTTACCTCAGGAACAGATGTTATCAGGAACAGATGTTACCTTCAGGAACAGATGTACATCAGGAACAGATGTTACCATCAGGAACAGATGTTACCTTCAGAAACAGATTTACCATCAGGGATCAGGATGTTACAGGACTACCTCAGGAACAGATGTTACCATCAGGAAAGATCTACTCAGGAATGCTACCTTCAGGAACATGCTACCTTAGGAACTACCTTCAGGAACAGATGCTACCATCAGGAACAGATGTTACATCAGGAACAGAACTTCAGGAACAGATGTACCTTTCAGGAACAGATGTTTCCTTCAGGAACAGATGCTACCTTCAGGAACAGATTGCTCCTCAGGAACAGATGTTTACCTTCAGGAACAGATGCTACCGTCGGAACGATGCTACCTTCAGGAACAGATACCTTCAGGAACAGATGTTACCTTACAGGAACAGATTGCTACCTTCAGGAACAGATGTACCTTCATCAGGAACAATGCTCCTTCAGAACAGATTTACCTTCAGGAACAGATGTTACCATCAGGAAACAGATGCTACCTTCAGGACAGATGTTACCATCAGGACAGATGTTACTTCAGGAACAGAGCTACCTTCGGAACAGATGCTACCTTCAGGAACAGATGTTACCTTCAGGAACAGATGTTATCAGGAACGATGTTTACCTTCAGGAACAATGTTACCATCAGGAACAGTACCTTGAACGATGTTACCTTCAGGACAGATGTTACTTCAGGAACAGATGTTACCTCAGGAACATATGCTACCTTCAGGAACAGATGTTATTCCAGGAAACACCTTCAGGAACTCAGGAAATCTCCTTCCTCTGCTCATCTCCTTCTCTGCCTGAGCTCTGTGCTGCAGCTGCAGGAGCTGCTCCCCCTCCGTCTTCCCTGCTCCCTTCTTCACCTTCATTCTTCTTAGGCATGGTCCCACCTCTTCCTCCTGTTACCATAGAGGACACAATTTAACTGATGGCACTAAACCCTAGAGGGCTCACCATGGAGGAGGAACAGGTCCTAAACACCAGATCTACAGAGGTCTACCAGACCAGAGAGGAACCAGATGGAGGCTGTGGAGAGAAGAACTGAAACAGAGCTGAACATCTCAGCAGGGTGGAAGATGCTGGCAGGTAGTGCTGGGCGATATGGAAAAAAATCATATATCAAGATATGGACTATTTTATATCACGATACGATATATATCACGATATACCATAATAAAGTATGTTTTAAGTCTGAAAAGTTTGACAAAAATGTCATTGCTTACTTTTCAACTTTATTTTGAAAGGACATTAGCTGAATTGTCACAAAACTACATTTTAGTGCAGCAAAAACAGGTAGGTACAGAGGTACAGTAGCTTTCACATTTTTTTAAAAGTGCACAACAGTTTCTGAGAAGGGAAAAACACATTTTTGCACTGAAGTTCAGCTATAAAAATAAACACAATTGATTTTTCAACTTTCTGAAATCTGTAACCTTGTAGTGCAAGTTTGCAAACCATATAAAGCGTCTAAAGTAAACATCAGGGTTGAAGAGAACTCTGTTTAAGGCATTAACCATGAATAAAGTGCAAACATAAAAGGCTACTTTGTAGAAGTAGATATGATTCTATCAAATTTATCGTTGCAGGTTTATTAATTACATATTTGCTGTAATAATTGATAAAATTAGGTTAGAAACGATAGAAACGATAGAAGAGAAATGGCAAATACACACTTTATATCGTCCCCACGATATGTATCGTCATATTACCCAGCACTACTACAGATATTGAGGCCACTGANGTCAGGGTAAGAGTCAGGACTGAGTCAGGGTTGGAGTCATGGTTGGAGTCATGGTTGGAGTCATGGTTGGAGTCATGGTTGGAGTCATGGTAAGAGTCAGGACTGAGTCAGGGTTAGAGTCAGGGTTAGAGTCAGGGTTAGAGTCAGGGTTAGGGTCAGGGTTAGAGTCAGGGTTAGGGTCAGGGTAAGAGTCAGGACTGAGTCACGGTTAGAGTCAGGGTTGGAATCAGGGTAAGAGTCAGGGTTAGGATCAGGGTTAAAGTCAGGGTTAGAGTCAGGGTTAGAGTCAGGGTTAGAGTCAGGGTTAGAGTCAGGGTTAGGGTCAGGGTTAGAGTCAGGGTTAGAGTCAGGGTTAGAGTCAGGGTTAGAGTCAGGACTGAGTCAGGGTTGGAGTCATGGTTGGAGTCATGGTTGGAGTCATGGTTGGAATCAGGGTAAGAGTCAGGGTAAGAGTCAGGGTAGGTCAGGTCGAGTCAGGACTGAGTCCGGGTTAGGTCAGGGTTTAGAGTCAGGTTCAGGGTTAGTCAGGGTTAGGGTCAGGGTTCAGGGTCAGGGTTAAGAGTCAGGGACTAGAGTCAGGGTTAGAGTCAGGGTTAGGGTTGGAGTTCGTCAGGGTTGGAGTCAGGGTTAGAGTCAGTGTTAGGGTCAGGGTAAGAGTCAGGACTGAGTCAGGGTTAGAGTCAGGGTTAGAGTCAGGGTTAGAGTCAGGGTTGGAGTCATGGTTGGAGTCATGGTTGGAGTCATGGTTGGAGTCAGGGTAAGAGTCAGGGTAAGAGTCAGGGTTAGAGTCAGGGTTAGGGTCAGGGTAAGAGTCAGGACTGAGTCAGGGTTAGAGTCAGGGTTAGAGTCAGGGTTAGAGTCAGGGTTGGAGTCAGGGTAGTCAGGGTCAGGGTTAGAGTCAGGGTTAGGGTCAGGGTAAGAGTCAGGACTGAGTCAGGGTTAGAGTCAGGGTTAGAGTCAGGGTTAGAGTCAGGTAAGAGTCAGGGTTCAGGGTCAGGGTGGGTGGAGTCAGGACTGAGTCAGGGGTTAGGGTCAGGGTAGAGTCAGGGACTGAGTCGGGTTAGGAGTCAGGGTTAGAGGGTCAGGGTTAGTCAGGCGGTCAGGGTTGGAGTCAGGGTTGGAGTCAGGTTAGAGTCAGGGTTAGAGGGTCAGGGTTGGAGTAGGTTGGAGTCAGGGTTGGAGTCAGGGTTGGAGTCAGGGTTGGAGTCAGGGTTAGAGTCAGGGTTGGAGTCAGGGTTGGAGTCAGGGTTAGAGTCAGGGTTAGGGTCAGGGTAAGAGTCAGGACTGAGTCAGGGTTAGAGTCAGGGTTAGAGTCAGGGTTGGAGTCAGGGTTAGAGTCAGGGTTGGAGTCAGGGACTGAGTCAGGGTTAGAGTCAGGGTTGGAGTCAGGGTTAGAGTCAGGGTTAGGGTCAGGGTAAGAGTCAGGACTGAGTCAGGGTTAGAGTCAGGGTTGGAGTCAGGGTTGGAGTCAGGGTTAGAGTCAGGGTTAGAGTCAGGGTAAGAGTCAGGACTGAGTCAGGGTTGGAGTCGGGGTTAGAGTCAGGGTTGGAGTTAGAGTCAGGGTTAGAGTCAGGGTTGGAGTCAGAACTGAACGAGGCGCAACAGGAGGAGTTTCAGACCTGGACCACATGTCTACTCACTTATTATAAAAGCTACTCTGAAACATCATGGTCTGGGCCTGTTTGGGTGCATCAACACGTATTTTGATGTTTTTGTTGGTTACACCTGCTTTCATAGACACCTGCTGATGAAGTCCATCCAGGACTGATGGTCAGCAGCACCTCTGTAGAGATGTTTTCAAAGGTTCCATCTGCCCGACACTGACAGGATCAGGTGGATCAACTGTAAAAAGGCTCGACTAAACCTTTGTATGAGGAATGAACTTTGCTAAATGGGTGTGTTGGGAGTTAGGGGTTAGGGGCTAGGGGTTAGGGGTTAGGGGTTAGAGGGTTAGCGGTTAGCTGAGTTCATGTGTAGGTGGTTTGGGTCATCAGCTGATCTCCAGGAGCAGGTAACCATGTCTCGTGGTACTGAGTTAGGGTTAGGGTCGTCCTCTCACCTCTCAGAGCTGTTGCTGGTGCTCAGGTCCTCCAGGCCACTCTCCCACTGCTCCTGAAGACGCCTCAGTCGTCTGTCCTGCTGAGTCCACAGACGGTCCAGATTCTGCAGGTGGTTGTGCTGCACCTGCGCGGCGCGAAGCTCCCCCCTCTGCAGCTCACCCATCAGCCTCTACAACACACACACAGCCAGAGCGTCAATTGAAGCGGCAGCGGGCCTTGGGGAGGGCGGGGGGGGGGGGTGGGGCAGCAGATCCTCCACCTGGATGCTGCCGTTCAACTCGTCCAGCTGTCTCTCAAAGGTCTGCCGCTGCACCTCCACGTCTGCACGCAGCTCAGGGTCTCGGGTCTGAGCCAGGATGGTCCTCCAGCCGTCCCTGACCTTCAGCTCGTTCAGGGCCGTGTTCCTCTGCTCTGTCTGCAGCTTGTCCTGTGTCCAGACAGAGAGGACAGAGAGCACAGAGAGGACAGAGGGGCAGAGAGGACAGAGAGGACACAGAAGGACAGAGAGGACAGAGGACAGAGAGGACATAGAGGACCGAATGACAGAGAGGACACAGAGGACAGAAGGACAGAGGATGGATAGGACAGAGAGGACATAGAGGACCGAAGGACAGAGAGGACACAGAGGACCGAAGGACAGAGAGGATGGCGAGAACAGAAGGACAGAGAGGACGGAGAGGACAGAGAGGATGGAGAGGACGGAGAGGACAGCGGTTCAGAAGATGCCCAGCAGCAGCTCCTCCCTGGTCTGGCGGCGTTTCAGCAGATGTTACCCCAGATCAGGTTACCATCAGGACAGATGTTACCCTCGATGTTTCAGGAACAGATGTTACCTTCAGGAACAGATGTTACCATCAGGAACATGTTACCCATCAGAACAGATACCTTCAGGAACAGATGTTACCATCAGGAACAGTTACCTCAGGAACAGATTACCTTCAGGACAGATGTTACCATCAGGAACAGATGTTACCATCAGGAACAGATGCTACCTTCAGGAACAGATGTTACCATCAGGAACAGATGCTACCTTCAGGAACAGATGTTACCTTCAGGAACAGATGTTACCCTTCAGGAACAGATGTTACCTTCAGGAACAGATGTTACCATCATCAGGAAACAGATGCTACCTTCAGGAACAGATGACCTTCAGAACAGATGTTACCTCAGGAACAGATGTCAGGAACAGATGTACTTCAGGAACAGATGCTACCTTCAGGAACAGATGTTACCTTCAGGAACAGGAACAGATGTTACCATCAGGAACAGATGTTACCATCAGGAACAGGATTCAACAGATGCTACCTTCAGGAACAGATGCTACCTTCAGGAACAGATGTTACCTTCAGGAACAGATGTTACCTTCAGGAACAGATGTTACCTTCAGGAACAGATGCTACCTTCAGGAACAGATGTTACCATCAGGAATGTTACCATCAGGAACAGATGTTTACCTTCAGGAACAGATGCTACCTTCAGGAACAGATGTTACCCTTCAGGAACAGATGTTACCTTCAGGAACTTACCTCAGGAACCATCAGGAACAGATGCTACCTTCAGGAAACAGATGTTACCTTCAGGAACAGATGTTACCCTTCAGGAACAGATGTTACCTTCAGGAACAGATGCTACCTTCAGGAACAGATGTTACCTTCAGGAAACAGATGTTACCTTCAGGGATGTTACCTTCAGGAACAGATGTTACCTTCAGGAACAGATGCTACCTTCAGGAACAGAAACAGGAACCTTCAGGAACAGATGTTACCTTCAGGAACAGATGTTACCTTCAGGAACAGATGTTACCTTCAGGAACAGATGTTACCTTCAGGAACAGATGTTACCTCAGGAACAGATGCTACCTTCAGGAACAGATGCTACCTTCAGGAACAGATGTTACCCTCAGGAACAGATGTTACCTTCAGGAACAGATGCTACCATCAGGAACAGATGCTACCTTCAGGAACAGATGTTACCTTCAGGAACAGATGTTACCCTCAGGAACAGATGTTACCTTCAGGAACAGATGCTACCTTCAGGAACAGATGTTACCATCAGGAACAGATGCTACCTTCAGGAACAGATGCTACCTTCAGGAACAGATGCTACCTTCAGGAACAGATGCTACCTTCAGGAACAGATGTTACCTTCAGGAACAGATGTTACCTTCAGGAACAGATGCTACCTTCAGGAACAGATGCTACCTTTAGGAACAGATGTTACCTTCAGGAACAGATGTTACCCTCAGGAACAGATGCTACCTTCAGGAACAGGAACAGATGTTACCTTCAGGAACAGATGTTACCTTCAGGAAAGATGTTACTTCAGGAACAGATGCTACCTCAGGAACATGCTACCTTCAGGAACAGATGTTACCTTCAGGAACAGATGTTACCCTCAGGAACAGATGTTACCTTCAGGAACAGATGCTACCTTTAGGAACAGATGCTACCTTCAGGAACAGATGCTACCTTCAGGAACAGATGTTACCTTCAGGAACATCTCCTTCCTCCTGCTCATCTCCTTCTCTGCCTGAGCTCTGTGCTGCAGCTGCAGGAGCTGCTCCTCCTCCGTCTTCCCTGCTCCCTTCTTCACCTTCATCTTCTTCTTAGGCATGGTCCCACCTCTTCCTCCTGTTACCATAGAGACACAATTTAACTGATGGCACTAAACCCTAGAGGGCTCACCATGGAGGAGGAACAGGTCCTAAACACCAGATCTACAGAGGTCTACCAGACCAGAGAGGAACCAGATGGAGGCTGTGGAGAGAAGAACCTGAAACAGAGCTGAACATCTCAGCAGGGTGGAAGATGCTGGCAGGTTGTGCTGGGCGATATGGAAAAAAATCATATATCACGATATGGACTATTTTATATCACGATAACGATATATATCACGATATACCATAATAAAGTATGTTTTCAGTTATTCTCTGAAAAGTTTGACAAAAATTTCATTGCTTACTTTTCAACTTTATTTTGAAAGGACATTTAGCTGAACTGTCACAAACATACATTTTAGTGCAGCAAAAACAGGTAGGTACAGAGGTACAGTAGCTTTCACATTTTTTTTAAAGTGCACAACAGTTTCTGAGAGGAAAAACACATTTTTGCACTGAAGTTCAGCTATAAAAAATAAACACAAATTATTTTTCAACTTTCTGAAATCTGTAACCTTGTAGTGCAAAGTTTGCAAACCAATATAAAGTGTCTAAAGTAAACATCAGGGTTGAAGAGAACTCTGTTTAAGGCATTAACCATGAATAAAAGTGCAAACATAAAAGGCTACTTTGTAGAAGTAGATATGATTCTATCAAATTTATTGTTGCAGGTTATTTAATTACATATTTGCTGTAATAATTGATAAAATTAGGTTAGAAACGATAGAAACGAAGGAAGAGAAATGGCACAATATACACTTTTATATTGTCCCCACGATATGTATCGTCATATCGCCCAGCACTACTACAGATATTAGAGGCCACTGAAGCAGTTGAGCGTCCATGATGACGTCAGCAGTCTACGGGGGCGTATGGGGCGACGAAAAACACTGGCGACCAAAATTACTAGCTGGCTACCAACTTCAAAAACCTGCTAGCCAGTGGCTACTGGGTAAAAAATCTAATTTTATGCCCTGTTGAAACTTCAATTTCCCCCTCGGGGAATCAATAAAGTATATTTGTATTTGTATTTTGTAAACGTCACTAGTAGATAGACGGATAGACAGACAGACAGACAGACAGACAGACAGACAGATAGATAGATAGATAGATAGATAGATAGATAGATAGATAGATAGATAGATAGATAGATAGATAGATAGATAGATAGATAGATAGATAGATAGATGGCGTCTCTACCTGAGACGGTGGTTCTGTTCGGTTCTGACTGGTTCTGCTGCAAACGTCGCGGCTCCTTCAGTCCGGCTGTACTCCGAATAAAACCTCTTCAAACCGGGTTTAGTCTCCAGCCGTGTCAACGGGTCTCGGTAACCGTTTCTTCCTCTCAGAGGAACCGCGACAACCTCCGCTGTATTTGGATTCCGTTTCCATAGCAACCCCCCCTTTTTTTTTTTTTTTTTTTTTTTTAGTGTTCAGGGGGCGGGACAACATTGGTATTTCAGCCAATGACCGTCGAGTTTGGCAGCAATGAATAAAGCGCTCCATGCAGTCCCAGAGACCCTCAGCTTCTATGTAGGGACCAGTTAACTACAAAATCCACCATCAACTTAGAAAAAAAATATTTTTTTTTCTAAAAAAAGATATTTTTTTTCTATGATTTCTGCACATTATTTAGATGTGTCACCAAGGCAAACACATCTAAATATCTGAGGAACAAAGTTTATTTGGCGAAAAGTGGCCATGTTTAGGGTCAATAGTGTAGCTAATAGTGTTAATCTTCAGCATCAATTCATATAAACTTTCAAAGTATGTTACTTAAATCATATGTTACTGGAGCCAAATAAAAAAATAATAATTAAGACCTTGTAAGACAGGTGTTATCTAAGATAAAATAAAATTAAGACAATCCTTTATTTATCCCACAACAAGGAAATTTATATAGTTAAAGCAACAGGAAAGTGCACACAGTGCAAACAAAATACACAAGTAAGTAAGTAAGTACACACTGTATTGGCCCGAATATAGGACAACTGATTAAAAGACAACCCATATGTTTCACATATCATTTTGGAAAAATAAAAATATGATGAAGGCAATAAGGTTATTCATAAAACAACTTTTTATTGAACAACTATTATAGAAAAAAATCACATCACACAGATAACATTTTACTGTATTGTTATACATTTAAATGATTCAATCTTTTTAAGTAAGGTATGTGTCAGATTTCCAGGTTATTTAGGATTAAGGTATAGTACTATTGAATAAACTGTATTCTCTTATAATCTGAGACTATGACTCAGTGAATCAGCAACAACCATGTAGTTCAATAACTGCATTAATGATGTCAATAACTACATAACCAACAAAGTCAAGTTATATTCAATTTCAAGAACAACATTATTAATTCAGGCTTTAAAAACAAATTCTGAACCCTTTGCTCAAGTCGGTCACGTGGTTCCTCCATTTTACATCGGATTTGCTCCATGTCTTCATTGTAATGCTCCATTCTTACTGTTTACTGAGGTGCGGGCTCCATCTAGTGGCGCAGATGTGTAACGACAATAGAAAAGTGTAGACCTCGACTATAAAACGACCCCCATTATTGAGAATATAATTTCTAGAATAAAATATTGTCCTATATTCGATAAAGTCCTATATAAAGGTCCTATATAAAGTTTGCTGAAATTCTATCATAGGTTTTAACAAAAAGGTCAGCAATTTCATGACAGATAGAGCTTAATATGAAAAAGTATCGGTATCGGTATCGACGATACTGGCCCTGTATTTACTTGGTATCGGATCGATACCAAAATTCTCAGTATCGCCCTGCTCTATCACAAACTACATTACCCAACAGGCTACTCCCCTTCTTAAAGGGCCAGGCTGGCTTACAGCGCATGATTGTAAATGCTTCTGAAATGTAGTGATAGTGGGCGATAATAGGGGTTTTTCATACGCGATCTGTCAAAACTTTTCTATCACCATATATACATTAGATATTCAACTATGAGTGTATCAAGCTGGGCTCAAACCGGCGTTCCTTACTTGGCAGGAGCTGCTACCCAGAAAGTCGACAGCGCTAGAAAGGCTGCAATTTGATTGGCTGTCGCTCTGTTACGTCTACACGCGGCTGGCCAACCGGCGTTAGGCGAACGTGATAACCACTACACTACGGAAACCGATGAAAACACTGCGTAACGTTCTTCGCAGTTAAAACTGCAAGACGACCAAGACGTTCTCGCTACCGGGGGGTTCCCGGGGTTCTAAAGAGACCTTTAGAAACCTTTATGGGGCGAAAACCGTTTCTGTAATAGGAGCGGAGGAGATGACGTCATTCAGCCTCCTACTGTCTTTTTTCATTCAGTGCCCTCATTACGTATTATACAGTCGGAAGACAGAAGCGCCTGGATCATCTTTGGCAATTTTTTTCTCGTCATTTTAGTTTGTTTTTATTTTATTTTTTTCATTTTTTTACACCGACGTCTTCTTCTTTTCTTTTTTACGTTGTTTTTATTTTATTTTTTCGTTTTTTGACTGACGTCTTCTTCTTTTCTTTTTTTTACAGTTGACAAACAGCCAAAGATGAGCACTACCGCCACCTGGTGGTACCCCCACTTCTGCTCAGTATTTAAGTCGAAGCCGTTTCCGTAGTGTAGTGGTTATCACGTTCGCCTAACACGCGAAAGGTCCCCGGTTCGAAACCGGGCGGAAACATTATATTTGTCAGGGCCATTTAGTTCGTGTATATATGTAGTAGTTACCATGTTTAGGAATAAACGAATAGTAAGAGTTGCCGGTGATGTTAATAATTTCCCTTCATGGATTAATGAACAATCACCTGTTTCAGCTGTGAGTAGGATAGATATGTATTAAAGCGTGTCTGAAGAAGCCCATAACCATTAGCTAGTTTGCGATTGTCCCTTTTTTATATTGTCCCCACTATATTGCCCAGTACTACTACAGATACTAGAGGCCACTGAAGCCGTTGAGCGTCCATGATGATGTCAGCAGTCTACGGGGCGTATGGGGCGACGAAAAACACTGGCGACCAAAATTACTAGCTGGCTACCAACTTCAAAAACCTGCTAGCCAGTGGCTACTGGGTAAAAAATCTAATTTTATGCCCTGTTCAAACTTGAATTTCCCCCTCGGGGAATCAATAAAGTATATTTGTATTTGTATTTTGTAAATGTCACTAGTAGATAGACGGATAGACAGACAGATAGATAGATAGATAGATAGATAGATAGATAGATAGATAGATAGATAGATAGATAGATAGATAGATAGATAGATAGATAGATAGATAGACGTCTTCTTCTTTTCGTTTTTACGTTGTTTTTATTTTATTTTTTCGGTTTTTTTCGACTGGCGTCTTCTTCTTTTCTTTTTTTTACAGTTGACAAACAGCCAAAGATGAGCACTACCGCCGCTTGGTGGTAGGCCGACTTCCGCTCAGTATTTAAGTAGAAGCCGTTTCCGTAGTGTAGTGGTTATCACGTTCGCCTCACACGCGAAAGGTCCCCGGTTCGAAACCGGGCGGAAACATTATATTTGTCAGGGCCATTTAGTTCGTGTATATATGTAGTAGTTACCATGTTTAGGAATAAACGGGTAGTGATAAGTTGCCGGTGATGTTAATAATTTCCCTTCATGGATTAATGAACAATCACGTGTTTCAGCTGTGAGTAGGATAGATATGTATTAAAGCGTGTCTGAAGAAGCCCATAACCATTAGCTAGTTTGCGATTGTCCCTCTTCCGTTGTGGCGTGGAATAACATAGCAAGTATGAATCAAAAGTGTCTGCGACAAGCTGACAGCGACACATTGCCGCGAGAGTATACACGGCCCTTTAGACATCCTCAGTAGTCGCCTGCAAACACGAACGTCCCAAAAACAAAAAAATAATCCCTATGTTTCCACCCGGTTTCGAACCGGGGACCTTTCGCGTGTTAGGCGAACGTGATAACCACTACACTATGGAAACTCCCGTAGCCGGCCGTTGGTGAAGTAGGCTAAAGTATTAAAGCTGATCCCATCACAGTCCTGTTATGCTTTTTCTTTTCTTTTTATCTGCTAATTCGGGCCAGTTATTGTGAATTCTGATTCAGTTCAGAAAGGCTTTGGTTTTTTTTTCCAGAAAGTACGCTAGGACTGCAGCCTCTGTTAATCTGGACAGAATCTGTTAAAAATAGGACCTCCCGGAACTTCTTACGACTACCAAAGGGGTGGATACAGCGCCACCCAAAACCTCTTAGTGGCCAAAAAGTGTATTACATCCGTAGTGATAAGGACTAACATAGAAAATAAATGGGAAAATTAAGTTACTTTCGGGTCCCGCGCGAAAGGTTCCCGGTTCGAAACCGGAAACATTTCTTTTTTTCCCCTCTCTGCATTTTTGTTTTTTTTTGCCTTTACCTATTTTGCACTTAAGTAGTACAGACTGAATAAAACTGCTTCACATATTGTGACTCCTTAGTGAGATGAATGATGGATGTTTTGAATAAGTTTGGACACAAGAATAACCAGCGGAAATGCTGGAACCACGTATAGAGGTGCTCCTCCTGAGGGAGAGGATCCATTCCTGAGCGTGTCTGTCCTACCGAGAAACTACGAACAAAAGTGTTTCCGCCCGGTTTCGAACCGGGGACCTTTCGCGTGTGAGGCGAACGTGATAACCACTACACTACGGAAACTGGTGACACGCATTCACACCGATTACAGAGTTCATTCATAAAAATGTCATCACAGAGTTTGCTGTATGTCCATTTGCTCTGGTTTCACTGAGCTCCTGCCCGGTCCTTAATGGGGAACAGTAAGGTGACATGTTGAAATCTCTCTATTATATCAGTCAGGTCGGTCCACTTTGAAGGAGTTCTAGGAGAAAGAAGAGCAGGGCCAGACAGACGTCTCTTCTTATTTTACATTTCATTCCTTTTAAACACTGAAGGCTCTTTATTGCTCACTAACTTCACATTACAAGGAATTTCTCCAGTTTACATCCTTCACCACGCACACGCCTGGAGTCATGTGACCTCTAGGCTGCACTCACGTACAGCAGAAGGCAGCAGACATAGACATATATAGAGATAGACGCCGCATTGGCTGTTTGGAACGAGAAATGCGGCCGCCATCTTGGACCGGTCATTCTCTGGGATTATAACCGTAGTAGTATTACCGTACGTGATGGAAGTCTTTGACTCATCTGCTTTAAAATACAGGATGCATGTTACTGACCATAAAAAAAACAGAAGGAATGCATTATGTGGATAGTCTTACTTAATTTTGAACATAAATCTTTTGAAATTCTTCAGAAAACGCTCTCCTTTAACATCACTAATCATGTATCCTGGCAAACCTTTTTATATTGCTAAACTAAAATTGGACTTATTTAATACAAAGGCATTTTTTGAGATTTCTCACAGATTTTTTTTAACATCCTCACCTTCAAGTGATGATGGAAGCGAGTATTGTGAAGGAATGCTGTTGTGTGTGTGAGCGAGAGATAGAGAGCTTCAATTGATTAAAATACCTTTACCGTCACTATCTGTTTCTGCTTCTCTATCATACTTATAATGTGTGATTTGCAAAATTTCTATCATCGCCTACACCTCATACAGTTACGGTTGCGCTTTTGTCCAAAATGACATATGCAAAACAATATAATAGCCTACTTAAATGTAACAGGGGACAGATTGAGATGCTGGTCAGATTATAGCTAATAAGGAGAATAGCAAAAATGAACGTCAATTCAGTCAATAGAATAATGAAATAAACAATAAAAAATAGGGAAAACAGCAATAATAAACTGTCAATTCAAGCAGAATATAACAGCATGATAAGACTAGCCTATAATAAGGAGAATAGCAGTAGGCTAATGAACAGCAATGTCAAATTAATAAAAAGCCTAATGAAAATGGAATAAAACTATACAAACCATAAGGCATTAAAAGTGCTGAATGAATTAAGTCCATGTTGTAGCCTAAGTCTTTGGACGTAACAACGAGGTTAAGAGTTCAAAAACACCAAACTAGAATTATTAGGCTGAAATTACTACACAGCGTTTGTCTCCTGAATGAAGGGATCTTTCTGTTTCCTGTTTTACTTTAATTTCTGAGCTTTAAAGGGTATTAAATCTTAACTGAGTGTGTCAGGTGAGATACAGATGTGCTCGTGTTTAAGAAAGGACTTGATCAAACGGACCTGTTGGGTTGAAGCTCAGGTGAAGAACCTGTTGATAGGACAGTTAATGAGATGAAGCTGGAGGTCATGTGACTGGTCATGTGACTGGTCAGTCTACAGGGTTATTTGGAGGCCAGAAAGTTGACACACAAAGATCAGTGTTTGTTTCAGATTCACACTCGTCTCTGTTTTTATTGACAGAACTTTTTCTGGGTCGTTGGATCCATCAGGACTCGATCCCGTGACTCGACGTGGTGACAGGAAGTGACTCAGCGGTGCAGCAGGTCCCACAGGTAGCAGCAGCACAGAGCAGCCGAGCACGCAGTCAGGTACGAGCCCACCCCTCCTCCTCCTCCTCCGTTGCCGCCGCCGCCGCCCGGCTCCATCACATACACTGGAGGATGACATCACTCAGTCACCGACCAATCACAGTGATGTTTGTGAAAATGAACTGTCAGCAGCCTACCTCTCTGTTTGGGGGGGAGGTGGGCTCCAGGTTTGTCACCATGGTAACCCGGCTGCATCACAGAGGGTCCTCCACTTCCTGGTGTGGTAGTAGGTGGGGTCTCCACCTGAGAAGGTCTGAGGGAACGTCTGAGGGAACGTCTGAGGGAACGTCTGCCGACGAGACAGGCAGTCATGTGACACGAGTTCATATCATCAAGACAAAGAAATCAAGTCTTAAACGTTGATCTACAGCAGTCGTGTGACGTGGGTCAGGACAGGAAGCTGCAGCAGTGCATGCTGGGTACCTGGTAGGCTGAGCCGGGGAAGACGGGAGGCTGCGAGGAGAAAGCTGCAAAGAGAAACAGGAAGTCACCTGATCAGGCAACAAATGACATCCAGAGAAAAGTTCCCCAAAAAAAGTTCCAAACAGACCGGAACAGGATTTAAAACGTTGAAGACGTTAAAGCAACAAATCAGGATATAATAGGATTTAATAATAATAATAATATATTCAGTTAATGAGGTCTTGATCTGGAAAAGATCTTGTAATAGACCTGATACGAATAAAGTTGAATTGAACAGAAGAGATTAAAAGGTTTTCAGGGTCTCTCTTCTGGGTTTGTTCAGGTCCTGGAGGTTCCTCCAGGTCCCGGTCCTGAAGGTTCCTGAAAGGTCCAGGTCCTGGTCCAGGTCCTGGAGGTTCCTCCTGGTCCTGGTCCAGGTCCTGGAGGTTCCTGAAGGTTCAGGTCCTGGTCCAGGTCCTGGTCCAGGTCCTGGAGGTTCGTCCTGGTCCTGGAGGTTCCTCCAGGTCCCGGTCCTGAAGGTTCCTGAATGTCCAGGTCCTGGTCCAGGTCCTGAAGGTTCCTGAAGGTTCAGGTCCTGGTCCAGGTCCTGGTCCAGGTCCTGGAGGTTTGTCCTGGTCCTGGAGGTTCCTCCTGGTCCTGGTCCTGAAGGTTCCTGAAGGTTCAGGTCCTGGTCCAGGTCCTGGTCCAGGTCCTGGAGGTTCGTCCTGGTCCTGGAGGTTCCTCCTGGTCCTGGTCCTGAAGGTTCCTGAAGGTTCGGGTCCTGGTCCTGGTCCTGGTCCTGGAGGTTCCTGAAGGTTCAGGTCCTGGTCCTAGTCCTGGTCCTGGAGGTTCCTGAAGGTTCAGGTCCTGGTCCAGGTCCTGGTCCTGGTCCTGGAGGTTCTTGAAAGTTCAGGTCCTGGTCCAGGATGAACTGAACTAACGACTGTTGTTTCAGCTGAAAGCGTTTTTCTGTAAACGTGAGACGAACAAACCTGGAGAGAAGCTGGAGGCTGGAGGTCCTTCAGGGAAGAAAGGACGATACGGAGGAGGCTGCTCACTCATCTGGAGGATGGACGGACCTGGAGGAGGACAGGAGGACGGACCTGGAGGAGGACAGGAGGACGGACCTGGAGGAGGACAGCAGGACGGACCTGGAGGAGGACAGCAGGACGGACCTGGAGGAGGACAGCAGGACGGACCTGGAGGAGGACAGGAGGACAGAAGAGCCTCTGAGTCTTTCATTAAGGTCACTTTAATGGTTAAATACCAGTCCGAACCACACGGGGGCAGTAAACCGAACATTTACATCATGATTTTATTCAAGAAGAAAAGTCACAGTTTTAAAAGAAAAGAGTCTTAATCACAAAAATCATCATTTTACTGGACAGAGTTGAACTTTTGTGATAAAAAAAAAAAAAAAAAAAAAAAAAGTCTGAATTTTTCATGAAAATTTATTTTTTTTTTTATATATATAAGAAGAAAAGTTTTAGTTTTATGAGAAAAAAAAAGCAATTTTGCAAGAAGTCTGACTTCTTCTAGAGCAGCGGTTCTGAACCTGGGTCCAGAACCCTAGGAGGTCAAGACACCTGACTCATGTGATTCATGATGACATCACTGGCTACACCTGATCACGTGACATTGCTGGACCAATCAGGGAATTTGGTTCGGCTGCTGTCGTGATGCGACGTCCTGCGACCAAACTAACTACGAAGGTCAGATGAAGCAGGTTCAGAAAATGAATAATAAATAGAATAAATAATCAGTCAGCTTTAAACTCCCAAAGATGTTTATTCCTTATTGTGGTTATTTATTTCCTGAATTGTTACTTTACTGAATCAGACATTTCCAACTCTGTCCAACAATTCTCACAGACTCAAACTCTCATACAGAGAAAAATAAACACACTAAAGTTGTTACATCTGCACTGCAACTGAATATGCAACTAATATTTTCATAAGACCATTTTAATTATTACAACGTATTTATAATGCATTGTATGTCTCTGACTTTTTTTTAAGTGAAAATGTGGAAAAAAGTGTGGAAAGTCGTGACGTTCCACGTGTACCACCAGAGGGCGCTCACGTACCACTGGTGGTACACGAACCACAGTTTGAGCACCACTGAGGTGTGTAGTTCATTAGATTGCATTGGATTTTGTTCTTTGAGCAGTGATATTAAGTTTGTGCTCCAGTAAAACATTTACCTGTTTTGGAGAAAAATAATCATTTTAATTTTTATCTAAGAAGGTTTCGGTTTCTGTCCAGATAAAACTGGTTCAAAACTGCTGGTTTAGAATGAAATATGTCATTTTTCAGTTTTTCTAAAGTTATAAGAACTTTTAGCAATAATATAAATTTAGCATCATTTATGTGACAGAAAAATCAATATTTTAGTAGAAAATTTTTTTTATTTCTTTTGGAAATAGATTTTAGTTTTTCAAGAAAGGAATTTTGTTTTGGACAAAACTAAACTTCATCTCAGCTGTTTAGGTCTCCAGAGCTTTGGGCCGATGTTCTTCCAGACCTCCGACACCAACACTGATCCACTGGTCCACTGAATCCACAAACGCTCCACCAGCTGGATCCTCCGGTCCAGAGACCTTCACCTCAGATCAGGACCGTCCTGGGTTCACTAACTGAACCACATCTGGAACCAGGTTCAGGTCCAACCAGAGACCTGGAGCTCCTCGTTCAGGTTCACCCTGGAACCAGATGACGGTTGGAGGTTTTCTGCTGAAACACAAACCGTCTCATTGTCTGGTTTCCTGCTGATAGTCTGACTCAGGGCTCGGTCTAACGCCTGGTCAGCTGCCTTCATACCAGCGCTAATCTAATAGGCTGGTCTCCACGGCAACAGACGGAGAAACAGACTCGTGCCTTTGACGAAACACAGCTGGTTTGTTCAGTGAGACTAGTTCACTGGGAAACCTCAGAGTTCTGGTTCTGGTTCTGGTTCAGAGGTCTGGTTCTGTTTGGGTTTAACAGAACAAAATGAAACAAAAACGCTGAGACAAAAAGTGTTTCCCAACTTCCTGAGTCTAGAACAGATGTTTCCAGCTGCAGATTCACCCCACAAACTGGTTTAAACCGGTTTAAACTGGTCTAACATCCACTCAGATGGTTAATTACATTTAATTACCATTAATTATCAGGATTTGATCATCAGCTCTGAGCAGGGATGAAGCTGCTGGTTAGTTGGTTTCTTTTCTGACTTCTGAATCTGGAGCAGAAGAGAACTCACCTTTGGCTCTGATGGATCACTGATCGATAACTGATGGATGACTGATCGATGACTGGTCGATAACTGATGGATGACTGATCGATGACTGGTCGATAACTGATGGATGACTGATCACTGATCACTGACGGGATCACTGATGGACGGATCCACTGAAGACACGGCTGTCAGACGCTGGAGGACAGACTGAGGTCTGAGCTCCGCCTCCTCTCTCCTGTCCCTCCTCCTCTCTCCTGTCCCTCCTCCTCCTTCATTTTAAAAACTAAACCTGATCACATGATCAATAACCTCATCTGAACCTCGCTGGTGTTTCCTGACTGTCACAAACCGCTGGAGTCACTGAGGTTCAGAGTTTAACCTGTTAAACCAAAGAGGCAACATGTAGTTGACTCGACTCATTTAATCCAGGAAGTAAAGAAACCTGCAGTTCTTCCTCTGAACACTAGGGGTGTAACGGTACGCAAAAATCACGGTTCGGTACATTTTCGGTACAGTATGGGAATAAAATGCTAAACCCTTTTCTTCAACAGTGTGTTGTTTATTTAGCCAAAACATTTTCAATATACAGACACTCGCTAGGGACTGAGGTAGCGGGAACATACCTGTCAAGTTTTGGATTTGAAAATAAGGGAAATTTTCTTGGGGCCCACCAACGAGCAGTATCTCTTATATCAGTGGTTCTCAAACTTTTAATCCTGCGTACCACCTGAGAAACTGTTCAGCACTCTGAGTTCCACCATGATGACCAATTTTGAAATATATCCATATATGCCTTCTCAGTTAGCTTTAAACACACAGAGATGTTTATTCCTTATTGTGGTCATTTATTGTTACCTGAATTTCATTTGAAACATTGTATTTATAATGCATTATCATGCATTGACAAGTCATGACGTTCCCTCGCGTACCACCAGTGGTACGCCTCCCACAGTTTGCGCACCACTGCCTTACATACAGTTTTGGGGTACAGAAAAGCTAACATCACATCTACACTACTCATCGGATGTCAAACACTAACCTCGTGACATCTTCCACCTACAGCACCTGTAGTAGCTACTGCTGTGGCAGTTATCGCGAGGCAAGTGACAGATCTCAGATTGGGAATGTTGTTTTTTTTTTTTATTCTGCCTGATGCGGTATTATTATTGTTTAATAACGCAAGTTAAAATACGGGAGATTTACGGGAAAAATACTAATACGGGAGGAACGGCGGGGGAGAGACGAGTAATATATGGGACTTTCCCGGCCAAAATGGGATACTTGACAGGTATGATTTGGACCCGGACCCGACCCGACCCGAGTCTTTAGTTTCCGACCATGAACCGAACCGAGTTTCTCGAATAGAACCGAGACAATCCAGCCCATAGTTGCTCATGTTAAAGTTGTCTAGCGTTGAATAAAACTTGATTTTCTTCCCTAAAGTTGTCTTCTTCTACCGGTTCAGTTGCTACATAGGCTACGTGATGTAAACAACAATAAATCCACGTCGTTATTTTCTTTGTGGTATACAGATGCTATTGGTAGCAACTGCTAACGCTAATAGCCTACATCGGTCAGGACGTGTCGTGAATATGTTCTCTCATCCAGCGTTGTCATGTTGGCGATCCGTTGTGCTTTACAGCTGCCGGGCAAACCGCTAATAACACGCTAATAAAACGCTATGGCAACACGATTGTTTCATGACAAACACGCCACATTAATGAATAATCATTTAACTGCCCCGAGTCCAGACATTGGCTGCCACCGCCAATATCTTTACCTCTCTCGAGTAAACGTGGACCCAGCCTGTCAGAGAGCACCGACCAGATCCGAGACTAACTACCGATTCAGACCCGAACCCGGAGTCATGTCTTTTGAATGGACCCTGAGACCCGATTCAGGTCGGGTCAGAATCTCGGGTTTTTGGGTTGTTCCAAAGACCTCTAGCTGCTAGAGTCTATTCTTCTAGGCCTGTGATGGCTGCATATAAAAAGGCATATAAACTGACTGTATTTGTTCGGTACAGCACTGAACCGTACGAAGGTCTGTTCGGTACGGTTCGGTACGAACACATTGTACCGTTACACCCCTACTGAACACCAGGGACCGGATCCAGAAGGGAGTCAAACTCCACTGAGAGCTGGAGCCTCCAGCTCCATTGCCTCCGGAGCCTCCAGAACCTCCAGAGACTCCAGAACCTCCAGAGCCTCCAGAGCCTCCAGCCTCCGGAGCCTCCAGAGCCTCCAGAGCCTCCAGCTCCAGAGCCTTCAGAGCCTCCAGAGACTTCAAAGCCTCTAGAGCCACTAGCTCCGGAGCCTCCAAAGACTCCAGAGCCTCCAGAGCCACCAGCTCCAGAGCCACCAGATACTCCAGAGATTACAGAGACTCCAGAGCCACCAGCTCCAGAGCCTCCAGAGCCTCCAGAGCCTCCAGATCCTCCAGAGACTCCAGAGCCACCAGAGCCATCAGCTCCAGAGCCTCCAGATCCTCCAGAGATTACAGAGCCTCTAGAGCCACCAGCTTCAGAGCCTCCAGAGCCACCAGAGACTCCAGCTCCAGAGCTTCCAGAGCCTCCAGAGCCTCCAGAACCTCCAGAGCCTCCAGCTCCAGAGACTCCAGAACCTCCAGAGCCTCCAGCTCCGGAGCCTCCAGAGCCTCCAGACATTCCAGAGCCTCCAGAGCCACCAGCTCCAGAGCCACCAGAGCCTCCAGAACCTCCAGAGCTTGCAGCTCCAGAGCCTCCAGAGCCTCCAGAGCCTCCAGAGCCTCCAGATCCTCCAGAGACTCCAGAGCCTCCATATCCTCCAGAGATTACAGAGCCTCTAGAGCCACCAGCTTCAGAGCCTCCAGAGCCACCAGAGACTCCAGCTCCAGAGCCTCCAGAACCTCCAGAGCCTCCAGAGACTCCAGAGCCTCTAGAGCCACCAGCTCAGGAACCTCCAGAGACTCCAGAGCCTCCAGAGTCACCAGCTCCGGAGCCTCCAGAGCCTCTAGCTCGGCGGCTTCAGAGCCAGAGTCACTGGTTCTGGGGGTAGATCTATTGGCTCTAGACTGGCCAATGGAGCAGGCGATGCTCTGGAGCCAGAATCCAGAGCCATCAGCTCTAGGATCCAGAGCTTGGATCCGCTCCACTGAGGGTTCTGGTTAGGGGAGACAGGAGCCTCTGCAGAAGCTGTTTCAGTCGTGACATTAGAAATGAAGACGGATTGATGAACAGAATGTGAGCTAACATTAGTTAGCATGAGCTAAGCTAAGCTAAAGTGGCTAATCTGCTGAACCAACAGGACGTGAAGCCACAAAGAATGACAAAGGAGCAGACAGTCGACTTCGGTTTGTTTATTTCTTTCTTTTCTACATGACATCATTGTTTGTCTTGTGCTGAGGTGGTTATCGTTATCGTTATCTACAGAAGTAAAACAGTTTCATCTGAGTTTCATCGTCTGTCAGCAGCTACGAACTCTGAAACGTGGACCAGCTTCTACCTGCAGGTGTCTCAGCCAATCAGGGGGCAGCACAGTCTGACATCACAGTGGGTGGAGCTTGTGTTGGCTGCTGCTCTCAGAAGACAACATGATTTCATCCTCAGAAACAGGGATCAGGATCCAGGACTGTCAGCAGCAGCTTCTGCCCCCTGGTGGTGGGAAACGGTCACTGCAGCTGGAACGTTCAACGCCTGGACGTTGAGGTTCCTGCAGGAGAAGCTGGAGGAGAACAAGCAGGAGACGATCTGGAGGAAGCTGTCTGTGGTTCAGAGGTGGGATGACGTCACCCAACCCTTCTAAAGTCACTAAAACTACAGAGGAAATAAGAGGTTTGAAATGTCTCTGTAGCTCCGCCCTCCTTCTCCTGGAGATGTCAATCAAACAGGAAACAGGTCACAACTTTTCCACATAAAATTACAATTTTATGTCACAAAATTATGAATTTTTGTATATTTCCAATTTTTGTCTTAAAGTCGTAAATTTTTGTTGTAAAATGGAGAATTTTGCATTACACAAGTTTTTGTTATTAAGAAAACCTTTTTTCATAAAGTCTCAAATTTAGCAAAAATCATGTCTTTTTTTGAAAATTGCAACTTTTATATAATTGTGATCTTTTTGTTAAAAAAAAAAACATTTTTTTTCTTGTAAAATTGTAAATGTTAAAAACGTTTTTTTTAGTTTATGTGATAAAACCCAAACATTTTGTAGTAAAACCAACACTTGTGTTGTAAAGTCATGAATTTTGTAAAATCACTTTTTTGAACATAAAATTACAACTTCATGTCGTAAAATTGTGAGTTTTGAATAATTGTAACTTTTTGTCCCAAAATCAAAAATTGTTCTCAGATTTCAGAAGATCACAGATGTTCCAGATGTTTCCTGCTGAGTCTGTGGAGCGTTCAGGGTCTGCTGGGACATCAGGACGTTGGTGACCTCAGACCTCCTCAACCAGCTGCTTTCCATCTTCCTATCTCTCTATCCCTCCCTCCATCCCTCCATTTCCATCCCTCCATCCCTCCATCTACATCCCTCCATCCCTCCATCTCCATCCCTCCATCCCTCCATCCCTCCATCCCTCCATCTCCATCCCTCCATCCTCCATCCATCCCATCCATCCATCCCTCCATCATCTCCCCTCCATCCCATAAAGCCTCCATCTAAATCCCTCCATCCTCCTCCATCAATCCATCCCTCCATCCCTCCATCTCCATCCATCATCCTCCATCTCCATCCATATCCATCCATCCCTCCATCTCCTCCATCCTCCATCCCTCATCCTCCCTCCATCTCCATCCCTCCATCCCTCCATCCCTCCATCTCTCCATCCTCCATCCCATCCATCCATCCCTCCATCCCTCCATCCCTCCATCTCCATCCATCTCCATCCCCTCCATCCCTCCATCCATCCCTCCATCCCTCCATCTCCATCTCCATCCCTCCATCCCTCCACTCCATCTCCATCCCTCCATCCCTCCATCCATCCACCTCCATCCCTCCATCCCTCCATCCCTCCATCCCTCCATCCATCCCTCCATCCATCTCCATCCCTCCATCCCTCCATCCCTCCATCCCTCCATCCATCCATCCATCCCTCCATCCTCTCCATCCCTCCATCCCTCCATCTCCAGCTGTCTCCTCACCTCAGTTTTCAGGTTTCTGACGTCAGAATGTCTCATTTTCTAATGTTTTCAGAAAGTTTCCATTTCTATTTCTTTATCTCTATCTTTTTATCTCTATCTCTTTATCTCTATCTCTTTATCTCTATCTCTTTATCTCTATCTCTAATTCATCTCTAGGGTTTCAGGAACATTCCGGGGAAACAGTTTCAGACTGAAGTCACAGCAGCGTTTCTACGTTGTCGTGGTCTTTAATGTCCATTTTCTGGTCCAGTTCCTGTCAGCTGACCTGCAGACGGAGGAATCGCTGGCTCTGATTGGTTCACGTCAGACGGAGGTGACGGAGGAATCGCTGGCTCTGATTGGTTCACGTCCTGCAGATGTTCATGATGTCAGCTCAGGTGTGACGCTGCTCCACTGGGGGGCGTCATCGTCTCCGCCGCCGCAAGCGACCACCAGAGTCCCGGAGGACCAGCGGGCTCCGGTGGCCCCGCCCCCTCCACTAGGAGGTGGCAGCCTGTTTGTTCCGGAGGGTTTCGAAGAACGCCATCATCCCCTTCCTCATGCCGCCGCCATTGCTCTTCGCCGTCAGCACGGAGCTGCTGCTGCCATGGTGACGGGACGTGAGCGGCGGGAAGGCGGCGCCGTCCATGGAGTTGGCTCGTTTGACCTTCGACGGGAACCGCGTGCCACGATTTGGTCCTGGGGGGCGGAGTCTGAGCCACCAGACACTTCTGGTACTGGACCTGTGGGGGGACAGGACTGCTGTCAGATCAGCAGGTCACCTGGTCACCTGTGAAGCACCAGTCCACCACCTGGACCCGAGACTGAAGTCCAGAACCAGAGGAGCAAAACTGAACACTTCCTTCATCTACAGGTGGAGGAGGAGGAGTCCTGCTGGGGGCGGGAACTAGCAGCTCATTGGCTGCTTCACCCAGAACCAGATTCAGCTACAATCTCGTTTACACGCTTTGATTCTCAGATTCTGGACTTGGACTCTCAGAACACGGTTTTCTGTAGGACATGTCTGGATGGACATCAGGACCAGATCCAGTCTGATCTGGACCCACGGTGTCATAGAACCCCGCTGCTCTGATTGGCTCTGAATGACACATGATGTCATCAATTAAAGAGGCGGCGACAGAACCGAGGCATTCAGGGGCCGTGTGTTCTGTGGGAAAGTCTAGTTCTGCAAATGACTGAAGCTTAAAGGAACACTATGTAATTTTTCCTTCCCAGTGATGATATTAGCGATAGCTAGCAGACACTGGTGAGTCAGTTGTGTATTTATACGTGTTAGTTATTTTGTTACTATATTTTGAACAGTTTCTTTTCCCATCAGGTCAACACGGCCGCCGTATTTATGACTGTAGGGGGCGTGGCCATGTGACGGTGGGCGTTCCCGCGCCTCACCATGCACGCCGCCTGGACAGCCTCAGAGATGATTCCTGCGTCTGGTTCGCACCAGAACACATGACACTCAAACTGCTGCGTGCCGCCGTCCACGATCACGGCGAAGGTGTGGCTGTCGTGGCCGACGCCCAGGAAGGTGAGGAGGCGTACCTGACACTCCCACATGGGCTCGTCTCCGTCCTGTATGGGGGCAGAGTGGGAGGGGTTAATCTCAGTCGTGGTGACCTCTGACCTCCATGACCAGCGAGGACGATACCTCCCCCTTCCACAGCGACAGGACGTTGTCGGTGACGTGGATCACCGTCGGCTCCCAGTCGTCACGATCAGTGGAGTTCATGATGCTCTCGATCGCTCTGTTCAACACCTCCATACCTGCGACACAGACAGTAGAAGAAGAACTGGACACGCCCCCCAGTGACATCAGCCCCGGTGAGGTTCCTGGTGTTTTAATCAGCTGATGGTCCATTAGCATCACAGCTAACCGATGCTAATAAGAATATTTCTACCTGTCGAGCAGCTGTTGTCTTGTCAGTTTTCAGTTATTCTCATCACAGCTTCCTGTTTGAGTGTTTTTATAAATAAAGTTATTTGAACAGTTACCCATGGCTCTGGACACCGGCAGGTTTCCGATGTACTGGACCTCGAACTTCTGGACCTGCTGCCGCACCGCCTCCAGGAACTCCACTGAAACGACACAGGTGAGGACTTCAGCGTCCGAAGGTCACATGAGCATCAGCTGATCATCCAGGTGAGTCACCTTGTCTGGGCAGGTCCTCAGGTGAGATGCTCTCCATCGTCAGCGACCTGGACGGCCTCGTCAGCGCCTTCTCAGACATCATCTGCACACGCAAACATCACAGCTGCTTAACCCTCAGAAGGTTTTCATCTCAGAACAAACGTAAAGACAGAAAGTGTCTGTGCTTTCTGATTGGTTGAACTCCTGGAGACTTTCTGAGGGGGGCGGGGCTTCAACGTTTCCTGTAACTGAGCTCAAACAGCTGGAATTCTTGAATCCACGTTGGAGACGGGGACTGCTTCAGAAAAGCTGTCGCTCTCGAGAACACCTGGAGAACACGACTCCACAGAGAAGCTCCGCCCTCTGTGACATCATAGAGAAAGCTGGTGTTAAAAGAGAGCTTCCAGAACGTGGAACAGAACCACGCCCCCTAACTCCGCCCCTCAGTGACTTCATTTTTGGTCCTGAGTCACTGTAAGAACTAAAACATCTGGTGAAGCTTCCCTGTGGAAGCATCCAGCTGAAGATCTGAGGACATGTAAGAGTCTGGACCAGTAACCTGAAGATCTGAGGACATGTGGGAGTCTGGACCAGCAACCTGAAGATCTGAGGACATGTGAGAGTCTGGACCAGCAGCCTGAAGATCTGAGGACATGTGGGAGTCTGGACCAGCAGCCTGAAGTTCTGAGGACATGTGAGAGTCTGGACCAGCAGCCTGAAGTTCTGAGGACATGTGAGAGTCTGGACCAGCAGCCTGAAGATCTGAGGACATGTGGGAGTCTGGACCAGCAACCTGAAGATCTGAGGACATGTGGGAGTCTGGACCAGCAACCTGAAGATCTGAGGACATGTGGGAGTCTGGACCAGCAGCCTGAAGATCTGAGGACATGTGAGAGTCTGGACCAGCAGCCTGAAGATCTGAGGACATGTGAGAGTCTGGACCAGCAGCCTGAAGATCTGAGGACATGTTGGAGTCTGGACCAGCAGCTCGAGATCTGAGGACATGTGAGAGTCTGGACCAGCAGCCTGAAGTTCTGAGGACATGTTAGAGTCTGGACCAGCAGCCCGAAGATCTGAGGACATGTTGGAGTCTGGACCAGCAGCCCGAAGATCTGAGGACATGTTGGAGTCTGGACCAGCAGCCTGAAGATCTGAGGACATGTGGGAGTCTGAACCAGCAACCTGAAGTTCTGAACACATGTGAGAGTCTGAACCAGCAGCCTGAAGTTCTGAGGACATGTGAGAGTCTGGACCAGCAGCCTGAAGATCTGAGGACATGTGAGAGTCTGGACCAGCAGCCTGAAGATCTGAGGACATGTGAGAGTCTGGGCCAGCAGCCTGAAGATCTGAGGACATGTGAGAGTCTGGACCAGCAACCTGAAGATCTGAGGACATGTGAGAGTCTGGACCAGCAGCCTGAAGATCTGAGGACATGTGAGAGTCTGGACCAGCCTGACTGAGAGATCTGAGGACATGTGAGAGTCTGGACCAGCAGCCTGAAGATCTGAGGACATGTGAGAGTCTGGACCAGCAGCCTGAAGTTCTGAGGACATGTGAGAGTCTGGACCAGCAGCCTGAAGTTCTGAGGACATGTGAGAGTCTGGACCAGCAACCTGAAGATCTGAGGACATGTGAGAGTCTGGACCAGAGTCTGGACCAGAACTGTTTTCAGTTCTTCATTCCATCATGACAGTAAACCAGCCTTTCTCAACCGGGGTGTCGTCTGACTGCTTCAGGGGTGTCGTCAAAAAAAAAGACCTATTCTGACATTTCATATACAGTGGTACCTCTACTAACGAACGTTTCTACATACGAAATTTTCAGGTTACGAAACGCCTCAAAGGGAAAATATTGCCTCTCGTTACGAAAGAAATTTCAGGATACGAAAGGCAGAAATCCAGTAGCTCTGCTACGTAAACATAGCTGTCGACTCTGTATCTCGGTTTGAAAGCGGTGCGTCCGAGCCGCTCTGCCATTGGCTATCGCTTAGCATCTTCCTGGCATCCCATTGGCTAGGAGGGCCCCCTGTCTGTATGAGCGTAACCCAGCAACCAGGTAAACAAACAATTTTTACCTCCGCCAAGGAGGTTATGTTTCTGCCAGCGTTTATCTGTCTGTCTGTGTTCAAGATAACTCAAAAAGTTATGGATAGATTTTGATGAAATTTTCAGAAGTTGTCAGAAATGTGAAAAGGAAGAACTGATTTCATTTTGGTTCTGATCCGGAAGAAATCCTGGATTCTGGATCACTTTCAAATTTTGGATAATTGTTGCGTTTAGTAGGTCTGCGCTCTCTGAGTGCTTTTCTAGTTCTAACATGTATTTCTTACAGGTTTTTATGTCATTTCATGTATTATTTATATTAAAAAAAAATAATGTTTGAATTTTGGGGGGCTTGGAACAGATTAGGGCATTTACATGGAAAACAAATCTCTACTTAAGAAATATCCAGGTTACGAAACTACTTCCAGAACCAATTAATTTCATAAGTAGAGGTACCACTGTATAAATATATGAATGCACATATAAATACATACTTTTTGCCTATGAATGAATGAATAAATAAATAAATTGGACATGAAATGAGTAATAAAAATATGTCTCACGTGCCCATTTCCCAATGTTAACAACGTCAGTACGGGGTCAGCGTAAGGTTAACGTGACTGCCCAGTTAGCTTACGTCGTAATATCATTTAACCGCTGGAATTTTACTTCACAGATAGCAAAGAGAACTTTTTAGCAGCATCATGGATCGTTTTTCTAAAAAGATAAGCCCCACAGGAACGGAACATCACAGAGGAGCCGACTTCTTCATCAAGCCTTCATCCACCAGCTCTGAATCTGCTCCATAGGTACCAAAGCTAGCTGCTAGCGATAAGGCTAAAAAAAAGGGAAATAAAAATAAGCTTTTCTGCTGAGGCCTACTCTGGTGCAGTTATCCTGTTCAGGTTATTTAAACTAAATAAACGGGACGTATGCATTTACAGTCTGACAGCTGCAATCATCCGTCCAGAACTGGTTCCTGGTCCAATAAGATCTTCTGCAGCAGGTCTAGACTGTTGACATCACTGACGTCCCTATCAGCCTCTGTTCTTCTCTTCGACCCAGCGTCCTCTGTGTCTTGAGGAACCGTCCAGCTGCAGATGTTCTGTCCTCAAGAGACAGAGATGGACGTGACTTGGAAGTTCTACCAAAAACCACTTGGTCCAGAACAGCGGTTCGCTTTGGTGACCCGGAAAAGAAGAAGGTGGGACTAATATGGGTCAGGAGGTGTGGGGTGATGAGGTTCAGCTGATGTTTGGAGCAGAACCCCACATCCATGGTCACCTGGACCATCACCTTCTGGTCCTCTGGGACTAACTGAGACTGAGCAGAACCAGCAGATGTTCTGGACATGAAGACACTTGAAAAGATGTTCCTGTATGTTGCTGTTGTCCTCAGTGTCGTCCAGGACACCAGCTGAAGGAGCTGGAGATGTCCACATCCAGTCCAGCAGGTGGGACAGAAGCCTGCAAACATCCAGCTGGAGGTCCTGGTCCCCAGTTAGGAGACAAACCAGCTGATCCTAAATAAGCTGATCCTGATTCAGCTGATCCTGAACCAGCTGATCCTGAATCAGCTGATCCTGAACCAGCTGATCCTGAACCAGCTGATCCTGATTCAGCTGATGCTGAAGCAGTTGATCCTGAACCAGCTGATCCTGAACCAGCTGATCCTGAATCAGCTGTTTATTTAATAACCAGCTGATTCAGGATCAACTGATTCACTTGATCCTGATTCAGCTGATCCTGAACCAGCTGATCCTGAACAGCTAATCCTGAATCAGCTGATCCTGAACCAGCTGATCCTGAACCAGCTGGTCCTGAACCAGCTGATTCTGAACCAGCTGATACTGAACCAGCTGATCCCGAATCAGCTGGTCCTGAACCAGCTGATCCTGAATCAGCTGATCCTGAACCAGCTGATCCTGATTCAGCTAATGCCGAAGCAGTTGATCCTGAACCAGCTGATCCTGAATCAGCTGTTTATTTATTTAATAACCAGCTGATTCAGGATCAGCTGATTCAGGATCAGCTGATTCACCTGATCCTGAACCAGCTGATCCTGAATCAGCTGATCCTGAACCAGCTGATAATAAATAAATAAACAGGTGGATTTATTGGTTCATCTCTTCTACCTGCTGAACCGAAGGTCATGTTGGACCTTCATGCTGCTGAGGCGGTTCTGCGGGTTATTCAGGGTCAGTAACATTTTGCTCATGATGATGAACATCTCCAGAACATCTTCGGGACAGACCACAGGTTTGTTTGTGTTGTGTCCACCAGGACGTCTGCACACTGACAGCCTGCTCACCTTCGAGCACATCTGGTGCAGCGCCGTGGCGATGGCTTTGGCGGGAGCGTCGCAGCGGAACACGTGACACTTCAGCACACAGCTGTCCTTGTCGCCGGCCACGAAGGCAAAGTCCCTGAACACACAGGTATCGATCAGGTGAGTGGTAGGAGATCAATGAGGAGATCAATGAAGGACCCTGACGCTGGAGCCCCATGGTGTCAGTGTGGGTGGTTTACCTGTCCCTGCCCAGGTGAGGGGGGCGTGGCAAAGAAACAGAGAGTGACAGTGTTAGTGTGACGGCAGGTAACGGAGTGAAAGGTGAGTCGGAGTGACCTGATGATAGTCTGGAGGTTCCTGACCTTTAACTGGTTTAACTGGTTTAACCTCCATGAAACCACCTGACGATCCAACAAGACGACCAGAAACAATCAACAGACTGAACAGGAACACTAGAGGCTGCAGTTCCTCTACCGGCCACTAGAGGCTGCAGTTCCTCTACCGACCACTAGAGGCTGCAGTTCCTCTACCGACCACTAGAGGCTGCAGTTCCTCTACCGACCACTAGAGGCTGCAGTTCCTCTACCGACCACTAAAGGCTGCGGTTCCTCTACCGACCACTAGAGGCTGCAGTTCCACTACCGATCACTAGAGGCTGCAGTTCCCCTACCAACCACTAGAGGCTGCAGTTCCTCTTCCTCTTCTGACCACTAGAGGCTGCAGTTTCTTTACCGACCACTAGAGGCTGCAGTTCCTTTACCGACCACTAGAGGCTGCAGTTCCACTACCGATCACTAGAGGCTGCAGTTCCACTACCGACCACTAGAGACTCTAGTTCCTCTACCGACCACTAGAGGCTAGAGTTTCACTACCGACCACTAGAGGCTGCAGTTCCTCTACCGACCACTAGAGGCTGCAGTTCCTCTACCAACCACTAGAGGCTGCAGTTCCTCTTCCTCTTCTGACCACTAGAGGCTGCAGTTTCTTTACCGACCACTAGAGGCTGCAGTTCCTTTACCGGCCACTAGAGGCTGCGGTTCCTCTACTGACCACTAGAGGCTCCAGTTCCTCTACCGACCACTAGAGGCTCCAGTTCCTCTACCGACCACTAGAGGCTCCAGTTCCTCTACCGACCACTAGAGGCTGCAGTTCCTCTACCGACCACTAGAGGCTGCAGGTCCCCTACGGACCACTAGAGGCTGCAGTTCCTCTTCCTCTACCGACCACTAGAGGCTCTAGTTCCTCTACCGACCACTAGAGGCTCTAGTTCCTCTACCGACCACTAGAGGCTCCAGTTCCTCTACCGACCACTAGAGGCTGCAGTTCCTCTACCGACCACTAGAGGCTGCAGTTCCTCTACTGACCACTAGAGGCTCCAGTTCCTCTACCGACCACTAGAGGCTGCAGTAACAGCTGATCAAGAATTACAGCTTCTTTCTAATAAAGGCTTAGCTTTTTTTGTCATGAATTTTTTTGTTAAAATTTTCAGTTTTCATGAAAATATTTTTCTTAAGTTGCATTTTTTCCTCAAAAACTTACAACTGTTATTCTTGTAAAATCTCAACTTAATAATAAAACGTGCAACTTTGGTGAACTCGTCTGGTTGCAGCTCCGCCTACATCCCCATGATTCCCGTTCTGATTGGTTGGATGTCCTATTCAGTGGTATCCAGAGGCAGGTTCTTCTGCATCCGTTGGTACCACCTCCTGGACATCAAAGTCCAGTCCAAAGGAACCAGAGGACTTTGCATTGAGGAGGAAATGATTTGAAATGTCCGGAGTGCAGGACTGAAACAAAACGTCTTCACAGAACCACAACTAAATGTCTCACCTGCCATTGTTGCAGCCCACCCCCCACACACGGATGTTGATGATTGGCTGACAGTGGAGAGGGGTGTGGTCTAGAGGGTCCAAAAGGGTCAAGGTGTCTTTCTTCAGGACCAGCATCATCTCCCGACCCTGCAGTACAAAAACCCAATGGCAGGAGATGTAAAGACATCAGGACATCAGGAGCAACATCAGCTTCGGTGGAAAAAGCTAAATTTGTGAAACGAGGGCTTTATTTATTTATTTAAAGTTTGCTTGAAGTATTTGGCAAAAATGAATATCAGAAAAGGCTGCAGAGCTACACTGAATGGTGGACTGACCCTGGATAAGTATTTCAGAGACAGCTGCCTGCATGGGTCCTGAATAAGGGTAGATATGGATAAAATCAGTGGGTGTGGTGGGGGGGGGGGGGGGGGGGGGGGGGGGGGGTAAAGCATGTCTTCTTGTGTTCAAAGATGAGTCTCGCGGTTTAAGAGGTAATGCGACTTCTAAACCTGGCCTCAGTTTAAGACACCCTCAGAGTTTTAACAGGATGTGCTACTTCCTGTCTCATGGGGGTGTGGTGGGGGTGGGGGGGTCAGCACAGGGATCCCACCTCCCCCCAGGCCCCCAGTCGCTCCCTCTGGTCGGCTCCTCCTCTGCTGTGAGACAGCTGCTGGATGACGTTGCTGACGGCGAGGCTGCTGCGACCAGGAGACAAGTCCTCCTCCTCCACCTGCAGCCAGCCGAGAGAGCGGACGGAGAAGACCTGAGGACAGATGGACAGGATTGGACCAGATTAGACCACCAGAGCAAATCCTGGTCCAGACCAGGAGCAGCATCACTGTCAGGAAGATTTATCCAGCATGAACACTAGAGGCTGCGGTTCCTCTACCGACCACTAGAGGCTGCGGTTCCTCTACCGACCACTAGAGGCTGCGGTTCCTCTACCGACCACTAGAGGCTGCAGTTCCTCTACCGACCACTAGAGGCTGCAGTTTCTCTCCCGACCACTAGAGGCTGCAGTTCCATTACTGACCACTAGAGGCTGCGGTTCTTCTACTGACCACTAGAGGCTGCGGTTCTTCTACTGACCACTAGAGGCTGCGGTTCTTCTACCGACCACTAGAGGCTGCGGTTCTTCTACTGACCACTAGAGGCTGCGGTTCTTCTACCAACCACTAGAGGCTGCAGTTCCTCTACCGACCACTAGAGGCTGCGGTTCCTCTACCGACCACTAGAGGCTGCAGTTCCATTACCGACCACTAGAGGCTAGGCTGCAGTTCCTTCTACTGACCACTAGAGGCTGCGGTTCCTTCTACGACCACTAGAGGCTGCGTTCCGTTCCTCTACCGACCACTAGAGGCTGCAGTTCCTCTCCACCGACCACTAGAGGCTGCGGTTCCTCCACCGACCACTAGAGGCTGCAGTTCCTCCACGACCACTAGAGGCTGCGGTTCCTCCACCGACCACTAGAGGCTGCGGTTCCTCTACCGACCACTAGAGGCTGCGGTTCCTCTACCGACCACTAGAGGCTGCGGTTCCTCTACGACCACTAGAGGCTGCGGTTCCTCTACCGACCACTAGAGGCTGCGGTTCCTCTACAGACCACTAGAGGCTGCGGTTCCTCTACCGACCACTAGAGGCTGCGGTTCCTCTACCGACCACTAGAGGCTGCGGTTCCTCTACCGACCACTAGAGGCTGCGGTTCCTCTACCGACCACTAGAGGCTGCGGTTCCTCTACCGACCACTAGAGGCTGCGGTTCCTCTACCGACCACTAGAGGCTGCGGTTCCTCTACCGACCACTAGAGGCTGCCGTTCCTCTACCGACCACTAGAGGCTGCGGTTCCTCTACCGACCACTAGAGGCTGCGGTTCCTCTACTGACACTAGAGGCTGCGTTCCTCTACCGACCACTAGGCTGCGGTTTCCTCTACCGACCACTAGAGGCTGCGGTTCCCTCTACCGACCACTAGAGGCTGCGGTTCCTCTACCGACCACTAGAGGCTGCGGTTCCTCTACCGACCACTAGAGGCTGCGGTTCCTCTACCGACCACTAGAGGCTGCGGTTCCTCTACCGACCACTAGAGGCTGCGGTTCCTCTACCGACCACTAAAGGCTGCAGTTCCTCTACCGACCACTAGAGGCTGCGGTTCCTCTACCGACCACTAGAGACTGCGGTTCCTCTACCGACCACTAGAGGCTGCGGTTCCTCTACCGACCACTAGAGTCTGCGGTTCCTCTACCGACCACTACTGCGTTCCTACCGACCTAGAGCTGCGGTTCCTCTACGACCACTAGAGGCTGCGGTTCCTCTACCGACCACTAGAGTCTGCGGTTCCTCTACCGACCACTAGAGGCTGCGGTTCCTCTACCGACCACTAGTGACTGCGGTTTCTCTACCGACAACTAGAGTTTTGTGCACATCACAATTTCACGACAAAAAAATTTTACAACAAAAGCACATAATTCTAGAAAGGTTGTCAAGTGACATCAAAAAGTTGTTTTGTCAAAAAGTCTCAGTTTTGTGAAATTTATGATCTTACAACAAAAAAGGTTGCTTATAGACATAAAAGTTGACATTTAGATAAAAATTGAAGTTCTAAACTCAAAATAGTTGATTGTGTGAAATTAATGAATGTTATGATTTTTATTTTTCAAAAGATTCTTTCTTGTAGACTCCTCACTTGTTCTCAGACTTCTGTTTGATCATGATATGTGGCTCCTTTAAAGGGGGCTCTTATTTTGAAAGGGTTAAGAAGACATGAGCTTGTGTGATTGGAGGCTCACCTTGGAGTCTGGATCGTGGTTGGTGATCTCATCTTCATGCCAGAAAGACCTGAAAGAACAACAGGATCAGAAACACCTGCAGACATCATGTGACCTGGAAACCCGTAGCGTGACTGGGTCCTACCGTTCCTGGGCGGGTCCGTCCGGCTCTCTGCTGGAGCTCAGCTCCGCTGCCTCCTCCTCCTGAGACACCACAGAAGAAAAGAAGAAGACAAGCTTGACATCAGCTGGCAGCCTGGACCACTCCATCTGGACTAACCAGGCGGGCTGGACCAGATGTGGATGTTCTCACCTGCGTTTCCAGCTTCTGGGGCGTCCCGGTCAGCCGGGGGTGCTGCCACTGGGTGGCGCCGGTGGGAACGTGCCAGTAGTACGTCCCCGTGGAGTCTTTGATGGTTCTCCAGCCCGAGGGGAGGTCTGGGTCCAGGAGGAGGTTCTGGTCAGTCCAGATGTTGTCTGCAGGATCACAAACACCATCAATGGGTGTGAGCGCACCCTTCAGGCTGGAATGTGACTTTACAAGAAAAAAAGTGGTTTTACATGAAAAAGATGCTATTTTACATTTTATATTAAAAAGTTGTGAATTTATAATAAAAGGTAAATTTTATGTTAAAAAGATGTGATTTTATGACTAAAACAAAAGTCGCAATTTTACAAAAAGGTGATTTTCTGTGGAAAAAGCCAGAACAGCAGCTGGACTGGACTTTGGTACGAGGACGTATCTCAGGAACGACTGATGATCTGAGTGATTGACACCTGGAATCTCCACAGCCAATAGAATCAATGGATCTACATTACTGACGGAATCATCCAATCAGGATGAAGAAAAGATTGTTTATGATTCACCGTAGTCCAGATCCTGGCTGGTCTCAGATCCTGGCTGGTCTCTGATCCTGGTTGGTCTCAGATCCTGGTTGGTCTCTGATCCTGGTTGGTCTCTGATCCTGACTGGTCTCTGATCCTGACTGGTCTCTGATCCTGATTGGTCTCTGATCCTGACTGGTCTCTGATCCTGACTGGTCTCTGATCCTGGTTGGTCTCAGATCCTGGTTAGTCTCTGATCCTGGTTGGTCTCTGATCCTGGTTGATCTCAGATCCTGGTTGGTCTCTGATCCTGGTTGGTCTCTGATCCTGGTTGGTCTCAGATCCTGGTTGGTCTCAGATCCTGGTTGGTCTCAGATCCTGGTTGGTCTCTGATCCTGACTGGTCTCTGATCCTGGTTGGTCTCAGATCCTGGTTGGTCTCTGATCCTGGTTGGTCTCTGATCCTGGTTGGTCTCAGATCCTGGTTGGTCTCAGATCCTGGTTGGTCTCAGATCCTGGCTGGTCTCTGATCCTGGTTGGTCTCAGATCCTGGTTGGTCTCAGATCCTGGTTGGTCTCAGATCCTGGTTGGTCTCTGATCCTGGTTGGTCTCTGATCCTGACTGGTCTCTGATCCTGACTGGTCTCAGATCCTGGTTGGTCTCAGATCCTGGTTGGTCTCTGATCCTGACTGGTCTCTGATCCTGGTTGGTCTCAGATCCTGGTTGGTCTCAGATCCTGGTTGGTCTCAGATCCTGGTTGGTCTTAGATCCTGGCTGGTCTCTGATCCTGGTTGGTCTCTGATCCTGGTTGGTCTCAGATCCTGGTTGGTCTCTGATCCTGGTTGGTCTCAGATCCTGGTTGGTCTCTGATCCTGACTGGTCTCTGATCCTGACTGGTCTCTGATCCTGACTGGTCTCTGATCCTGGTTGGTCTCTGATCCTGGTTGGTCTCAGATCCTGGTTGGTCTCAGATCCTGGTTGGTCTTAGATCCTGGCTGGTCTCTGATCCTGGTTGGTCTCAGATCCTGGTTGGTCTCTGATCCTGGTTGGTCTCTGATCCTGGTTGGTCTCTGATCCTGGTTGGTCTCAGATCCTGGTTGGTCTCTGATCCTGGTTGGTCTCAGATCCTGGTTGGTCTCTGATCCTGGCTGGTCTCTGATCCTGACTGGTCTCTGATCCTGGTTGGTCTCTGATCCTGGTTGGTCTCTGATCCTGGTTGGTCTCTGATCCTGGTTGGTCTCAGATCCTGGTTGGTCTCTGATCCTGGCTGGTCTCTGATCCTGGTTGGTCTCTGATCCTGGTTGGTCTCTGATCCTGGTTGGTGTCTGATCCTGGTTGGTCTCAGATCCTGGTTGGTCTCAGATCCTGGTTGGTCTCTGATCTCTGATCCTGGTCTCTGATCCTGGTGGTCTCAGATCCTGGTTGGTCTCAGATCCTGGTTGGTCTCAGATCCTGGTTGGTCTCTGATCCTGGTTGGTCTCTGATCCTGGTTGGTCTCAGATCCTGGTTGGTCTCTGATCCTGGTCTGATCCTGGTTGGTCTCAGATCCTGGTTGGTCTCAGATCCTGGTTGGTCTCTGATCCTGACTGGTCTCTGATCCTGGTTGGTCTCTGATCCTGGTTGGTCTCAGATCCTGGTTGGTCTCAGATCCTGGTTGGTCTTAGATCCTGGTTGGTCTCAGATCCTGGTTGGTCTTAGATCCTGGCTGGTCTCTGATCCTGGTTGGTCTCTGATCCTGGTTGGTCTCAGATCCTGGTTGGTCTCAGATCCTGGTTGGTCTCTGATCCTGGCTGGTCTCTGATCCATCATCAGGTCTCACATCCACCAGTGATTGATCAGGACATGTTAGTGGTCACAGGATGAGAGGAGATCAATACTCCTCTGTTACGCTGCAGTTTCACTGCAGTTGAAGGTGATTTCAGAGTCGGTCGCTGCTGACACATGAAAACCACCTGAACTCACCGCCAGGAACCACAGACTCAGCATCTTTAGTTCCCGCTGCTGTGACATGACTGAAATGAAGGGAGCTGCTGTTGGTTGATGTTCTGGTCCAGCTGCTGGACAGGAAGAGATGAAACTGGAGATGCTCTGAATAATTAATACACTCAGAAACAAGAACGCTGAATCAGCTGATAAGGACCAAGAGAACCCAGCAAGGAGGCGGACTGCAGAAGCAGCACCTGAGGACGATCCACGTCCTCTGGTTCTGTTCTTCAGCCGTTCTGAATGTTCCTGCAATGTTCCTGCAATGTTACTGCAATAATTCAACAATGTTCCTGCAATAATTCAGCAATGTTCCTGCAATGTTCCTGCAATATTTTAACAATGTTCCTGCAATGTTTCTGCAATGTTCCTGCGGTAATTCAGCAATGTTCCTGCAATATTTCAGCAATGTTCCTGCAATGTTCCTGCAATATTTCAACAATGTTCCTGCAATAATTCAGCAATGTTCCTGCAATGTTCCTGCAATATTTTAACAATGTTCCTGCAATGTTTCTGCAATGTTCCTGCGGTAATTCAGCAATGTTCCTGCAATATTTCAGCAATGTTCCTGCAATGTTCCTGCAATGTTCCTGCAGTAATTCAGCAATGTTCCTGCAATATTTCAGCAATGTTCCTGCAATGTTCCTGCAATGTTCCTGCAATGTTCCTGCAATGTTTCTGCAGTAATTCAGCAATGTTCCTGCAATATTTCAGCAATGTTCCTGCAATGTTCCTGCAATGTTCCTGCAGTAATTCAGCAATGTTCCTGCAATATTTCAGCAATGTTCCTGCAATGTTCCTGCAATATTTCAGCAATGTTCCTGCAGTAATTCAGCAATGTTCCTGCAATGTTCCTGCAATGTTCCTGCAGTAATTCAGCAATGTTCCTGCAATATTTCAGCAATGTTCCTGCAGTAATTCAGCAATGTTCCTGCAATGTTCCTGCAATGTTCCTGCAGTAATTCAGCAATGTTCCTGAAATGTTCCTGCAATGTTCCTGCAATAATTCAGCAATGTTCCTGCAATGTTCCTGCAATGTTCCTGCAATATTTCAGCAATGTTCCTGAAATGTTCCTGCAATGTTCCTGCAATAATTCAGCAATGTTCCTGCAATGTTCCTGCAATAATTCAGCAATGTTCCTGCAATGTTCCTGCAATATTTTAACAATGTTCCTGCAATGTTTCTGCAATGTTCCTGCGGTAATTCAGCAATGTTCCTGCAATATTTCAGCAATGTTCCTGCAATGTTCCTGCAATGTTCCTGCAATATTTCAACAATGTTCCTGCAATGTTCCTGCAGTAATTCAGCAATGTTCCTGCAATATTTCAGCAATGTTCCTGCAATGTTCCTGCAATATTTCAGCAATGTTCCTGCAATGTTCCTGCAATGTTCCTGCAATGTTTCTGCAGTAATTCAGCAATGTTCCTGCAATATTTCAGCAATGTTCCTGCAATGTTCCTGCAATGTTCCTGCAATAATTCAGCAATGTTCCTGCAGTAATTCAGCAATGTTCCTGCAATGCTCCTGCAATAATTCAGCAATGTTCCTGCAATGCTCCTGCAATAATTCAGCAATGTTCCTGCAATATTTCAGCAATGTTCCTGCAATGTTCCTGCAGTAATTCAGCAATGTTCCTGCAATGCTCCTGCAATAATTCAGCAATGTTCCTGCAATATTTCAGCAATGTTCCTGCAATGTTCCTGCAATATTTCAGCAATGTTCCTGCAATGTTCCTGCAATGTTCCTGCAATCTTCCTGCAATCTTCCAGCCATGTTCCACAACATTGCCAGTAGTCTTGAACGTTCTCCTCGTGTCATTAATCTTTCTCACTGTGGAAAGTTGAATTGACCTTCCAGCTCAATCATTCCTTCATTCGAGACACTTGCTGATGTCTTTCCCTCTTGGCATGGTGTTAACGCACACACCTGAATGATCCAGACCAGTTACCTGTCAGGAGGTGTTGACCTGGTGATGGTCAGTTCATCTGCAGCTCCTCAGTCCTGTAGGAGCAGTCAGAGACAGATGAGCGAACGTCCCGTCACGTCTGTCTGACAGAGGACACGTCTCCTCTCAGGAGGTCTCCTCTGCTCTACGGGACCTCTGTGGACCTGAACGTCCTCTGACAGGCTGCAGCAGCATCGTGGTGTAATGACCCTTTAAAGGACGTCCCTCAGCGTGAAGATCTTCTGTTCTTCTGGTTTCTGAGTCCCGTTTCTCCCACAAACACGTCTGGACATTTGACACTGAGGGACTCTTGACAGTTTCCAGAAGCAGACGTGTCCAGCTTCAGTATCATGACTGGAGTCAAGGTCAAGGTCCACCCAGTCCTGCATGAATTCAGGACTAAAGATGTCCAGTTCTTCAGAAAAGGGTTTAAATTCATGGTTCTGGTTCTGGTTCTGGTTCTGGTTCTGGTGGAGGTTCCCTAACAGGTTCTTCCCTCCACCTGCTCAGGATGGAGGACTGAGGATCTGAAGTCTCTGTTGGGTCCCTGAGTGAGACTCATTTTGGAATTACACAAACTTTGAAACAAATTCGACCTAGTTGGAACCAGTTGGACTCAACCGGGTCGTATCTAACTTTATCAGAACAGAACACTTTAGTTTAAAGTTTCTATAAATACAGTTATAAACGTGAGCTGAGATACATGGAAGCACATTTCATCCTCTGTGAATGCAGGAACTGAGATCTGGAGCACAGACGTGTAGGAGATGCTAGATGGTTGAATACAGACACCTCAGGTGTCCATCTGCTACCACAGAGGTCACCTCAACGGGTCAAAGGTCGACGTGGACATTGTTGTGTCCTTCTACGTCCTTGAGCTGTGAGCTCCGGCGGTCACAGTCACCAGGTCAGTTACGTGCTGAGTTCAGAGGAAGTCCAGGTTCTAGGTGTTCCCTGGTGGACTGACAGGTTCGTTAGTTCTGGACCAGATACCGGATGAGACTGGGACAGAAGGACGGACAGTTCTGGATCTGGAGCCTCCAGTGAGACCTGGTGTTGGTGGTCTTGGTGCTGTGTGAGGTCAAGTTGTCGCCTGTAGAAGAACAGCTGCAGTGTGTCTGAGTGTGTGGGGGGGTGGGGGGGTCTTACCATCGTAGTTGACGATGATGATGGCCAACATGTAATCCTTGCCCATCATGGCTCCACCCTCCGGACGGCTCGTTCCAGTCAGCTGATCTCCGTCTCTCTGGCCCGGAGGACAGATGTTAGAGCCTCCTCCTGTCTCTCTCTCTCCCTGTCTGCCAGTCTCTGCAGGTGTCTCTCGTCCCTCCGTCCTTCTGCCTCTCAGACGACACCATCAGTCTTCTTCTCTCCTTTTGTTTTATTTGTGTCCCGGTGTTTTTTCCTCTCTCCTCTCTCCTCTCTCCTCTTCGTCTGATGAAGGATGCTGCGTTCCTCCTCCTCCTCCAGCTGATGTCATCACTCCTCCCTCTCTGGCTTCCTCTCCACTGTAAAAAATGACACTAAACAGCCACACTAAAGAAAATCACTGTTAAATTATGAATTCAGGTTTCTGTGAACTAGTGTCTGGTTTGAGGTTTGGTGGTGATCCATTCATTTGAATCAGGTGTGTTGAAGCGGAGAAACATGTAAGACAAGCAGGAAAGCAGAGCTAAAGTTGAGCCCCTGGTTTATATCTGTATAACTTCCATTACAGCTGCTCCCTGTTTAACGGATGCCCTTCCTGAAAAAGCCAGGATTCAAACCTGGGACCGCCAATATGGTGCAGCCCCTAGTGGTCAGTAGTGGAACTGCAGCCTCTAGTGGTCAGTGGAGAAACTGCAGGCTTTAGTGGTCGGTGGAGGAACTGCAGCCTCTAGTGGTCGGTAGAGGAACTGCAGCCTCTAGTGGTCACTAGAGGAACTGCAGCGTCTAGTGGTCAGTAGAGGAACTGCAGCCTCTAGCGGTCAGTAGAGAAACTGCAGCCTCTAGTGGTCGGTAGAGGAACTGCAGCCTCTAGTGGTCACTAGAGGAACTGCAGCCTCCAGTGGTCGATAGAGGAACTGCAGCCTCTAGTGGTCACTAGAGGAACTGCAGCCTCTAGTGGTCGGTAGAGGAACTGCAGTCTCTAGTGGTCGGTAGAGGAACTGCAGCCTCTAGTGGTCACTAGAGGAACTGCAGCCTCTAGTGGTCGGTAGAGGAACTGCAGCCTCCAGTGGTCGATAGAGGAACTGCAGCCTCTAGTGGTCACTAGAGGAACTGCAGCCTCTAGTGGTCAGTAGAGGAACTGCAGCCTCTAGTGGTCGGTAGAGGAACTGCAGCCTGTGTTACTGACTCAACACAGATCCACTTTAACTCAGTTTATAGATTATCCAGAATACATTTATTTACTTGTGTTTTACCTGTAATACTGTTTTTCATAATTTTATTTATTCTCTAACAAAAATACTTGTTTTTAGCTCTTTCCTAGCTTAACTAACTTCCAGCCAATCAGCCCAGCTATATTGGTTTAATACCCAGAATCCTTCACTGTGTTGGCTCAGAAAGAATCTGAACCGCTGTCATAAATGAGCCATGACAGCAGCCACGTGTCCAGGAAGTTTTATATTTTAATGAACCGGGTCATAAAAAGTTAAATACTTTAACAGGAAATATTGGTATTTCCCCTTTCAAAGTAAAACTTTAACACCATGAAGCTTTTTTTTAACTATCAGAGGAGCATTGCAGCTGTTAGCTAGAGTTAGCAACATTAATGATAACAGGTCAACAATAACAGACAAGAACACGTCCAGACTGACAGCCAGCAGCTCCAGGAGGATCTGAGACCTGGAACCAGTTGGTTCCAGCTGCTGGTTCAGACGGGTTTCTACATCCAACCTGGAACTACTAAATCAGAGAACGTTCTGGTCTGGACTGACACTGGGGTCTGGACAGGTCCCAGGGTCTGAACAGGTCCCAGGATCTGGACAGGTCCCCGGGTCTGGACAGGTCCCGGGGTCTGAACAGGTCCCAGGGTCTGGACAGGTCCCAGGGTCTGAACAGGTCCCAGGGTCTGGACAGGTCCCAGACTCTGGATGGATGTCTGGATGTCCTCCTCAGGTGAGGTATCTAGACGTCAGGTGAGGTATCTAGTCCTCAGGTGAGGTATCTAGTCCTCAGGTGAGGTATCCAGTCCTCAGGTGAGGTATCTAGACGTCAGGTGAGGTATCTAGTCCTCAGGTGAGGTATCTAATCCTCAGGTCATGTATCTAGTCCTCAGGTGAGGTATCTAGTCCTCAGGTGAGGTATCTAGTCCTCAGGTAGGTATCTAGTCCTCAGGTGAGGTATCTAGTCCTCAGGTGAGGTATCTCAGGTGAGGTCTAGTCTCAGGTGAGGTATCTAGTCCTCAGGTAAGGTATCTAGTCCTCAGGTGAGGTATCTCGTGCTCAGGTGAGGTATCTAGTCCTCAGGTGAGGTATCCAGTCCTCAGGTGAGGTATCTAGTCCTCAGGTGAGGTATCTCGTCCTCAGGTGAGGTATCCAGTCCTCAGGTAAGGTATCTAGTCCTCAGGTAAGGTATCTAGTCCTCAGGTAAGGTATCTAGTCCTCAGGTGAGGTATCTCGTCTTCAGGTGAGGTATCTAGTCCTCAGGTAAGGTATCTAGTCCTCAGGTGAGGTATCTCGTGCTCAGGTGAGGTATCTAGTCCTCAGGTGAGGTATCTAGTCCTCAGGTGAGGTATCCAGTCCTCAGGTGAGGTATCTAGTCCTCAGGTGAGGTATCTCGTCCTCAGGTGAGGTATCCAGTCCTCAGGTAAGGTATCTAGTCCTCAGGTAAGGTATCTAGTCCTCAGGTAAGGTATCTAGTCCTCAGGTGAGGTATCTCGTCTTCAGGTGAGGTATCTAGTCCTCAGGTAAGGTATCTAGTCCTCAGGTGAGGTATCTCGTGCTCAGGTGAGGTATCTAGTCCTCAGGTGAGGTATCCAGTCCTCAGGTGAGGTATCTAGTCCTCAGGTGAGGTATCTCGTCCTCAGGTGAGGTATCCAGTCCTCAGGTGAGGTATCTAGTCCTCAGGTGAGGTATCTCGTCCTCAGGTGAGGTATCCAGTCCTCAGGTGAGGTATCCAGTCCTCAGGTGAGGTATCTAGTCCTCAGGTGAGGTATCTAGTCCTCAGGTGAGGTATCCAGTCCTCAGGTGAGGTATCTCGTCCTCAGGTGAGGTATCCAGTCCTCAGGTGAGGTATCCAGTCCTCAGGTGAGGTATCTCTGGGTATCCTCAGGTGAGGTGAGGTATCAGTCCTCAGGTGAGGTATCTAGTCCTCAGGTGAGGTATCTCTAGTCCTCAGGTGAGGTATCCAGTCCTCGGTGAGGTATCCAGTCCTCAGGTGAGGTATCTAGTCCTCAGGTGAGGTATCCAGTCCTCAGGTCAGGTGAGGTCCAGTCCTCAGGTGAGGTATCCAGTCCTCAGGTGAGGTATCTAGTCCTCAGGTGAGGTATCTAATCCTCAGGTCAGGTATCCAGTCCTCAGGTGAGGTATCTAATCCTCAGGTGAGGTATCTAATCCTCAGGTCAGGTATCCAGTCCTCAGGTGAGGTATCTAATCCTCAGAGCTCCTTCAACAGTGTCTTCAGTTCAGGACCAACAGGGAGGAGTTTTTGTAGCTGAAGGTGATTTAACTGCAGTAATTACTGGTTTCCATGGAGACCTCTACCTGTCGGTGACTGATCACCTGCTGGTTTGTCAGTTACCTGAGACCACCTCACCTGCCGTAAATAAGAAGCTGAAAGAAATGGAGGAAAAGAGGACGAGGAGGCCAGACTGGTCTGAGGAAGAAAATCTATACTTCTAGAAGAATACAACAAAAAAATATTCTAATTATATAAATAAGTGAAAACAAACAACAGCAGACCTGAAAGAAATGAGCAGAAAAACCATCTGGAGAAGTTTAGTGGAGGCTGTTGAGGAGATCCAGAAGAAACAGAACACCAGAACACGTTTCAACTCTTCTGTCATGAGTTCATCCTGATACAGATTCAGTTTTAATGAACGTTGATGGATTTAATGAATTTAATGAACAAGATGAGGAGAAATCAGGAGATAAACATCAGCAGATGTCCAGCAGAACACAACAGGCTGTTTATGATATCACGTTTGTTTCAAAGAAACGTTCAATAGGAGTTTAAAGATTTTAACAATGTTACAGTTCACTGGGTTTAGTTTACAGATACTTTTATTTTGAAAATCTGACAGGATGTCTTTGTGTTATTTTAATCGTATTTCTTCTTTGACGCGGTTGTTGTGGCTTATTGTTACTCAGCAAAAACAGAAAGTCGCGCCAGGAAAAATAAAATCGGATAAAAAAAACTCTTGGAAATCTCTTCAATGAAACGAACTTAATCCGAACTCTCCGGACCCTGTTGTTCCAGCTCTTCCGGTTAGCCTAGCCTTTAGCTCAGACGAGGATCCAACATGGAGGACCTGTACGTGAAACCCGGTAAGTGGCTCCGATCAGCGGGTCCCTGGTCCGGTCAGCGGGTCCCTGCAGGAAGAAACAGAGTCATCAGGCGGTTTTCGTGGTAGTAATTAACCGTCAATTAGCCCCGCGAGGCTCGGGAAGAGTCGGTCCGGCTGTCGAAGGAAACGGACAAATCCGAACGTCATTCAAAAATGCGATAATTTAAGTTTCACTGAAACTTGTAAACAGTCACGTACAACTTCCTTCTCCGTATAGATTTTCTTTTAACTGATGTGTATATTCTCCTAAATTCGGCATAAGCGTCAGTCACCTAACATCAATAATTCAGGTGAAAATAAAAGTCTGAACAGCTGCTTATTAGCATCAGTTAAGACCTTATGTCCATCTCCTTCCTCAACTGTCATCGTTTATCCTGAAATATATTTTTAATAAATAATACTAAGAAGCTTTTAGGGGATCTGAATCCTTATCTCCCTGTTTCCTCCTTCCTAACTGAGATGATTCAAAGATGTTAATATAAAACCACCGAGAACAACATTTCTACTATTCTCAGATTTATTATTTATCATTGTTTATACTCTTATTTTGCAGGGCAAAGTTTTGTTCTGTTTGTAGCCTGAAATCCAACAAAAATGAATGAAAACAACCAACAGTTTGAGCAGTGGTGGAGTTTCTTCCTAAACTAACTAAAGTCTGGAATGAAGATCCGGATGAAATAAAAGAGTTTGGAGCTCCGCCCTAATTTATTCTCAACACGTCATTCTAACTTTCTTTTTTTATTGCAGATGTTCAAAATCCGTAACAAAACAGGGCACCTTTATATCAGGTCAAATGTTCAAATATAACTGAAGATAAATTCATCACGTTTATTCAGAGATTTAGAATATAAATTAAACCCTGAGTCATCTATGAATAAAACTGAAAACAGATCCTGGACCAGCTGATCCAGATGTTCCAGATGTGCTGGTCATTTGTCCAGAAACTGCTTCACAAGTGGAAAATAAATGTTTCTTAAACAAAATACAATTTTCTGTATTTCAATTGAATTTAAACATATGTAGTTAATAATTTTAAATGGCATCTCCTATTTTGGAGGAAGTGGATACGTAATAAAATTAGTTAATTATTTATTATTAATAATTATTTTAGTCATTTCCTCTCTGAAAGTCTTTAAAAATCTAATTTCCTCTAACTGGGTTTGGTGGTGACATTTATCATCTCAGAAGTTTATTCCTTCAGTTTTTAATGAGCTTGTTACTGGAAATGTTTGGACACGACATGTTCTTCAACTGGAGGCCAGAACTGAGATCAGGTTGATCCTGTGGAGAGCTCCCTGCTCATCCACCAGGCCAGCATCTGTCCAGATGTGTCCAGACCTCCCTGCTCATCCGCCAGGCCACCGTCTGTCCAGATGTGTCCAGAGCTCCCAGCTCATCCACCAGGCCAACATCTGTCCAGATGTGTCCAGAGCTCCCTGCTCATCCACCAGGCCACCGTCTGTCCAGGTGTGTCCAGAGCTCCCAGCTCATCCACCAGGCCAATGTCTGTCCAGATGTGTCCAGAGCTCCCTGCTCATCCACCAGGCCAACATCTGTCCAGATGTGTCCAGAGCTCCCTGCTCATCCACCAGGCCAATGTCTGTCCAGATGTGTCCAGAGCTCCCTGCTCATCCACCAGGCCAATGTCTGTCCAGATGTGTCCAGAGCTCCCTGCTCATCCACCAGGCCACCGTCTGTCCAGATGTGTCCAGAGCTCCCAGCTCATCCACCAGGCCAATGTCTGTCCAGATGTGTCCAGAGCTCCCTGCTTATCCACCAGGCCAACATCTGTCCAGATGTGTCCAGAGCTCCCTGCTCATCCACCAGACCAACATCTGTCCAGATGTGTCCAGAGCTCCCTGCTCATCCACCAGACCAACATCTGTCCAGATGTGTCCAGAGCTCCCTGCTCATCCACCAGACCAACATCTGTCCAGATGTGTCCAGAGCTCCCTGCTCATCCACCAGGCCAACATCTGTTTTTACCGATCCTGAATCAGTCTTTAACGATCCTGAATTAGTCTTTAACGATCCTGAATCAGTCTTTAACGATCCTGAATCAGTCTTTAACGATCCTGAATCAGTTTTTAAGGTTAGCAGTACGTCAGGAGGAAAATCAAGGCTTCATCAAGACTTCTCCAGCACTTTCCTTTAATGAATCTGTATCTGTTTCCAAGGTAACCAGGAGTGTGGCTGGAACGACCCGCCCCAGTTCTCGTACAGCCTTCAGATGGCCCGCGGGCCGCAGAAGAACCTCCTGAACAAGAGAGTAGCTCCACCCACAGCCTCAGGTATGAAACCTGCTGGTCCACCCGCTGCTAACAAACACCTGTCACTCACCATTTACCATCCTGTCTCTGATTGGTCCACAGGTGCAGGAGTCCCAGCTGCAGCCCCTCCCTCCTCCTCAACCCCCCTGGCCCCGCCTCCATGCGGTGTGTAGCTCCGCCTCTCCTCCCAGGTAAAAACCAAGAAGCTCTCAGTAGAAACACTCTCTAGTTGTTGTGGCAACCAGCTTGACTGACGGCCAGAATATCTTCACTCCAGCTCGACCTCCACCTGAGGGAGCGGCCACGCCCCCTCCTCACGTTGGACCAATGACGAGTCGAGGAGAGGCTGATGGCAGCCAACCAGAGCCTGGCGTGGAGGCTGTGATGTCCGTGCTGAACCGAGCGCTTAAGGCGTGCAGGAACTCTGCTAAGGTGAGTGTGAATCTTCCACAGCAGCAGGGGGCGCCGTCCCAGCGCCGAGCCCACGGACGGATGACTACAATGGGGGACTGGGAACCAAATACTGAACTTGAACTTGACACACTCGAGCTTCTTTACCTGACGCCTCGTTCATAAGGTCACTGGCTTTACGTGCTAAAATCACGTTATCTGTCGTAACACGAAACCCGGGAGCATTCCTAGCAGAACACCGCGCTGGTTTATGGCAGCTTGGACTTGGAGCGGAGCGCCGGCGAGCGCCGCCCAGTCGGCTGGATTTCGTAAGAGAAAACTTCACATCGAAACTTTTTCAGTAAAATCTTGTCTTTTGCAAAATCAAAACTTTGTGTCATGAAATCAAGAATATTTGGTGTAAAATCACAAATTTTGTGTCAAAATCTTTTTGTTGTAGAATTTGGACAAATTTTTTGTCTTAAATTTGATCAGCTTTCACCAAAATGCAACTTTTTGACCTAAAATCACAGATTTTACACCACAGTCATAAAAAGGTAAATTTTTATCATAAAATCACAACGATTTATTAAACATTTTTACAAAAACATTTGACAAAAATTCCAAACTCGTAGTAAAATCACAAGTTGTATAGAATTGCATGTTTTAGTTGTTAAAATTGAATCTTTGTCACCGTGACGTATTATAACATCTTTAATAAAATAGTGTCTTTTGCGAAAGAAAAGTAAAATGAAATTCTCACTTTGATCTATAAAACTGTGAATTTCGTAAAACTTTTTGTTATAAAATCCAGAATTTTTAGCTGTAAAATTGCAAATGTAACAATATTGTAAGTCTTTGTTATTAAAAGCACATTTTTGTAAGGAAATCTTTAAATCTTTAAAAGCAGTCCTTCTGCAGAACGCCATTATGTTCGAATGTAAAGGGGGAGGAGCTTGAGCACCACCTGGACTCTACCTGTGCAGGTGCCTCGTTCTGACGCTTGGCTGCCAAAACGTCTTCATTCTGGTGGGAAAGAACCTGAGCTCCTGTGTGAGGTTTAGATAAAGTCAGACTCATCTGGAACTGAACTCCTGGTGACAGGCAGGACCAGGACCAGGACCAGGACCAGGACCAGGGTTAGGGAGTAGGGGTTCATTTCTGACCACTGGACCGGCTCACTGCTTGTGTTCTATCAACACGTTTGTCGTTAACCCTGAACCATCTTGGACCCGGGTCTCTGCAGGATCAGGTGTGCAAAGATGTGGCCAAGCGGCTCCACCTCCTGGAAGACAGCTGGAGATCCGGTAGACTGAGCCTACCTGTCAGGAGACGCATGGACACCCTGTCTCTAGGTAACCTGCCAGACTGCACCCATGACACACCTGTCCACCTGCACATCTGTCTCAACATCTGTCTTTCTCTCAGAATTACAGGCCGGTCACTGGGATTCAGCTGATGAGATCCATCGCTCCCTGATGGTCGATCATGTGACCGAGGTCAGCCAGTGGATGGTTGGTGTTAAACGACTCATCGCTGAGACCCGAAATCTGAGTCCAGAAGTCTTAGAAACCCTCAGTAATCCAACAGGACCTGCCCAAGACTCAACAGAACCAGTGCAGAACCCTGTAGAAGCTGTCGAAGACACTTCAAAACCAGCCCAGGATGCCGTAGAACCATCACAGGATCCTGTAGAACCAGCACAGGATCCTGTAGAATCAGCTCAGGATCCTGTAGAACCAGTCCAGGACCCAGGTTTCCAGTCTTGACTTTCCAACAGGTTTCTTTCCACTCATGATTAACTTTATCTCTTGAGCTCAAACTTGGATCTGGGGTTGATAAATCTTGCATATATGTAATTCTGAAAGAATATCTGGGTCAGGTAGAGGACTCTTCCGCCAGGACGGGCTGAGCATGGACACTGATGTCCTCTGGTTCTGTTTCCTAAACTGTGTGTGGACTCTGAAGTTTAAATTCTGGATTCCCTGTACTTTAAAGGCTGGACTTCAAACTTTGTGCTCTGAAGTCTGAATTTGAACTTGGGAATGGACGTGGACCAGCAGGACTCTGGACAGTTGAGAACCCTTCATTACCATCTGGTCTTTGAACTTTAGATTTCCAACTTTCTAAACAGTATTTCGCTGACTTAAGAACATGGACTTTCCTGACTTTGGAACCTGGACTTTCTTGACTTTGGAACCTGGACTTTCCTGACTTTGGAACCTGGACTTTCCTGACTTTGGAACCTGGACTTTCTTGACTATAGAACCTGGACTTTCTTGACTATAGAACCTGGACTCTCTTGACTTTAGAATCTGGACTTTTTTTACTTTAGAACCTGGACTTTACTTTCTTGGCTTGAGAATCTGGAATTTCCTGACATTGGAACCTGGACTTTCCTGACTTTGGAACCTGGACTTTCGAGACTTTAGAACCTGGACTTTCTTGACTTGAGAATCTGGACTTTCCTGACATTGGAAGACTTTCCTGACTTTGGGACCTGGACTTTTTTTACTTTAGAACCTCAACTTTCTTGACTTGAGAATCTGGACTTTCCTGACTTTGGAAGACTTTCCTGACTTTGGAACCTGGACATTCCTGACTTTGGAACCTGGACTTCTTGACTTGAGAATCTGGACTTCCCTGACATTGGAACCTGGACTTTCTTGACATTGGAACCTGGACTTTCCTGACATTGGAAGACTTTCCTGACTTTGGAACCTGGACATTCCTGACTTTGGAACCTGGACCTTCTTGACTTGAGAATCTGGACTTCCCTGACATTGGAACCTGGACTTTCTTGACATTGGAACCTGGACTTTCCTGACTTTGGAATATGGACTTTCCTGACTTTGGAACCTGGACATTTTTGACTTTAGAATCTGGACTTTCCTGACTTTGGAATATGGACTTTCTTGACTTTGGAACCTGGACATTTTTGACTTTAGAATCTGGACTTTCCTGACTTTGGAATATGGACTTTCTTGATTTTGAAACCTGGACTTTCTTGACTTTAGAACCTGGACTTTCTTGACTTTGGAATCTGGACTTTCTTGACTTGAGAATCTGGACTTTCTTGAACTTGAAGCCTAACCTTTGAGCTCCACGTTCATGATTGTAGACGTGTTTGGAGTTACAGTCAGTCGGAGACTCAGACCAGAATCATCAGGTGGTCTTGAGGCTGAGTCCTCTTTTTGACCCCTGACTCCAGTGATGAGCAGAAGCGCTGCATTTGGGTTTAGCGGTGGTGTTGCGGTGGTGTTTCCTCCATCCTCAGTGTGACCTCAGGTTTCACCAGGAGCATTTCAGGAGCTCCTCCTGCTCAGCTGGATTCATGAAATTCTGAGTGACTCAAAGGTGTTGAGATCATGTTAAAATAATGTGGTAGTCTGCTCGTTAAAAGACAACTTTCTTGCTCTTTCTGCAATTCTCTGTATAAAAGAATGAGTGTTGTCAAATAAAACCATCTTTTCTACATCTAAATACTTTCCACGCGGCCTCTACAGGTTAGCTGATGTATGAGTCGGTATGCAACGATAACTCGATTATAGTGACCAGATGATCGCGGTCTACGATATCGGTGGATTCTTAATTACTGTACAAATGTCCAAAAAACACACACATGAAAATAATCTATAAATCTACGATCTATAATAAAATCCTGTGATTTTCTTGGAACATCTTGGAACTTGGAACAGAAACATGGACTGGACCACTCTGGATGAGGAGCTTGTTCAGTTCTCCATGCTCCCACTCAGCGCCATCTGGTGTTCATTAATACTAATGTCTGTTTATATACAGGTGACTGATTACTGTTCCTAATCAGTATTCCAGATGTTTTCTGGTAGAAATGGTCTCTGTGATCTCCAAAACCATGGGGGTCATCCAGAACCTCTGCTGGAAGAATGAAGGGAGTTCAGAAGGGACATGAGTGAAAGACTGGAGCTCTAGATCAATCAGAGCTCTATATCGGTCAGAGCTCTAGATCAATCAGAGCTCTATATCGGTCAGAGCTCTAGATCAATCAGAGCTCTATCAGTCAGAGCTATAGATTGGTCAGAGCTCTAGTTCAATCAGAAGTCTCGATCAATTGGAGCTCCAGATCGGTCGGAGCTCTAGATCGATCAGAGCTCTAGATCGGTCAGAGCTCTAGATCAATCAGAGCTCAATCGGTCAGAGCTCTAGATCAGCCAGAGCTCTAGAACGGTCAGAGCTCTAGATCGGTCAGAGCTCAATCGGTCAGAGCTCTAGATCGGTCAGAGCTCTAGATCAACCAGAGCTCTAGAATGGTCAGAGCTCTAGATCGGTCAGAGCTCTGTCAGTCAGAGCTCTAGATCAATCAGAGCTCTATTTGTCAGAGCTCTAGAACGGTCAGAGCTCTAGATTGGTCATCAATGGAAACAATCTCGTCATCGTTATATATATATCGTTATGATAACATTCACACTGAACTGCTGACATCATCAGTAGTGATGATGATGTCATCTCCATCACTGATTGATCTGGACCATAAACAGAAGAACCAGGACAGTTTCCAGCTGTTCCAAAGCAGGATTCCTCCAGGATCCCTTCCAGACCAACACAGAACCAGCCACAGCTGTTTGACATGAAAATAAAACTGCCTTAAAAGGTTTTGTTGTCAAATCTGAAATTCCACCTTTGCTGTAAAAAACACATTTTAGCCATAAGATCTCAAATGTAAAAATTATGAAACTACAAAAGGGGTTTCTGTACATATGTAGATGAGTCTCCAGCATAGCAGCAGATCTCCACAGTTCCATAGTTGACCAGGAGGTGGCAGCAGAGGTCACAGCTCACATTGATGCCTGAAAAGACTGGTCTGCTTCTACTCATTTAAAACCAGCAGGAACCTGCTTCAAGTCTGTATTTTTCCAAATTTTATTTTCTTCTTTTTAAAGTGAAAATGTGGAAAGTCATGATGTTCCCTGCGTACCAGCAGAGGGAGCTCGCGTACCACCACAGTCTGAAAGAAGAAGACGGATGTCAGAGGATCTGCTGCTGGGACCTGGACGTTAAAACATCACGGTGATGTTTCCAACACAGATAAACTCATTTACCTGAACGTTTCCTTCAGGACCAGTCACCAGCCTTCAGTGTTCTCCATAACGTTCGAAGAAGTTTTTCTCTCAAGTATTTGAAGATTCCTCCTGAACTCGTTCCTCCCTAAAGTTTGACCTCAGAGAACGAAGAAACGTTGAATCTGAATCAGAATGAACTCATGACAGAAGAGTTGAAACATGTTCTGGTGTTCCTGTTTCTTCTGGACCTCAACAGTCTCCACTAAACTTCTCCAGATGGTTTTTCTGCTCATTTCTTTCAGGTCTGCGTTTGTTTGTTTTCACTTATTTATATAATTAGAATATTTTTGTTGTATTCTTCCAGAAGTATAGATTTTCTTCCTCAGACCAGTCTGGCCTCCTCTTTAAACCAGGATGGACGCTTGGATGACATCTATATAGACAGGTGGAGGTCAACGCTGGGAAGACGTCTATATGGACAAGTGGAGGTCAACGCTGGGATGACGTCTATATAGACAGGTGGAGGTCAACGCTGGGATGACGTCAATATAGACGGGTGGAGGTCAACCCTGGGATGACGTCTATATAGACGGGTGGAGGTCAACGCTGGGATGACGTCTATATAGACAGGTGGAGGTCAACGCTGGGATGACGTCTATATAGACGGGTGGAGGTTAACGCTGGGATGACGTCTATATAGACGGGTGGAGGTCAACCCTGGGATGACGTCTATATAGACGGGTGGAGGTCAACGCTGGGATGACGTCTATATAGACAGGTGGAGGTCAACGCTGGGATGACGTCTATATAGACAGGTGGAGGTCAACCCTGGGATGACGTCTATATAGACGGGTGGAGGTCAACGCTGGGATGACGTCTATATAGACAGGTGGAGGTCAACGCTGGGATGACGTCAATATAGACGGGTGGAGGTCAACCCTGGGATGACGTCTATATAGACGGGTGGAGGTCAACGCTGGGATGACGTCTATATAGACAGGTGGAGGTCAACGCTGGGATGACGTCTATATAGACAGGTGGAGGTCAACCCTGGGATGACGTCTATATAGACGGGTGGAGGTCAACGCTGGGATGACGTCTATATAGACAGGTGGAGGTCAACGCTGGGATGACGTCAATATAGACGGGTGGAGGTCAACCCTGGGATGACGTCTATATAGACGGGTAAAGGTCAACGCTGGGATGACGTCTATATAGACAGGTGAAGGTCAACGCTGGGATGACGTCTATATAGATGGGTGGAGGTCAACGCTGGGATGACGTCTATATAGACAGGTGGAGGTCAACGCTGGGATGACGTCTATATAGACGGGTGGAGGTCAATGCTGGGATGACGTCAATATAGACGGGTGGAGGTCAACCCTGGGATGACGTCTATATAGACGGGTAAAGGTCAACGCTGGGATGACGTCTATATAGACAGGTGAAGGTCAACGCTGGGATGACGTCTATATAGACGGGTGGAGGTCAACGCTGGGATGACGTCTATATAGAGGGTGGAGGTCAACGCTGGGATGACGTCTATATAGACGGGTGGAGGTCAACGCTGGGATGACGTCTATATAGACGGGTGGAGGTCAACGCTGGGATGACGTCTATATAGACGGGTGGAGGTCAATGCTGGGATGACGTCTATATAGACAGGTGGAGGTAAACGCTGGGATGACATCTATATAGACGGGTGGAGGTCAACCCTGGGATGACGTCTATATAGACGGGTGGAGGTCAACGCTGGGATGATGTCTATATAGACAGGTGGAGGTCAACGCTGGGATGACGTCAATATAGACGGGTGGAGGTCAACGCTGGGATGACGTCTATATAGACGGGTGAAGGTCAATGCTGGGATGACGTCTATATAGACAGGTGGAGGTCAACACTGGGATGACGTCAATATAGACGGGTGGAGGTCAACCCTGGGATGACGTCTATATAGACGGGTAAAGGTCAACGCTGGGATGACGTCTATATAGACGGGTGGAGGTCAATGCTGGGATGACGTCAATATAGACGGGTGGAGGTCAACCCTGGGATGACGTCTATATAGACGGGTGGAGGTCAACGCTGGGATGACGTCTATATAGACGGGTGGAGGTCAATGCTGGGATGACGTCAATATAGACGGGTGGAGGTCAACGCTGGGATGACGTCTATATAGACGGGTGGAGGTCAACGCTGGGATGACGTCAATATAGACGGGTGGAGGTCAACCCTGGGATGACGTCTATATAGACGGGTAAAGGTCAACGCTGGGATGACGTCTATATAGACAGGTGAAGGTCAACGCTGGGATGACGTCTATATAGACGGGTGGAGGTCAACGCTGGGATGACGTCTATATAGACGGGTGGAGGTCAACGCTGGGATGACGTCTATATAGACAGGTGGAGGTCAATGCTGGGATGACGTCAATATAGACGGGTGGAGGTCAACCCTGGGATGACGTCTATATAGACGGGTAAAGGTCAACGCTGGGATGACGTCTATATAAACAGGTGAAGGTCAACGCTGGGATGACGTCTATATAGACGGGTGGAGGTCAACGCTGGGATGACGTCTATATAGACGGGTGGAGGTCAACGCTGGGATGACGTCTATATAGACGGGTGGAGGTCAACGCTGGGATGACGTCTATATAGACGGGTGGAGGTCAACGCTGGGATGACGTCTATATAGACGGGTGGAGGTCAACGCTGGGATGACGTCTATATAGACGGGTGGAGGTCAACGCTGGGATGACGTCAATATAGACGGGTGGAGGTCAACTGGATGACTCTATATCAAAGGTCAACCGCTGGGATGACGTCTATATAGACGGGTGGAAGGTCAACGCTGGGATGACGTCTATATAGACGGGTGGAGGTCAACGCTGGGATGACGTCTATATAGACGGGTGGAGGTCAACGCTGGGATGACGTCAATATAGACGGGTGGAGGTCAACCCTGGATGACGTCTATATAGACGGGTAAAGGTCAACGCTGGGATGACGTCTATATAGACAGGTGAAGGTCAACGCTGGGATGACGTCTATATAGACGGGTGGAGGTCAACGCTGGGATGACGTCTATATAGACGGGTGGAGGTCAACGCTGGGATGACGTCTATATAGACGGGTGGAGGTCAACGCTGGGATGACGTCTATATAGACGGGTGGAGGTCAATGCTGGGATGACGTCTATATAGACAGGTGGAGGTAAACGCTGGGATGACGTCAATATAGACGGGTGGAGGTCAACGCTGGGATGACGTCTATATAGACGGGTGGAGGTCAATGCTGGGATGACGTCTATATAGACAGGTGGAGGTCAACGCTGGGATGACGTCAATATAGACGGGTGGAGGTCAACGCTGGGATGACGTCTATATAGACGGGTGAAGGTCAATGCTGGGATGACGTCTATATAGACAGGTGGAGGTCAACACTGGGATGACGTCAATATAGACGGGTGGAGGTCAACCCTGGGATGACGTCTATATAGACGGGTAAAGGTCAACGCTGGGATGACGTCTATATAGACGGGTGGAGGTCAATGCTGGGATGACGTCAATATAGACGGGTGGAGGTCAACCCTGGGATGACGTCTATATAGACGGGTGGAGGTCAACGCTGGGATGACGTCTATATAGACGGGTGGAGGTCAATGCTGGGATGACGTCTATATAGACGGGTGGAGGTCAACGCTGGGATGACGTCTATATAGACGGGTGGAGGTCAACGCTGGGATGACGTCAATATAGACGGGTGGAGGTCAACCCTGGGATGACGTCTATATAGACGGGTAAAGGTCAACGCTGGGATGACGTCTATATAGACAGGTGAAGGTCAACGCTGGGATGACGTCTATATAGACGGGTGGAGGTCAACGCTGGGATGACGTCTATATAGACGGGTGGAGGTCAACGCTGGGATGACGTCTATATAGACAGGTGGAGGTCAATGCTGGGATGACGTCAATATAGACGGGTGGAGGTCAACCCTGGGATGACGTCTATATAGACGGGTAAAGGTCAACGCTGGGATGACGTCTATATAAACAGGTGAAGGTCAACGCTGGGATGACGTCTATATAGACGGGTGGAGGTCAACGCTGGGATGACGTCTATATGACGGGTGGAGGTCAACGCTGGGATGACGTCTATATAGACGGGTGGAGGTCAACGCTGGGATGACGTCTATATAGACGGGTGGAGGTCAACCTGGGATGACGTCAATATAGACGGGTGGAGGTCAACGCTGGGATGACGTCTATATAGACGGGGAGGTCAACGCGGGATGACGTCATATAGACGGTGGAGGTCAACCTGGGATGACGTCAATAACGGGGGGTAAAGGTCAAAGCTGGGATGACGTCTATATAGACGGGTGGAGGTCGAACGTCCGGGTGGGATGACGTCTATATAGACGGGTCAAAGGTCAACGCTGGGATGACGTCTATAGGGGAGGTCAACGCTGGGATGACGTCTATATAGACGGGTGGAGGTCAACGCTGGGATGACGTCTATATAGACGGGTGGAGGTCAACGCTGGGATGACGTCAATATAGACGGGTGGAGGTCAACCCTGGGATGACGTCTATATAGACGGGTAAAGGTCAACGCTGGGATGACGTCTATATAGACGGGTGGAGGTCAATGCTGGGATGACGTCAATATAGACGGGTGGAGGTCAACGCTGGGATGACGTCTATATAGACGGGTGGAGGTCAACGCTGGGATGACGTCTATATAGACGGGTGGAGGTCAATGCTGGGATGACGTCAATATAGACGGGTGGAGGTCAACCCTGGGATGACGTCTATATAGACGGGTAAAGGTCAACGCTGGGATGACGTCTATATAGACGGGTGGAGGTCAATGCTGGGATGACGTCAATATAGACGGGTGGAGGTCAACCCTGGGATGACGTCTATATAGACGGGTGGAGGTCAACGCTGGGATGACGTCTATATAGACGGGTGGAGGTCAACGCTGGGATGACGTCTATATAGACAGGTGGAGGTCAACGCTGGGATGACGTCTATATAGACGGGTGGAGGTCAACGCTGGTATGACGTCTATATAGGGTGGAGGTCAACGCTGGGATGACGTCTATATAGACAGGTGGAGGTCAACGCTGGGATGACGTCTATATAGACGGGTGGAGGTCAACGCTGGTATGACGTCTATATAGACAGGTGGAGGTCAACGCTGGGATGACGTCTATATAGACAGGTGGAGGTCAACGCTGGGGTGACGTCTATATAGACGGGTGGAGGTCAACGCAGGGATGACGTCTACATAGACAGTTGGAGGTCAACGCTGGGATGACGTCTATATAGACGGGTGGAGGTTAACGCTGGGATGACGTCTATATAGACAGGTGGAGGTCAACGCTGGGATGACGTCTATATAGACAGGTGGAGGTCAACGCTGGGATGACGTCTATATAGACGGGTGGAGGTCAACGCTCAAGTCACCTCAGATGACCTGTAGTTGTCCTGTCTCAGGGTCCCAGACCCTGATTGACCAGCCTCTTCGGGGTCCTGGGTGTTTGTATGAATCCTCCACCGTTGAGGATTTGTTTCTTCTTTGCAGTTAAATCCATATGTGACGCATCCATCCATATTCATGTTGCCATGGCAACATCCTTCTGTTATAGCAGATATAAAAACAGTTAAACTCTTCTGACTGAGGACCCTTAAAGACCATGAGGGTTTTGGAGTGGGGGGGGGGGGGGGGGGGGGGGTGGCGCTCTGGGGGCCACTACTCATTCACCCTAGAGGGGGCTCCCAGTCCTACAGCACCAGTCACATGACTGGTGTCAAAACCAGCAGCTCCAGTGTTGGAGGCTGAACTCTGCTGACCAATCTGAAGCCCCCTCCTCTTCATCGCTGGAGGAGGAGGAGGAAGAGGAGGAGGGGGAGGTGGGGGCCCAGAAACAGGAAACGAAGCAGAACAGATGAGTGACAGAGCTGGTCCCCACGGAGACAGACAAACCTAAAAATAGAGCCAAAGAAAAACCAGAAAAATCTCCAGCTGCTGGATGCTCACAGAGACCCACTCTGATCAATAATCTGATCTCTAACTGATAATGAACTCATCTGTCACTGATCAATAGTCTTGTCTATCTGATGTCATCACTCAATGATATCACTTTTCAAAAATCATCCTTCAGTAACTCAGTCATCAATAATCATCTATTGCGGTCTGCTGATCAATTAGAAATCTACTGATCAGTATTGACTAATTTTATCATGTAGTTGAGTTGGAGCAGATACTCCTGAAGAAGTCTCAGAGATCCAGATAAACTACACGAAACTACATGAACGACACAAAACACAATTACTCATCCGTGTGCATTATAGCGTTGACCCGTCCTGATGGCTCCTGATGTCTCCTGATGGCTCCTGATGTCTTCTGATGGCTCCTGATGGCTCCTGGTGGCTCCTGATGTCTCCTGATGGCTCCTGATGTCTCCTGATGGCTCCTGATGTCTCCTGATGGCTCCTGATGTCTCCTGATGGCTCCTGGTGTCTCCTGATGTCTCCTGATGGCTCCTGGTGTCTCCTGATGTCTCCTGATGTCTCCTGGTGTCTCCTGATGTCTCCTGATGGCTCCTGGTGTCTCCTGATGTCTCATGGTGGCTCCTGATGTCTCCTGATGGCTCCTGATGTCTCCTGATGGCTCCTGGTGTCTCCTGATGTCTCCTGATGTCTCCTGATGTCTCCTGGTGTCTCTGATGTCTCCTGGTGGCTCCTGATGTCTCCTGGTGTCTCCTGATGTCTCCTGATGTCTCCTGATGTCTCCTAATGTCTCCACCCCTCTCCTGGTCCTCTGTCCCGCCACCATCACCATTTGGATGCTTCAGCTAAGTTTCGGTTTTGGTTTTTTGAAAATAAACTACCTTATTTCGGAAACTCCTGCATTTTGGGTCCTCCCTACAAGACAAATCATGACCAAAACTAGATGAACTACAAGAACCTAGAAAAACTACATATGAAAAGAAAAACTACATGAATCTAAATAAAACTAGATAAACTAAATAAAACTAAATAAATTCTTTAAAACATGGTAAGCTTTCTAAATCTAGTTCAATAGTCTGAAACTACACCAAGTACTTAAAGGTGTCCTGGTTTAAAGGTGTCCTGGTGTAAACGTATCCTGGTTTAAAGGTGTCCTGGTTTAAAAGTGTCCTGGTTTAAAGGTGTCCTGGTTTAAAGGTTTCCTGGTGTAAACGTATCCTGGTTTAAAGGTGTCCTGGTTTAAAGGTGTCCTGGTTTAAAGATGTCCTAGTTTAAAGGTGTCCTGGTTTAAAGGTGTCCTGGTTTAAAGGTGTCCTGGTTTAAAGGTGTCCTGGTTTAAAGGTGTCCTGGTTTGTCCTGGTTTAAAGGTGTCCTGGTTTAAAGGTGTCCTGTTGGTTTAAAGGGTCCTGGTTTAAAGGGGTCCTGGTTTAAAGGGGTCCTGGTTTAAAGGTGTCCTGGTTTAAAGGTGTCCTGGTTTAAAGGGGTCCTGGTTTAAAGGTGTCCTGGTTTAAAGGTTTCCTGGTGTAAACCTATCCTGGTTTAAAGGTGTCCCGGTTTAAAGGTGTCCTGGTGTAAAGGTGTCCTGGTTTAAAGGTGTCCTGGTGTAAAGGTGTCCTGGTTTAAAGGTGTCCTGGTTTAAAGGTGTCCTGGTGTAAAGGTGTATTGGTTTAAAGGTGTCCTGGTTTAAAGGTGTCCTGGTGTAAAGGTGTCCTGGTTTAAAGGTGTCCTGGTTTAAAGGTGTCCTGGTTTAAAGGTGTCCTGGTGTAAAGGTGTATTGGTGTAAAGGTGTCCTGGTTTAAAGGTTTCCTGGTGTAAACCTATCCTGGTTTAAAGGCGTCCTGGTTTAAAGGTGTCCTGGCTTAAAGGTGTCCTGGTGTAAACGTGTCCTGGTTTAATGGTGTCCCGGTTTAAAGATGTCCTGGTTTAAATCTGTCCTGGTGTAAACATATCCTGGTTTCAACATGTCCTAGTTTAAAGGTGTCCTGGTGTAAACGTGTCCTGGTTTAAAGGTGTCCTGGTGTAAACTATCCTGGTTTAAAAGTGTCCCTGTGTAAACGTATCCTGGTTTGAATGGTGTCCTGGTGTAAACGTATCCTGGTTTAAAGGTGTCCCTGTGTAAACGTATTCTGGTTTAAAGGTGTCCCTGTGTAAACGTATTCCTGGTTTAAAGGTGTCCCTGTGTAAACGTATCCTGGTTTAAAGGTGTCCCTGTGTAAACGTATTCTGGTTTAAAGGTGTCCCTGTGTAAACGTATCCTGGTTTGAATGGTGTCCTGAGGGGTATACTACGAAGCAAGTTCGACACAGCCAGGCTTTCTTTGGGTGAGCTGGCTTAACAAACCTGAAACTCGCGATCAGAGATAACTGGTACCACGACGGTGGTTATCAACTATCTTTGTTAACCGCGGCTTTCTGCTTTCTGCTCTGTGCGCGTTCACATAAAAGGGGGCGTTTGACGCGTCATTTGACGCCTCTTCCGGATCACATGGATAGATGGCGGTCCGTATATTTCAGTCAGGAGGAGCAGGTTTTAATAATGCAGGGCTATGAGGATTTCAAAGAAATCTTTACGGCCAAAAGCAACACTGTAGGTGCGAATAAAGCCAGAGAGGAGTGCTGGCAAAAAATTGCAGATCGTTTAAATTCGTAAATTATATTTATTTCACCACTATATTTATTTCACAACCTTAATTAATCTCCCTCCCTCTTTTAGAGCGCTTAAACTTTAAACTTAATGCAGCAGATTTAAACATTATGTAGGTCTGACTGTCCCATTATGAATGATAAATGAAAATCACTTTAGTTTCTTGCTAAATCTATGTGAAATTAATTTAAGATTAAATATGATCTGTTATACACACTCACCGGCCACTTTAATAGATACCCTATCACCCTGGGGAATCTATGAATTATATTACAACATTTCATATGAAATTCCACGTCACACTGATTATCAATATAATGAACTATTAATTTATGTTACCTGATTTTGTAAAACGCTTCTTTTATTTGAAGCGTGGGCAGATGGCCAGGGAATACTACAAACATATTCAGCAGTTCAGTAAGAGCAAGTACAACCTTTATTCCAGTATTCTGGCTCAGATTTTCTGCATCACCAACTGAATGCATGTAGGTTCCCGCGGCAAAGAAACGCAAAGAAACGCACACCGTTTGCGCTACTGTGAGCGCACGGCTGCGTTTGGTGGCGCTGCCAATATATGGCTCTAGCAGATTACAAATGTAACGTATTCCCTCATCTGGAAATCTCTAGCGTTCATAGAGAATATGGTCATGGGAAGCCAGCGGATCAGTCCGGTCTCTGAATACTCTCCCTCCATTGCGCAATCCTGGCGCTAAAGTCAACAGGATTGGGTGAAAGTGAAAGGGCGGTGCTTTTTAGAGCCGATTTGAGCCTAAACTCTGCACATAACCTGCTCCGGACCAGGTTAAGTTTGCAGAGTAAGTTACCATGGTGATCTAGCCAGGTTGAAAGAGAGCCACCTTCGTGGTACCGGAAATCCTGGTTTTAGACTCAACATACCTGGCTAACCCTCTAATCTCGCTTCGTAGTACACCCCTCTGGTGTAAACGTATCCTGGTTTAATGGTGTCCTGGTTTAAAGGTGTCCTGGTGTAATTGATCATGATAGTGACTTTTTAAAATTTATCTGACATCATTGGGCCATTTTTCTTTTCATCTCCACAAAACTTTATTCATAAGGGGGGTTAGGGTTAGAAAAACATCATTTCAAATAACGGTCAGAGACACTTAATCCAGAAGAGTTGATGGTCCGGTCAAAGTCCTATTAAACTTCAGAGTTTATTTGAAGCTTGATTAATTGTAGATGTTTATAATCATATGTTAGCCTGCTAGCTGAGCTGTGATGTCATCACTGATGTTGGAGCAGCAGAAACTCTGAACTGCATCCTCACATCATCTGAAGTTCATACTTGGCAAGTTCAACTCTGGAGACCAGACTCTGGTGTTCACAAGTCCAGACCTGGCATCCTTGGAACTGAGACAGGACCACCTAGACGGATCTGGATGATTGACACCTCTGTGGGATCTTCACAACCAGTGGAGCCAACAGGTGGTTCACAGATCTACATACTCTAGAAATTACCCACTAGGGTCCTGGGGAGTCTGCCGTTAATGGAAAAGGTCAGATCTAAACGGACTGTGTGGTTCTATGAGTCTGGTGGCTCCATGAGTCTGCTGGGTCCATGAGTCTGGTGGTTCTATGAGTCTGGTGGGTCCATGAGTCTGGTGGTTCTATGAGTCTGGTGGGTCCATGAGTCTGGTGGGTCCATGAGTCTGGTGGCTCTGAGAGTCTGGTGAGTCCAAGAGTCTGGTGGGTCCATGAGTCTGGTGGTTCTATGAGTCTGGTGGGTCCGAGAGTCTGGTGGGTCTGAGTCTGGTGGGTCCGAGAGTCTGGTGGGTCCATGGGTCTGGTGGCTCCATGAGTCTGGTGGTTCTATGAGTCTGGTGGCTCCATGAGTCTGGTGGCTCCATGAGTCTGGTGGGTCCAAGAGTCTGGTGGGTCCAAGAGTCTGGTGGGTCCATGAGTCTGGTGGTTCTATGAGTGTGGTGGGTCCATGAGTCTGGTGGCTCCATGAGTCTGGTGGGTCCATGAGTCTGGTGGGTCCATGAGTCTGGTGGCTCTGAGAGTCTGGTGAGACCAAGAGTCTGGTGGGTCCGAGAGTCTGGTGGCTCCATGAGTCTGGTGGTTCTATGAGTGTGGTGGGTCCATGAGTCTGGTGGCTCCATGAGTCTGGTGGGTCCATGAGTCTGGTGGGTCCATGAGTCTGGTGGCTCTGAGAGTCTGGTGGGTCCAAGAGTCTGGTGGGTCCGAGAGTCTGGTGGGTCCATGAGTCTGGTGGCTCCATGAGTCTAGTGGTTCTATGAGTGTGGTGGGTCCATGAGTCTGGTGGCTCTGAGAGTCTGGTGAGTCCAAGAGTCTGGTGGGTCCGAGAGTCTGGTGGGTCCATAAGTCTGGTGGGTCCAAGAGTCTGGTGGCTCCATGAGTCTGGTGGCTCTGAGAGTCTGGTGGGTCCATGAGTCTGGTGGCTCTGAGAGTCTGGTGAGTCCAAGAGTCTGGTGGGTCCGAGAGTCTGGTGGGTCCATAAGTCTGGTGGGTCCATGAGTCTGGTGGGTCCATGAGTCTGGTGGCTCCATGAGTCTGCTGGGTCCATAAGTCTGGTGGGTCCATGAGTCTGGTGGCTCCATGAGTCTGCTGGGTCCAAGAGTCTTGTGGGTCCATAAGTCTGGTGGGTCTGAGAGTCTGGTTCCATGTCTGGCTCCATGAATAACAACCTTACCCCAAATCCCAAATCCCTTAAACCCTAACCCCTAACCCTGGAAAAAAGTCAGTTTTGCACAATTTGAAATTTTCAGATCAAAATGTGCTTTTTTGACAGAAATTTACGTTATTTCAAAATTTGCGGTTTTACAGTAAAAACTCCAAAGGTTGTAGTTCTACAAAATTTACAATTTTATGACAAAGTTGTAAATTTATGTCAAAAAGTTGTGATTTGTCAAGTCATTATTTTGTGATTATCAGGTCAAATTATTTCTAAAACTTCATTAGGGCTGTCAATTTCTCAAAATAATTAATCAGATTAATCGCATGACTGTCAATAGTTAATCATGATTAATCACAAATTAATCGCATATTTTTATCTGTTCTAAATCTACCTTATACAGATCTTTTTCAAGTTGTATTCCTCTTATTAATACGAGTCCTGACTAGAACCAGGAAATATGACCATATTAGTCCAGTTCTGAGGTCTCTGGCTTCCTGTCACTCAGAGAATAGACTTTAAAACAGCTCTACTTGTGTTCAAGTCTCTTCATGGCCCCAAAGTCCATCTCTGACATGTTAGAACCATATGAACCAACCTGGACTCTGACAATGTTCTGATCCAGACTGAAAACAGTTCTGTTTAGATGTGAAGATGATGACTGGAAGGATTTTATCTGCACTCTTCATTTTTAATTTAATTTATTAATTTTTTATTAATTTATTTAATTTATTATTGATTATTTTTATGCTTGTATGGAATTATTCTATTTGCCTTCTTGTGATTTTATGCATCTGTAAAGCACTTTGAATTGCCTTGTGTACGAATTGTGCTCTACAAATAAAGTTGCCTTGCCTAATATGAGAGTACACAAATGCTTGCCTTATGCAAAACAAATGCATGTTTATTTATTGCTACAATACCAAATCCATTATATATTATATATATATATATGCTCAATATTTTCTCTTATGTTCTTCATACAAATTTGCTTCAAACGGGGGGGGGGGCTCTCTGCATCAGCGCTCTAATTAGCCGACAAGTGATATTTCAGTAGTCGGGACTCCGGTGGTAACTAAATTCACATCGACAGTAAACACAAACAACATTTATCTTTTGGAGTTAGCCATCAGGCAAGGTTTTGAAGCTAAACTTACCATTCAAAATAGTATCTTTTGTATCCATTTTATCCCAGCTACTGCTAACGGAGGTTTGTTTACGTCTGTCTGTCATGGACGTCGACGTCAGTGGATGGCTTTCTGTTTTGACAAACTACGGAGGGGCCCGAGGCTCATGAAGCCTGGAGGCAACACCTACTCTCCCTCCTACTGTTGTACATCAACGGCCGGCTCGCGTTAATCGCGCGTTAAAAAAATTAGTTGCGTTAAAATTATTTTGCGTTAATCAAGCGTTAATGCGTTAACTTTGACAGCCCTACTTTTCATCCAATAAAAAGCAGCACCTCACGGGCCCACCTCCCCCACCCCTAATCCAGCATCACCTGAGGGCCCCCAGACCATCCGCTAATGATTTTAGGCCTGGTCCGCCAGCGTACAGAGGTTCCTTCAGATTCTCCTCCAGTAATACAGCAGTCCTGTTGTGGGCCAGCGTTCTGTAGTACTACTGTAGTACTACTAGTAGTACTGTAGTACTACAGTACTACTACAGTACTACTGGAGTGTACTGTAGTACTACTGTAGTACTACTAAAGTACTAGAGTAGTACTACAGTACTACTACTCTAGTACTTTAGTAGTACTACTGTAGTACTACAGTACTACTACAGTACTGGAGTGTACTGTAGTAGTACTGTAGTACTGTAAAGTACTAGAGTCTACTAGTACTAGTACTGTGTAGTACTACTAGTAGTACTACAGTACTGCTACAGTAGTACTGTAGTACTACTAGTAGTACTGTAGTACTACAGTACTACTACAGTACTGGAGTAATACTACTGTAGTACTACTAAAGTATTAGAGTAGTACTACAGTACTACTACAGTAGTACTGTAGTAGTACTGTAGTACTACTAGTAGTACTGTAGCACTACAGTACTACTACAGTACTGGAGTGTACTGTAGTAGTACTGTAGTACTACTAAAGTACTAGAGTAGTACTACAGTACTACTACAGTAGTACTGTAGTACTACAGTAGTACTGTAGTAGTACTGTTGTACTACAGTCTGTTGTTCTCTGTTACTCGTCTCTGTCAGAGGGTCCAGTTGCCATGGAGATGGTGTGTGTGTGTGTGTGTGTGTGTGTTTGTGTTGCAGCCCGTGATTGGCTGTCGGGGGAGTGGGCGGGGCCTGGAAGCCTTAAAGCTTCACACTCTCTCCTTTTGAGCTGCAGATCAGCTGAGAGACGAGAGCTGCTCCTCTTCCTCGCTGCTGTCTTCATCCCTCCATTTCTCCTCCTCCAGATCTGAACTCTTCATCTCTCCTCCTCCTCCTCTCTTCTCTCCTTCATCCCTCTGACAAACGGACTTCATCTTCTTCTCCAGCATCATCGTCCTCAGAGGAAGACCACAGGGACCCCCTTGACCCTCGCCCCGCCGGGTCACCATGGCAACGGTCATCTGCACTCGCTTCACTGAGGAGTATCAGCTGTACGAGGAGCTGGGGAAGTGAGTAGCACCTTCGTCCTCCTCTTCCTCACCTCCATCCTCCTCTTCCTCACCTTCACCCTCGTCTTCTCTCTGAAGCTCAGCGCTGATTTTATGGTTAAAACATCACTTTTTATCTGTTATTTTAGTTAAAACCAGAATGTTTTTGAAATGAAGTGATATATTTAGTTATTACTCATTTATATCATCTCTCTTCTTCCACTGATCCAACATTAGATATACAAATGGTCAGAATGACATATTTAAAAACATTCAAAGATATAAGTTACACATTTTACTGAATTAAGACTTTTTCATTTTTTTTTTTTAGATTTTTTTTTTTATTTGTTATCAAATCTTTCTTTCAAACATAAACTGCATACACATACAATAATAACCATTTTAATTTCTGTACACTTTATAATTTTTAACTTAATTTAGTTTATTGTTTTCTACTGTTTTAAACATTTTTATTTCAACTTCTTATTGTTTTAATTTATTTTGTTGTTAGTTTATTTGTTCTGAACTTATTCTAATTAACTTAAGTCTATTTCAGTATTATTATTGTCTGGCTGCATCATTTTAATAATGTTTTATCCTGTTTATTTAAATCAATAAATGGATGCTTTTATCTTTTATTTAGACAATATAATTACACACTAAAACATCATTAATTTTTCCTTTTACTGCTGTATTTTATTAACATTTCATTTAATTATTTTTGACTTTTTAAAAAATATATTTCATGAGTTTGACTGTATTGATCAGTTTGAGTCTTGTCATCTCTGAGGATCATCTCTCATCCTCCTGCTGGTCTCTTGATGGTCCAACCGTCTTTGAACATTAAATGATCCGTTTTTACTCAGACTTTCATTCATAAAAGGTTCTGAAGCTCCACAGAAGTTCTGATCAGTAACTGATGGATCATCAGCCTGATTACTGACAGATCATTTAGAGATTACTGATGGAGGCTGAGATAGATGGAGGGATGGAGGGATGGAGGGACGACTGAAGCACCTTCCTGACCCCGTCCCACTCAGCGCCTCCCACACACACACACACACACACATACACACACACACACATACACACACTCTCTCTCTCAGTGATAATGGCAGGTCTCTTACATAACAGGATGGTGGGTGGCAGGATGCAGCTTTCAGAAGAAACACTAAGATTCTGCTCAAACTGCACCTTCACTCAGACCTTCAGGATCCAAGTGATGAAAAACAGCTTCTGAAGTTTGTTCCTCCTCGTCTTCATGGGTCCAAACGTGAAGTTTGTTCCTCCTCGTCTTCATGGGTCCGAACGTGAAGTTTGTTCCTCCTCGTCTTCATGGGTTCAAACGTGAAGTTTGTTCCTCCTCGTCTTCATGGGTCCAAACGTGAAGTTTGTTCCTCCTCGTCTTCATGGGTCCAAACGTGAAGTTTGTTCCTCCTCGTCTTCATGGGTCCAAACGTGAAGTTTGTTCCTCCTCGTCTTCATGGGTCCAAACGTGAAGTTTGTTCCTCCTCGTCTTCATGGGTCCAAACGTGAAGTTTGTTCCTCCTCGTCTTCATGGGTCCAAACGTGAAGTTTGTTCCTCCTCGTCTTCATGGGTCCAAACGTGAAGTTTGTTCCTCCTCGTCTTCATGGGTCCAAACGTGAAGTTTGTTCCTCCTCGTCTTCATGAGTCCAAACGTGAAGTTTGTTCCTCCTCGTCTTCATGGGTCCCAAACGTGAAGTTTGTTCCTCCTCGTCTTCATGAGTCCAAACGTGAAGTTTTGTTCCTCCTCGTCATGGGTCATGGGTCCAAACGTGAAGTTTGTTCCTCCTCGTCTTCATGGGTCCAAACGTGAAGTTTGTTCCTCCTCGTCTTCATGGGTCCAAACGTGAAGTTTGTTCCTCCTCGTCTTCATGGTCCAAACGTGAAGTTTGTTCCCTCCTCGTCTTCATGGGTCCAAAACGTGAAGTTTGTTCCTCCTCGTCTTCATGAGTCCAAACGTGAAGTTTGTTCCTCCTCGTCTTCATGGGTCCAAACGTGAAGTTTGTTCCTCCTCGTCTTCATGGGTCCAAACGTGAAGTTTGTTCCTCCTTCGTCTTCATGGGTCTCCAAACGTGAAGTTGTTTTCCTCCTCGTCTTCATGGGTCCAAACGTGAAGTTTGTTCCTCCTCGTCTTCATGGGTCCAAACGTGAAGTTTGTTCCTCCTCGTCTTCATGGGTCCAAACGTGAAGTTTGTTCCTCCTCGTCTTCATGGGTCCAAACATGAAGTTTGTTCCTCCTCGTCTTCATGGGTCCAAACGTGAAGTTTGTTCCTCTTCGTCTTCATGGGTCCAAACGTGAAGTTTGTTCCTCCTCGTCTTCATGGATCCAAGGATTTCAGGATTTCATCATGTTGCTAAAGGAATTCAGGTGTGCCATAACACAATGCCAAAAGGGAAAGACATCAGCAAAGCTCTTAGATAAGGAATGGAAACGTGCATGAAAACCATTTCCCAACGATATTCTGCAGTAAGAGAGATTATTAACATGTGGAGAACATTCCAGATGGTTGTCGGTCTTCCCAGGACTGGACAGAAGTCTCCTCTGTCTACTGAGGTTCACTGATCTGAACAAACCCTGCAGAGACCAGAACCATGTCTGGAGGAAGCCAGCAGGACTACCTCAGACCCACTGGTGTTGGAGACCCTCAAGGACTGGTGTTGGAGACCCTCAGGGACTGGTGTTGGAGACCCTCAGGGACTGGTGTTGGAGACCCTCAGGGACTGGTGTTGGAGACCCTCAGGGATGGGTGTTGGAGACCCTCAGGGACTGGTGTTGGAGACCCCTGGTCTGGAATGTTCTAGTCAAACATTCCAAAGACCTGTGGAGAAGTAGACGTCTAAAAACCTCAATGAACTGAAGCAACATTGGAGAAGAATGGACCAGAACTCCATCATCCATCTATCCATCCATCCATCCATCCATCCATTCATCCATCATCCCATCATCATCCATCCATCCATCCATCAGCCATCCATTCATCACCAGCCATCATCCATCCATCCAGCCATCATCCAGCAGCAGCCATCCATCCATCCATCCAGCCATCAGGCCATCCATCCATCCACCAGCCATCAGCCAGCATCCATCAGCCACCCACCCACCCAGCCATCCATCATCATCCACCCACCCAGCCCGCCAGCCAATCCAGCCATAAGCCATCCATTCAAGATCCAATCCAGCCCATCCAGCATCCAGCCCACCATCATCCAGCCATCCAGCCATCCAGCCATCCATCCCATCATCCATCATTCATCATCCATCCAGCCCCACCAGCCACCAGCCCATCCAGCATCCATCATCCATCCAGCCATCCAGCATCCATCCATCCATCCATCCATCCATCCACATCCATCCATCAGCCATCCGCCATCATCCAGTCCATCCATCATCCATCCATCCATCCATCCATCCATCCATCCAACTCATCATCCATCATCCATCCAGTCCATCATCCATCCATCCATCCACCCATCCATCCATCCATCCATCCACCCATCCATCCATCCATCCATCCATCCATCATCCATCCATCCATCCATCATCCATCCATCCATCATCCATCCATCATCCATCCACATCCCATCCATCCATCCATCCATCATCCATCATCCATCCATCTACCATCCATCATCCACATTATCATCATCCATCCACCATCCATCATCCATCATCATCATCCATCCCATCATCATCCATCCATCCATCGCTCATCCATCCATTCATCATCATCATCTCATCATCCCATCATCATCCATATCCATCATCCATCCATCATCCATCATCATCCATCATCATCCATCATCCATCCATCCTCATCCATCCATCCCACCCATTCATCCATCATCCATCCATCCATCCATCCAGCCATCCATCATCCATCCATCCATCCATCCATCCATTCCCATCATCCATCCATCCATCCATCAGCCATCCATCCCAGCCATCATCCATTCCATCCATCCAGCCATCCATCCATCCCATCCATCCATCCATCCATCATCCACCATCCATCCATCCATCCATCCATCCATCCATCCATCCATCCATCCATCCATCATCCATCCAGCATCCATCCATCCATCTCCATCCATCCATATCCTCCATCCATCCATCCATCCATCCATCCATCCATCCATCCATCCATCCTCCATCCATCCATCCATCCATCCATCCATCCATCCATCCATCCATCCATCCATCCATCCATCCTCCATCCATCCATCCATCCATCCATCCATCATCCAGCCTGAGGCTGCTCTGATTGGTTCCTCCTGCTGTGTTTCCAGGGGAGCCTTTTCAGTGGTGCGGCGCTGTGTGAAGGTTCTGTCGGGTCAGGAGTACGCAGCCAAGATCATCAACACCAAGAAGCTGTCTGCCAGAGGTGAGACGAGAAGGGGACAGGTGTCTTCAGGTGTCCTCAGGTGTCCTCAGGTGTCCTCAGGGTGTTTTTCAGAAAAAATATGTCAAAGGTAAAAATAAAATAAAAAGTCATTTAATATCCTCCAGTAACCCCCCCCCCCCCACATCCTCTTCCTTCCTCCTCTCCTGTTTCCCCTCTTCCACCCTTCACCCCTGCTCTTCATTTTCTCCTCTTTTTTCCATTTCCTTTCCCACTTCTTCTCCTCTTCTACACCTTTTTCCTCCCCTCTTCCTCCTCTGCCCCCCTCCTTTCATCCTGTCATCCTCCCAACTGGCTTCCTACTTTCTCCCCACCTTCTTTCCTATTCCTTCCTCTTCCTCCCCTCTTTTTCCTCCTGTTACTCTCCTCTTCCCACTTCCTTCCCTATATCACTCCCTTCCTCTTTCCTTTGCTTCTGACTTCTTTCTCTCTTTTTTCACTCCCCCCATTCCTACACTCTTCTCCTCCATCTCCCGTCTTTATCCCCTCCTCCTCCCGTCTTCCCTGCTACACCCCCCCCCCCCCCTCCTCCCACATATTTGGACATGGAGATAAACTGAGACTCTCAGTGAAGCTGTGGATTTTTCTCTGCTGATTTTTTTTTTTTTCGTATCACTATTCTGGTTTTGAGATTTCCTTCGGTTGCTTAGCAACAGCCTGCAAAGTTGACAAAGAATGTGTGTTTGTGTGTGTGCTGCTTTAGTACCGTTACGAGGACCTGAACCTGACAGCAGTTCTTCAGAAACCAGTTTCAACCTTCGTCTGAGGCTCGGAGGTTTAAGGTTAGAACCCAGTTCTGGGTCTGGTTCTGGTCAGGGTTCTGGTTCTGGTTCTGGTTTTGGTCAGGGTTCTGGCTTAGACTGAAGGAATGCAGTCGGTCTTTGTTCTGGAGCTCTGCAGCTGTTACGTAACTGTAGCTGTTTAATACCTGAACTGCTGGAGCTGGGGGAGCTCTGGAGGAGCTCTGGAGGAGCTCTAGAGGAGCTCTGGAGGAGCTCTAGAGGAGCTCTGGAGGAGCTCGGGGGGAGCTCTGGGGGAGCTCTAGAGGAGCTCTGGAGGAGCTCTGGAGGAGCTCTGGAGAAGCTCTGGAGGAGCTCTGGGGGAGCTCAGGGGGAGCTCTAGAGGAGCTCTGGAGGAGCTCTGGAGGAGCTCTGGAGAAGCTCTGGAGGAGCTCTAGAGGAGCTCTGGAGGAGCTCTGGAGGAGCTCTGGAGAAGCTCTGGAGGAGCTCTGGGGGAGCTCAGGGGGAGCTCTAGAGGAGCTCTGGAGGAGCTCTGGAGGAGCTCTGGAGAAGCTCTGGAGGAGCTCTAGAGGAGCTCAGGGGGAGCTCTAGAGGAGCTCTGGGGGAGCTCTAGAGGAGCTCTAGAAGAGCTCTGGAGGAGCTCTAGAGGAGCTCAGGAGAAGCTCTGGAGGAGCTCTAGAGGAGCTCTGGAGGAGCTCTGGAGGAGCTCTGGAGAAGCTCTGGGGGAGCTCTGGAGAAACCCTGGAGGAGCTCTGGGGGAGCTCTGGAGAAGCTCTGGGGAAGCTCTGGAGGAGCTCTGGGTGAGCTCTGGAGAAGCTCTGGGGGAGCTCTGGAGAAGCTCTGGAGGAGCTCTGGAGGAGCTCAGGGGGAGCTCTGGAGAAGCTCTGGAGGAGCTCTGGGGGAGCTCTGGAGGAGCTCTGGAGAAGCTCTGGAGGAACTCTGGAGGAGCTCTGGGGACCTCTTGAGAAGCTCTTGAGGAGCTCTGAAAGGGGCTCTGGGGGAGCTCTGGAGAAGCTCTGGAGGAGCTCTAGAGGAGCTCTATAGGAGAGCTCTGGGGGAGCTCTCGGGGTTTTTAGTACCAGACTGCAGGTGTGTTTGTTTCTGTTGTAAAGTTGGACATTTAACATGAAGGTCAAAGGAGTCTGACTCACTGTTGGATCCAAACTTTAGTGGTCGGTAGAGGAACTGCAGCCTCTAGTGGTCAGTAGAGGAACTGCAGCCTCTAGTGGTCGGTAGAGGAACTGCAGCCTCTGGTGGTCAGTAGAGGAACTGCAGCCTCTAGTGGTCGGTAGAGGAACTGCAGCCTCTAGTGGTCGGTAGAGGAACTGCAGCCTCTAGTGGTCAGTAGAGGAAACTGCCTCTAGTGGTCGGTAGAGGAACTGCAAGCCTCTGGTGGTCAGTAGAGGAACTGCAGCCTCTAGTGGTCAGTAGAGGAACTGCAGCCTCTAGTGGTCGGTAGAGGAACAGCAGCCTCTAGTGGTCGGTAGAGGAACTGCAGCCTCTAGTGGTCGGTAGAGGAACTGCAGCCTCTAGTGGTCGGTAGAGGAACTGGAGCCTCTAGTGGTCGGTAGAGGAACTGCAGCCTCTGGTGGTCGGTAGAGGAACTGCAGCCTCTAGTGGTCGGTAGAGGAACTGCAGCCTCTAGTGGTCGGTAGAGGAACTGCAGCCTCTAGTGGTCGGTAGAGGAACTGCAGCCTCTAGTGGTCGGTAGAGGAACTGCAGTCTAGGTGGTAGAGGAACTGCAGCCTCTAGTGGTCGGTAGAGGAACTGCATGTACATGACATCACTGAAGAGCTAAAATTATGACTCAGAAATGCTCAGAAAGTTTTTAACAGTTGGAATTCATATTTTTCTCTCATAAACTTGGGAATTTATAAAGTCAGTAGATGTATATTTATGTGAGCTGGATAAACTCATTTCAAAGTTAGACTTTCTTAGTTTTTTCTCAACTGGCAAATTTATAAACTCAGATTTTATTACTAATTGAAAAAGTTACAATTTTCCAAAAATCAACAGTTTACAAAAAAAATGATTTTTTTTTTTAATGTAATTTTTTTTTACTTGTGGGGTTTTTACAAAGTTGTGATATTTCAACTTTTTTACAAGAAGAAAATTGTGATAAAAGTTGAAAATTTACCAATAAAAAGCTTTGATTTTTTTTTTTTTTTTTTTTTACAAAACTAGAATCTAAGTTATTTTACAACTTGTGACTTTGAAAAAAAAATTGTTGTTCTTTGTTAAAAATTACAGTACTGTTTTTTTACAATAAAACATTGTAATATGATAACATTTTTTATTTTATTTGTGATTTTACAAGAAAAAAGTTGTAACAAAAAAACAATTTTGCCATTAAAAGTTACCGTTTAATGATCAGCTGATCTGATCTTCATCAGACCTCACAGCTCTGGAACCAGCTGCTGCTTCCAGATGTTCCAGGTGAAACATTCAACTCACGTTTCAATCCAACTTTATTTATATTGAGCCTTTTACAAGTCAGATTATGTCCAGGTGCTTTACAGAGACCCAGATCATGACCCCAGAGCAAATATAATTCACTAAAATTAAAAATATTAAATTTATAATTTTATTTTTATTTATATTTTATTTAAAATTAAAAATTTATTATTAAATCCTAATCAAAAATGGCAACAAAAAAAAAAACCATGGAGGTTTAGAGCTGATTTTACTGGGATCTCCAGATCTGATCTTCTTGGTTTCAGTTTAGTGACCAGGATGCTGTTTCTGTTAATTATATTTAATAATTTGAATGTTGTCTTAATCCTCACGAGTTTAAATCACTGACCTGATGGCTGTTCGTCTTTAGATCATCAGAAGTTGGACCGTGAAGCTCGGATCTGTCGGTTACTGAAACACCCCAACATCGGTGAGTACTTCTACATGTTAGTACATGTTAGTACATGTTAGTACACGTTAGTACCAGTACTACAGCCCCTCCTCTCCTCACTGCTGATGTCACATCAGGCTCCTTTAAGGAATCCTGCCGAGGGCCCCCAGATAGAGTCCTGCCCAGGGCCCCCAGATAGAGTCCTGCCCAGGACCCCCATTAGAGTCCTGCCCAGGGCCCCCAGATAGAGTCCTGACCAGGGCCCCAGATAGAGTCCTGACCAGGGCCCCAGATAGAGTCCTGCCCAGGGCCCCAGATAGAGTCCTGACCAGGGCCCCCAAATAGAGTCCTGACCAGGGCCCCCAGATAGAGTCCTGACTAGGGCCCCAGATAGAGTCCTGCCCAGGGCCCCAGATAGAGTCCTGACCAGGGCCCCAGATAGAGTCCTGCCCAGGGCCCCCAGATAGAATCCTGCCCAGGGCCCCCAGATAGAGTCCTGCCCAGGGCCCCCAGATAGAATCCTGCCCAGGGCCCCCAGATAGAGTCCTGCCCAGGGCCCCCAAATAGAGTCCTGACCAGGGCCCCCAGATAGAGTTCTGCCCAGGGCCCCCAGATAGAATCCTGCCCAGGGCCCCCAGATAGAGTCCTGCCCAGGGCTCCCAGATAGAGTCCTGCCCAAGGCCCCCAGATAGAGTCCTGCCCAGGGCCCCCAGATAGAGTCCTGCCCAAGGCCCCCAGATAGAGTCCTGCCCAGGGCCCCCAGATAGAGTCCTGCCCAGGCCCCCCAGATAGAGTCCTGACCAGGGCCCCCAAATAGAGTCCTGACCAGGGCCCCCCAGATAGAATCCTGATCCTGCCCAGGGCCCCTCAGATAGAGTCCTGCCCAGGGCTCCCAGATAGAGTCCTGCCCAGGGCCCCCAGATAGAATCCTGCCCAGGGCCCCTCAGATAGAGTCCTGCCCAGGGCCCCCAGATAGAATCCTGCCCAGGGCCCCTCAGATAGAATCCTGCCCAGGGCCCCTCAGATAGAGTCCTGCCCAGGGCTCCCAGATAGAGTCCTGCCCAGGGCCCCCAGATAGGAGGCCCCCCTGCCCAGGGCCCCCAGATAGAATCCTCCCCAGCCCAGGGCCCCTCAGATAGAATCCTGCCCAGGGCCCCTCAGATAGAGTCCTGCCCAGGGCTCCCAGATAGAGTCCTGCCCAGGGCCCCCAGATAGAATCCTGCCCAGGGCCCCCAGAGAGAGTCCTACCCAGGGCTCCCAGATAGAGTCCTGCCCAGGGCCCCCAGATAGAATCCTGCCCAGGGCCCCTCAGATAGAGTCCTGCCCAGGGCCCCTCAGATAGAGTCCTGCCCAGGGCTCCCAGATAGAGTCCTGCCCAGGGCCCCTCAGATAGAATCCTGCCCAGGGCCCCTCAGATAGAGTCCTGCCCAGGGCCCCCAGATAGAATCCTGCCCAGGGCCCCTCAGAGTCCTCCAGAGTCCTGCCCAGGGCCCCTCAGATAGAGTCCTGCCCAGGGCCCCCAGATAGAATCCTTCCCAGGCCCCCCAGATAGAGTCCTGCCCAGGGCCCCCAGATAGAATCCTGCCCAGGGCCCCTCAGATAGAGTCCTGCCCAGGGCCCCCAGATAGAGTCCTGCCCAGGGCCCCCAGACAGATAGAAACAGCCCTGTAAATCCAGACACACATGAAGAATGGAGGGAGCAGAGCCCAGTGCATCATGGGAGGTCTCCAGCAGGACAACGATGGCTCAGAGCTGAAATGTTCCTTTAAACAGTTTAATAAGAAAATTTTAAACATTTAAATGTTCAACTGTTTTTCAAACTGTTGTCATGGTGATCATCAGAATAAGACGAATTATGTTCATGAATAAAATCAAACACGAGGATGATGATGAAGATGAGGAGGAGGAGGATGATGATCCTGGCATCACTAACGGTAATCAGAATGTAACAATTAATAAGTAATTACTGAGGAGGTTTTGTCACCATGGAGACGAGTGAAGAGCTGAGAATCTCCCTCCTTCAGTCTGATCTGTGATCAGTTGTAGAAGTACAAGTAATACAGAGTACTGATACAGTACTACAGAATACTACAGAGTACTGATACAGAACTACTGAGTACTACAGAGCACTACAGAGTACTGATACAGTACTACAGAGCACTACAGTGTACTTATACAGTACTACAGAGTACTGATACAGGTCTACAGAGTACTACAGAGTACTGTTACAGTACTACAGAGTTCTACAGAGCACAAATACAGTACTACAGGGTACTACAGAGCACTGATACAGTACTACAGAGTACTGATACAGAACTACAGAGTACTACAGAGTACTACAGAGTACTGATACAGAACTACAGAGTACTACAGAGTACTGATACAGAACTACAGAGTACTACAGAGTACTACATAGTACTGATACAGAACTACAGAGTACTACAGAGTACTGATACAGTACTACAGAGTACTACAGAGTACTACATAGTACTGATACAGAACTACAGAGTACTATAGAGTACTGATATAGTACTACAGAGTACTACAGTACTCTGTAGTTCTATATCAGTACTCTGTAGTACTCTGTAGTACTGATACAGAACTACAGAGTACTACAGAGTACTGATATAGTACTACAGAGTACTGTTACAGTACTACAGAGTACTACATTGTACTGATACAGAACTACAGAGTACTGATGCAGTACTACAGAGCACCACAGAGTACTGATACAGTACTACAGAGCACTAGTGTACTTATACAGTACTACAGAGTACTGATACAGGTCTACAGAGTACTACAGAGTACTGTTACAGTACTACAGAGTTCTACAGAGCACTAATACAGTACTACAGAGTACTACAGAGCACTGATACAGCACTACAGAGTACTGATACAGTACTACAGAGTACTACAGAGTACTGATACAGTAGTACAGAGTAATGATACAGTACTACAGAGTACTACAGAGTACTGATACAGAACTACAGAGTACTACAGAGTACTGATACAGTACTACAGAGTACTGATACAGTACTACAGAGTACTACATAGTACTGATACAGAACTACAGAGTACTACAGAGTACTGATATACAGACTACAGAGAGTACTGTAACAGTACTTACTACAGTACTACAGGAGTACAGAGTACTACATAGTACTGATACAGAACTACAGAGTACTACAGAGTACTGTTACAGTACTACAGAGCACTACAGTGTACTTATACAGTACTACAGGGTACTGATACAGGTCTACAGAGTACTGATACAGAACTACAGAGTACTACAGAGTACTGTTACAGTACTACAGAGCACTACAGTGTACTTATACAGTACTACAGGGTACTGATACAGGTCTACAGAGTACTGATACAGAACTACAGAGTACTACAGAGTACTATGGAGTACTGATACAGAACTACAGAGTACTACAGAGCACTACAGAGTACTGATACAGTACTACAGAGCATTACAGTGTACTTATACAGTACTACAGAGTACTGATACAGGTCTACAGAGTACTACAAAGTACTGTTACAGTACTACAGAGTTCTACAGAGCACTAATACAGTACTACAGAGTACTACAGAGCACTGATACACTACTACAGAGTACTGATACAGTACTACAGAGTACTACAGAGTACTGATGCAGAACTATAGATTACTACAGAGTACTGTTACAAAATTCTAACATGTACTGTACTATTTTGAAAATGCTGTATCATAGCGATTACCGTAATTTCAACAGCAAAACGTCACAAATATTTCAGAGTGCTGGCGTGACGGCAGTTAAACCCGCTATCCCACCTGCGCTACCTGCTACATTATCATAGGAGTGGTTAGGGCGTTCCACCTGTTAAACCAATCAGTGCGTCAGCAGCCATTGCCTTTAAGAGCAGGTTGCGCTACCCGCTAACCGCTAACCGCTATGGAGTGTCTTTTCTTTTTTTTTTTAATAAATATTTTTATTAACATTTTTGCAAACATTTTTGCAAAATACAGACACGATAATAATAATAAAAAAAAACAACAGGGCATATAGGGCATATAGGGCATATAGCTACAATAAATAGAAATAAAAATAAATAACAGTGGGGATAATTCCCATCCTGCCTTCTAGATTAGGGGGGTCAAACTCAGTTGCACCGGGGGCCAAAATTCAAAACCCGCTTCAGGTCGCCGGCCAAACAGGATAAACATTTATTCAACACACTAAATGTTATTCTGTAAAAACTTAAACCCTAAATAACTTATATTTAGTATTTTGCTCTCCATAAAAATATCTTGTTAAATGATACAAGTTAGAAATATGAGCAACTTAAAATTAAATTAACATTCAAATTCCTTTGCTCCTTATGTCAATGTATATAAAAAATAAACTTTAAAATATCCCAAAAGATTTTGCTCTCCTTAAAAATATCTCCTGTCAAAATTATACAAGTTAAAAATATGAACTTGCTAGAAAACCTGGAAATATACATGAAATGTGTTCTTTTCAGCAATAACAATTCAAATCATTCAGCTTTCTGAATGAACTAGACTTAATTGATGTGGGAAGTCTGGGAAAGGCCACTGAAGCGTTGCATTTTGGGATATGTAGTTCTGTCCAGTATTGTTTTAATCATCGCTTCACATCAACGGGCCATTAATAACGATAATGTAAAATGATCTCGCGGGCCGGATATGATTACGCAACGGGCCGGATGTGGCCCGCGGGCCTTGAGTTTGACACCTGATCTGGAGGTTCTAAGAGCGTTGGGTTCTTCTCTGTTCCAGTCTACAGACGTTCCGCTCCTCTTTCACTCCTGATGTACATTTCATCTAAATATTTATCTTTATTAAATTATTATCTTTAATTAGAGGTTTATTACAGATGCTGTTGAGTTCTTTTATGATTTCCAGTTCTTTTTTTTTAATATTCCTGCTTATTGTTTGACCTCTGGAGATAGAAATCTACTTTATATTTCAGAAACTTCCAGGTTTTAATAGAAGCATCTGTAATTATATCATTTATTGTTTACAAAGGGTTAATTTTCCAGTAAATTTGAATTAAATTTCCAATAGCCTTTTTTAACATTTGTGTTTGAAGGTATAACACTAAGTTTAATTACACTTTGGTCTGTTAGAGGAGCAACTGAAATGTTGGTTTGAGATCAGGACCCATATCTGATTTACTGAGCCGCTAGATTTAAACCACGTACACACCTGGATATCTGGATTATCACCTGTCCTTTAATTAAACACACTACCAGTCAGGAAAACTGGATTATAAAACCCTAACCCTAACCCTTATTTAGAGGGACATCTGTCCAGCCGTCCATCTATGTCATTATCACCGCTGAGACGAAGGTTTCTGGTAGGACACCTTCAGAGATCACCGACTAACCCAGAGACTCACGATCCGTTCTGGTTCTGGTTGATCTGTTCTGGTTGATCGGTTCTGGTTCTGGTTGATCTGTTCTGGTTCTGGTTGATCGGTTCTGGTTCTGGTTTGTTCGTTATGGTTCTGGTTGATCGGTTCTGGTTCTGGTTGATCTGTTCTGGTTCTGGTTGATCGGTTCTGGTTCTGGTTGATCTGTTCTGGTTGATCGGTTCTGGTTCTGGTTGATCTGTTCTGGTTGATCGGTTCTGGTTGATCGGTTCTGGTTGATCGGTTCTGGTTCTGGTTGATCGGTTCTGGTTCTGGTTGATCTGTTCTGGTTCAGACTGTTGTTTCCCGCAATAAGAAAATCACCAGTTATCTAGTGACCTGGTGGGTCCCTGTAAGGGGCTAAAACAGGGCCCCCAGGGCCCCCAGATAGAGTTCTGTTGGGGGCTAAAACAGGGCCCTCAGATAGAGTCCAGTTGGGGGCTAAAATAGGGTCCACAGGGCCCCCAGATAGTCCTGTTAGGGGCTAAAACAGGGCCCCCAGATAGAATCCTGTTGGGGGCTAAAACAGGGCCCCCAGGGCCCCTAGATAGAGTCCTGATGGGAGCTAAAACAGGGCCCCCAGGGCCCCCAGATAGAATCCTGTTAGGGGCTAAAACAGGGCCCCCAGATAGAGTCCTGTTGGGGGCTAAAACAAGGCCCCCAGATAGAGTCCTGTTAGGGGCTAAAACAGGGCCCCCAGGGCCCCCAGATAGAATCCTGTTGGGGGCTAAAACAGGGCCCTCAGATAGAGTCCAGTTGGGGGCTAAAATAGGGTCCACAGGGCCCCCAGATAGTCCTGTTAGGGGCTAAAACAGGGCCCCCAGATAGAATCCTGTTGGGGGCTAAAACATGGCCCCCAGGGCCCCTAGATAGAGTCCTGATGGGAGCTAAAACAGGGCCCCCAGGGCCCCCAGATAGAATCCTGTTAGGGGCTAAAACAGGGCCCCCAGATAGAGTCCTGTTGGGGGCTAAAACAAGGCCCCCAGATAGAGTCCTGTTAGGGGCTAAAACAAGGCCCCCAGGGCCCCCAGATAGAATCCTGTTGGGGGCTAAAACAAGGCCCTCAGATAGAGTCCTGTTAGGGGCTAAAACAGGGCCCCCAGGGCCCCCAGATAGAATCCTGTTGGGGGCTAAAACAGGGCCCTCAGATAGAGTCCAGTTGGGGGCTAAAATAGGGTCCACAGGGCCCCCAGATAGTCCTGTTAGGGGCTAAAACAGGGCCCCCAGATAGAATCCTGTTGGGGGCTAAAACAGGGCCCCCAGGGCCCCTAGATAGAGTCCTGATGGGAGCTAAAACAGGGCCCCCAGGGCCCCCAGATAGAATCCTGTTAGGGGCTAAAACAGGGCCCCCAGATAGAGTCCTGTTGGGGGCTAAAACAAGGCCCCCAGATAGAGTCCTGTTAGGGGCTAAAACAGGGCCCCCAGGGCCCCCAGATAGGTCCTGGGGGGCTAAAACAGGGCCCCCAGATAGAGTCCTGTTAGGGCTAAATAGGGCCCCGGGCCCCCAGATAGAGTCCTGTTGGGGGCTAAAACAGGGCCCCAGATAGAGTCCAGTTGGGGGCTAAAATAGGGTCCACAGGGCCCCCAGATAGTCCTGTTAGGGGCTAAAACAGGGCCCCCAGATAGAATCCTGTTGGGGGCTAAAACAGGGCCCCCAGGGCCCCTAGATAGAGTCCTGATGGGAGCTAAAACAGGGCCCCCAGGGCCCCCAGATAGAATCCTGTTAGGGGCTAAAACAGGGCCCCCAGATAGAGTCCTGTTGGGGGCTAAAACAAGGCCCCCAGATAGAGTCCTGTTAGGGGCTAAAACAGGGCCCCCAGGGCCCCCAGATAGAGTCCTGTTGGGGGCTAAAACAGGGCCCCCAGATAGAGTCCTGTTAGGGGCTAAAACAGGGCCCCCAGGGCCCCCAGATAGAGTCCTGTTGGGGACTAAAACAGGGCCCCTAGATAGAATCCTGTTAGGGGCTAAAACAGGGCCCCCAGATAGAATCCTGTTAGGGGCTAAAACAGGGCCCACAGGGCCCCCAGAGAGTCCTGTTGGGGGCTAAAACAGGGCCCCCAGGGCCCCCAGATAGAGTCCTGTTAGGGGCTAAAACAGGGCCCCCAGAGAGAGTCCTGTTGGGGGGCTAAAACAAGGCCCCCAGATAGAGTCCTGTTAGGGCCTAAAACAGGGCCCCCAGGGCCCCCAGATAGAGTCCTTTTGGGGGCTAAAACAGGACTGATTAACTCTGATCAACTGATCAACTGATCAACTTTGAACAACTGATCAATGATCAATACGTTTAACTAGGCTTTTCACTCTGGACTTGAATGTTTGGAAAGTTGTGATTTTACAACAAAAGTTTGTGATTTTAGGACGTGAAGTCATGAATTTATGTCAGAATGTTCTGGGCCCAGCTGTGGTGATTTAAAGATAAAGTTGCAGCTTTATGAAAGTGTAATTAAATGACTTCAGATCCTGATTTTATATCAAAAATCCAGTTTCTTGAAATTGTAGATTTTATGACAAATATGTGCTTTTTACAAGAAAAGGTTTCAATATTATGAAACTTAATGACATAAAATTGTGATTTTGTGTTAAAACATTTGGAAAAAGTTGACATTTTACTAGAAAAGTTGCAATATTAAGTTAAAAAGTTTGTGATTTTATGACCAAATATTACAATTGTTATGACAGTTTTATTAATGTGATAATTTTATTTATTTAATTTTTTTATCATATTCTGTTATTTTATGGTTTTATATTATATATTTGTCTTATTTTATCTTGAATATAATTTAATTTAATCTCATAAAACTGCTGCGTCCTTCAGCTGCCGCTCTGAACTGAAACCAGAAACCCCAGAAACCAGAACCGAACCAACCAGAACCAACCAGAATCAGACCCAGAACCAAAACCAGAACCAGAACCAGTCAGGTGGTCAGAGTCCTCCACACGTGAACCTGAACGGCCAATCAGCAGCCTGCGGGCGAGCCGGCCGTCCAATCAGAGCGCTGTGTGGGCAGCCGCAGATACGAGGAGCGTTACGCAACTGGGTGTGTGTGTGCGTTCTAGGCAACAGTGCCCATAGGTGAAGGCATCAGAAGCATCTATCCTCCTACACACACACACACACCTGTGTGGAAGCTGTAGAACAGAACTAATGAGAGGTTTTCTCCTGAAAGCCTCCTCCACAGCAGCCGTGGGTTCATGTGTGGGCAGCAGCTCCTCTCCAACGTCTCTTATACAATAACCAACAGACGAATCACTGAAGCGTCAGACTCCATCAAAGTCTCAGATGTGACGGAGATCAACCAGACGAGCTCAGACGTCAGGATCCAAACATCCTCTAAACTCATCTTTTTATGTAAAAACATGTAAAACAAATACAACTAACTTCTGTTACTGTAACGGACCGGGTCGCTGAGATGGAGACAGTCACTCTGAGAACCTTCTGACTCCAGGGACCATGACTCAGCATCACGTAGCATCACAGGCTAACCTGAGCTACAGCGAGCTAACGAAGAGACGCAACAAGGAAACTGATGGACAGAATCTGTCTGTCTGGAATCACTGATGCTCCGCCCCCACTACCCCTCCCCTTCCCCCATGACACCTGTGGACCAGGTATCAGGACACCTGTGGACCAGGTATCAGGACTCTACCAAGGCTGGACAACATCTCATCACAAGAACTGTGAGAAGTTTGGAGACTTACTGGAGCAGAAGTTCAGACTTACTGACGCTACAAACACACCCCTTGACTCACCATCTTCTATTCCAGCCTCCCCTTGACTCACCTCTTCTCAGCCCCTAGCCCCTGCCACCACCACCCCCTTGACTCACCATCTTCTAGCCACACCCCGCCACCGTCTTCTACTCCCTCTCCCTGCCACACCTTGACTCACACCATCTTCTCTCCCCTTGCCCACCCCCGACTCACCACTTCTCTCGCCCCACCCCTTGACTCACCATCTCTCTAGCCCCTCCTCTGCCACACCCCTTGACTCACCATCTTCTAGCCCCTCCCCTTGCCACACCCCTTGACTCACCATCTTCTAGCCCCTCCCCTTGCCACACCCCTTGACTCACCATCTTCTAGCCCCTCCCCTTGCCCTCACCCCTACCCCCTGACTCACCATCTTCTAGACTCCACACCCCTTGACTCACCATCTTCTAGCCCCTTCTAGCCCCTCCCCTCCATCTTCACCCCCACCCCTTGACTCACCATCTCCCCTCTTCTAGCCCCTCCTCTTGCCCCACCCCCTCTGACTCACTCATCTTCTAGCCCCTCCTCTCGCCCCACCCCTTGACTCACCATCTTCTAGCCCCTCCTCTCTCTTGCCCACCCTCAGTCCAGCAGCCTGAGTCAAGGTGCTGGTGGGCGGGCTCTAACCAGCTGCCAGTCATCAGTCCCTGTTGAACTGATCATGGCAGCTTTGCAGGTGTGTGTGTTAACACAACGCCAGGAGGGAAAGACATCATCTGTGGTCTGTTTTCAGTCTCATCAGATCAGTGAAACCTGTACATCGATGATCTAGTTCATGTGACTCTGGTTGGACATCAGTTGAATCACATGACAGACGTCAACCTGAGCCGATTTCAGACTAAACTCAGCATCACTGGTTTACACCCACCTCAGGTTGTTGCCATGGCGATGGTGGGTGGTAGTGGTGTTCATGTGCTTTGAAAAGCACATAAAAGGAGAAGGTGTCTTCCCGCCTTATTTGGCTTCTAGATTTTTCTTCTCCATCGTAGCTACTGCGCTGTGTGGACGCGTTGATGTTCACGTCGTTTCATGCTGCATTCCTATTGGTTGTTGAGTTGACCCTTGACCCACAGCTTCACTGAACAGCTGTCTCATCCTCCACCTCAGTCATGGATCTTACTGATCCTCCATCATTGTCTCCAACCACATCAGGAGATGCTGGTCCTCCTCCACCTGTCTGTCTCCAGCAGTCAGGTGAAGAAACATCTGCAGAGACTGAACAGGAACAAGGATGCTGGTCCAGATGGTGTCAGAGTCCTGAAGGTCTCTGTGGACCAGCTATGTGGATTCTACAGCAGCTGTCCAACATCAGCCTGAACCAGGAGAAGGTTCCAGAACTGTGGAAGACATCCTGCCTTGTTCCAGGACCAAAAACATCTCACCTTTCTTCTCCTAACAACTACAGACCTGCAGCTCTGACATCCACCATCAAGGTCCTGGACTGACAGACCACAGCTGGACTGAGGACTGAGGACAGAAAATGGAGGACCAGGACTTTAGACGAGGACAGAGAACTGTGACTGACAGAGAACTGGTGGACCAGAGGAGAGACAGAACTATTGAGACCAGAGACTGAGGACAGAGAACTGGTGGACCAGAGAGGAGGACTGAGGACCAGAGACTGAGGACAGAGAACTGGACCAGAGACTGAGGACAGAGACAAGACTGAGACTGAGGACAGGAACTGACAGAGACTGAGACAGAGAACTGAGTGGACAGAGACTGGACAGAGACTGAGGACAGAGAACTGGAGGACCAGAACTATGGACCAGGACCTGACTGACCAGAGACTGGACCAGACTGAGGACGAGAACTTGGACCAGAACTGAGACAGAGATTGGACCAGAGACTGAGGACAGAGAACTGCTGAGCAGAAACTGAGGACAGAGGACTATTGGACCTCTTTATGGTGTGGAGACAATCATCTCATCTTAAATGTCAACAAGACAAAGGAGATAGTTGTGGATTTCAGGAGGACCAGGAACAAGTCCAACAGCATCATGGAGAAGAAGTGGAGGTGGTGGAGGAGGACAAAGACCTAAGTGTTCACCTGGACAACAGACTGGAGACACTGATGCTGCTGAGAGGAAGGGACAGAGAAGACTCTACTCCTGGAGGAATGACAGTTAGATAAGCCCCGCCCCCTGTGTTAATGACAGTTTCCTGTCTTTCAGTTCGGCTCCATGACAGCATTTCAGAGGAGGCTCATCATTACCTCATCTTCGACCTGTGAGTCACATGATGTCAGGTGTTCCAGCAGCTGTGTGACAGGTGAACGTGTGTGTTGACGTGAGCTGTGTGTCGTCAGGGTTACAGGTGGAGAGCTGTTTGAGGACATCGTAGCCAGAGAATACTACAGTGAAGCTGACGCCAGGTAGGAGCACACCTTCATCTTCCTGCCCTCTGATTGGCTCCTCCTCATCCTCCGCTGTAACATGTGACATCTGTGTCTCTGCAGCCACTGCATCCAGCAGATCCTGGAGGCGGTGCTCCACTGTCACCAGATGGGCGTGGTCCACCGAGACCTGAAGGTAGCGCAGCGACACCTCTGATTCTGGACATTTCAAACAAACCGGTGCTTTAGGGGAAACGTTTAAAGAACTTTATAAGAGCTCAAGGACGCGGAAAGATTTTTGATGCAATTGTTAATTTTAATGTAAACTGTTCATTGGTGTTTCATATATGCTAGCATTGTCAGCATGTCTCATGTGAACTATTGGACTGAGTTAGCATGTCAACATTTTTAACTATGTCAGTCTATTAGCATTGTAACCATTTAAACCTGTATACAAAAGTGTACAAATTAGCATGTGTATTAGCATTGTTAACATGTTTCCTGTAAACAAATAGTCAGTTAGCATGTTAGCATGTGTTCTGGGCAGAGTTAGCATGTAAGCGTGTGTTCTGGACAGAGTTAGCATGATAGTATGTGTTCTGTGTCTGCAGACCTAGTGTATTAGCATGTGCTCTGATCAGAGTTAGCATCTTATCATGTGTTCTGGTCAGCTAGCATGTTAGCATGTATTCTGGGTAGAGTTAGCATCTTCACATATGTTCTGGTCAGTTAGTGTGTTAGCATGTGCTCTGATCAGAGTTAGCATCCTATCATGTGTTCCGGTCAGCTAGCATGTTAGCATGTATTCTGGGCAGAGTTAGCATCTTCACATATGTTCTGGTCAGTTAGTGTGTTAGCGTGTGTTCTGGTCAGAGTTAGCATTTTATCATGTGTTCTGGTCAGCTAGCATGTTAGCATGTATTCTGGGCAGAGTTAGCATCTTTTCATATGTTCTGGTCAGTTAGTGTGTTAGCGTGTGTTCTGGTCAGAGTTAGCATCTTATCATGTGTTCTGGTCAGCTAGCATGTTAGCATGTATTCTGGGCAGAGTTAGCATCTTCACATATGTTCTGGTCAGTTAGTTTGTTAGCATGTGTTCTGGTCAGTTAGAGTGTTAGCATCTGTTCCAATCAGAGTTAAACAATTAGCATGTATTCTGGTCAGAGTTAGCATGTTCACATGTGTTTCGGTCACTTAGCATGTTAGCATGTGTTCTGTGTCTGCAGCCAGAGAACCTGCTGCTAGCGTCCAAGTCCAAAGGAGCGGCAGTGAAACTGGCTGACTTTGGCCTGGCCATCGAGGTGGAGGGAGACCAGCAGGCCTGGTTCGGTGAGACATGTTCATGTATTGTTACCTGAGAGCTAAAACCTCCTGCTGCTGGTTTCCAGTGTGTGACTGCTCTGGTTTCAGGCTTCGCGGGGACTCCAGGTTACCTGTCTCCAGAGGTACTGAGGAAGGATCCGTACGGGAAGGCGGTCGACCTCTGGGCCTGTGGTCAGATTCCAGTCTGCTCTCCACTGTCTCCACTCTCCTCTGTGCTTGTGTGGGATCTGTTCATTTACTTGTTTATTTGTTTGTCTCTCAGGTGTGATTCTCTACATCCTGTTGGTCGGCTATCCTCCGTTCTGGGATGAGGATCAACATCGTCTTTACCAGCAGATCAAAGCTGGAGCCTACGATGTGAGTCACATGACAATATAAACAATATAATCTAACTACAGGGCTACTGGTTAACAGTAACAGTGTTGTTTCTCCAACCATCCAGTCACAGATGTTCTATGAATCACAACAATATAGATATAATATATATGTGTATATATATATATATATATATATATACATATATATATTGTTGTAAGATTCTGAACTTTGCAAGATCACATATTTGTAGCCTAATGGTACATAAATTTCCCCAAACAGTCATCTTCTAACCACAGAGACCAAAATTGTTTTTAGTACCAGACTGCAGGTATGTTTGTTTCTGTTGTAAAGTTGGACATTTAACATGAAGATCAAAGGAGTCTGACTCACTGTTGGAACCAAACTTTAGTGGTCGGTAGAGGAACTGCAGTCTCTAGTGGTCAGTAGAGGAACTGCAGCCTCTAGCGGTCGGTAGAGGAACTGCAGCCTCTAGTGGTCGGTAGAGGAACTGCAGCCTCTAGCGGTCGGTAGAGGAACTGCAGCCTCTAGTGGTCGGTAGAGGAACTGCAGCCTCTAGCGGTCGGTAGAGGAACTGCAGCCTCTAGTGGTCGGTAGAGGAACTGCAGCCTCTAGCGGTCGGTAGAGCCTTCTCTTCCCTCCTTGCCTCCTCTCTGTCTGTGTCTTACATCCTTGCCTTCTCTCCTTATTTCATTGTGCCTCCTCTTCATCTTCTCCTCTCCTTGTCTCCTAGTTTCCTTCCCCAGAGTGGGACACAGTGACTCCTGAAGCCAAAGACCTGATCAATAAGATGTTGACAATCAATCCGGCCAAACGGATCACAGCTGCTGAGGCGCTCAAACACCCCTGGATCTCGGTGAGACCGCCCCCTTCCTCGACACCATGGCCTCTGATGATGATGATGACTGTGATGATGATGATGATGATGATGACTGTAATGATGATGATGACTGTAATGATGATGATGAGGATGATGATGATGACTGATGATGGTGATGCGTGCTCCTCTGTCCAGCATCGCTCCACAGTGGCGTCCTGTATGCACCGACAGGAGACGGTTGAGTGTCTGAAGAAGTTCAACGCCCGCAGGAAGCTGAAGGTGAGCCCTTTCAAAGTAAAGGTTTGATTGATCGAGTCTCCTGTGAACCAGACAGCCACTGGTCTCTGGGAGGCCACACCCCTTCAAGGAGACCCAGCCCACTCTGATCTGATTGGTCAGCTAAGGTGGGCTGATCAGGCCCCGCCCTCCATTTCAGCTCTGTAAAATTTCAAAATCAGACAATTTAAAATTGATTATGTAGTTAGTACACACCCCTCAGATAAGGATTAAAACTTTACTCTGGGCCCGCCTTGGACTTGGACAGTCTATAAAAGCATTTTCTCCCTGATGGCAAACACGTGTGTCATGTGATAGAAGAGATCATCATCACAGGCTGGTCTGTCAGTCCAGATATAAGCTATCAGCCCTCTGGTGGCTGCAGGAGGACACTGCAGCTCTGGAGTTCCTTCATGTCCTCAAACAGATCTGCTCTGTGGGTTTCTGGACCGAACATGTCCCAGAGACACGAAGACGTCAGAAACAGACGGAAGGAACCAAAAAAACACTGGAAATGCTTCTTCTCTTTCACATGTTGACAGGAACTTATTTCCTTGTTTTCTCTCTCCCTTCCCTCCTCTCCTGCGTCCTTCAGGGAGCCATTCTCACCACCATGTTGGCCACCAGGAACTTCTCCGGTAAGTTCTACAGCTCTTCATTGGACTGGACTCTGTTGTCCAGGTCAGAGGTCATGTGACGAGGAGCATTTCCTATTGGCTCTTAGTTCTGCTGCAGTGAGGAGTTTAACACAGATATCTAACAGTAGATCTGCAGGTCCTCCAGTTAAATGTAGATATCTAACAGTAGATCTGCAGGTCCTCCAGTTTAAACGTAGCTATCTAGCGGTAGATCTGCGGGTCCTCCAGCTTAAACGTAGCTATCTAGCGGTAGATCTGCGGGTCCTCCAGCTTAAACGTAGCTATCTAGCGGTAGATCTGCGGGTCCTCCAGTTTAAACGTAGCTATCTAGCGGTAGATCTGCGGGTCCTCCAGTTTAAACGTAGCTATCTAGCGGTAGATCTGCGGGTCCTCCAGCTTAAACGTAGCTATCTAGCGGTAGATCTGCAGGTCCTCCAGTTTAAACGTAGCTATCTAGCGGTAGATCTGCGGGTCCTCCAGCTTAAACGTAGCTATCTAGCGGTAGATCTGCGGGTCCTCCATCTAAACGTAGTATCTAGCGGCTCTGCGGGTAATCCGGCTAGCTATCTAGCGGTAGAATCTGCGGGTCCTCCGGCTTAAACGTAGCTATCTAGCGGTAGATCTGCGGGTCCTCCGGCTTAAACGTAGCTATCTAGCGGTAGATCTGCGGGTCCTCCATCTTAAACGTGGGTATCTAGCGGTAGATCTGCAGGTCCTCCATCTTAAACGTAGCTATCTAGCGGTAGATCTGCGGGTCCTCCAGCTTAAACGTAGCTATCTAGCGGTAGATCTGCGGGTCCTCCATCTTAAACGTAGCTATCTAGCGGTAGATCTGCGGGTCCTCCGGCTTAAACGTAGCTATCTAGCGGTAGATCTGCAGGTCCTCCGGCTTAAACGTAGCTATCTAGCGGTAGATCTGCGGGTCCTCCATCTTAAACGTAGCTATCTAGCGGTAGATCTGCGGGTCCTCCGGCTTAAACGTAGCTATCTAGCGGTAGATCTGCGGGTCCTCCGGCTTAAACGTAGCTATCTAGCGGTAGATCTGCGGGTCCTCCGGCTTAAACGTAGCTATCTAGCGGTAGATCTGCGGGTCCTTCATCTTAAACGTAGATATCTAACAGTAGATCTGCAGGTAAAGAGTGGATGTGGAGATGTGATGACAGAATCGTGTTGAGGGGTTTGTTCTTATCCGGGGGGTTAAGGGTTATTTAAAATCATCCGATTGTAGGTTGTCAGTGACGCTGATTACTAAAACCACACAGGTGTGACTTGTGGGGTCACACCTGTGGGGTCTACAGCTGGTAGTTAGTCACATGACCCTCAGATGATCTCTGACCTGTAGCACTAAGTTTCAGTAGCAGAAGATTTAACACAGAAATCCATTAATCAGCTTCTAGCTTCATTACAATTGACAGGTTAGCACTCTACTTCTGTGTGTGTGTGTGTGCGTGTGTGTGCGTGCGTATGTGTGTCGGATCTATAGATAGCCATAAACCAGCAACACTCACACCAGCAGCTGTTTGTGTCCACAGAGATGTGAAGATATGCTGGCAACCCTCTGCACATGCTCAGTAGTGATCCAGTGTTGGCCCCGCCCACATGACAATGAACATGTCAGTCTGCTGTTAAACTCATCCGTTGTCATGGTGCTGAAGTTTGACTGGAACTCTGGAGGTTCTGGGGGTTCTGGAGGTTCTGGGGGTTCTGGTGAATGATCTCCAGGTACCTGCAGTGGTTTAGTTCCAGGTTCTTCAGGAACTGGGAACCGGTTCTTCTGTTAGCTGCTAGAGCCTGTTAGCCATGATGCTAACACATAAATCACAGACCAGGAGACGTCAGTAGACCTGACAGACAGACGTCTCCTGGATGGACAGACAGACGTCTCCTGGATGGACAGACAGACGTCTCCTGGATGGACAGACAGACGTCTCCTGGATGGACAGTATCCAGTGACTTCTGTGTTAACAGACATCTCCCTCTGTCAGGTGTCAATAAAACACGTTAAAACACATTTAGTGCGTTTACATGGGAAGTTTAATTCCTCTTTAATTCAGAATTAAAGTTAAAGCCAAATGCTAAAGCAGATGAACAAGGGGGTAGGACTAGAAAAGTTTTTTTTTAACTTCTTCCTATCCCTTTTGGACATGATGTTTGGGTGACAAATGGACAGAAGGCAGATGCATTGTTTTTTGTTTTGTTTTTTTTAAACGGATGAGGCTTTGTTGCCTGTTGATTTTTTATTTCATTTTTTTGCTTTTGTTGTTTTTATTTGTGGGCAGACTGTATTACTTACTCTGCCTTGATCCTGTTTTTATTTTGTTTTTTAACATGTTCAATAAAAATTGATTGATTGATTGAGCCGAATAAAAGTTACCATATAAACACTTAATTCCATATGAAAATGTCAATTCCGAATTAAACTTAATTCCGAAGTAAGTGGCTGGTTTATTCCCATTTTAATTCCGAATAAAATAATTCCGCGGTCATGTAAACACTCATTCCTGTTTAAATTAATTCCCGTCTTTCTGTGCATGCTAGTTCTCTTGCCCGTCTGTCGCCATGACGCTTATATTCCGCGCTGGGCTTGTTTTCAAAACAAAGTTTCAAGATGGCGGCGCGCAGTAAACGGTGTTCAAGAGCAAAAACGATTTATTTAATAAATAGCTTGGAGGAACTGGAAATAATTAAAAGAACAGATGGCAGGAAACATAAAAATTGTGAGCTTTTCAAAGTTGTAGCGGCTAGGCTAAATGAAGGAGGTTTCACAGATAGAGACGCCACCCAGGTCAAAAATAAGTGGAATGTTGTTGCTAACCGAGTTGTTGCTAAGTTTGTTTTCTTCCGGTAGATGTAAAGACGTCCCCCCCCCCCCACCCCCCATCCAATCAGAACCCTTCCCAACCCCCAGACCTTAAGTGGAATGGGATAAAGCCGAACAAACGTGTTTTCCATGTGAACCTCAATTCGGAATTACTATTTCCATGTAAACTCGAAGGAAAATAGTTTAATTCGGAATTATTTAATTCCTAATTATTAATTCCGAATTAAAAAACATCATGTAACCGCAGCCATTATAACTAACATAAAACATGTTAAAACTTACTTCCTGTCATTTCTGTCTGAACTCTTCAAATGGACCTAGAACAGAAACAGCACCACCTACTGGCAGGACATAGGAACTACCCCATCAACACTGCTAGAACAGAGTTTGATATTAAAGTGACATTTCGTGGCCCTGGGGGCTCTCCGTAGTCCTGGTCTGGTCTGGTCTAGTCTAGTCTGGGTCTAGACTGGCCTGGCCTGGTCTGGCCTGGCTCAGAGGCGAGTTCAGGACCTTGTTGTTGCTGAGCAGTAAAGTGTCGGCTGATGATGCATCTGCTCGCTCAGGAATCTGAGCTCTCCAGATATCTGCTCCTAAATTTGGCCTCTGGCAGGCTGACCCACATGTCAGGGCGGGAACTCCCCCGTCTGTGGGTCCAGAGGCTCAGACCGGAGACTCAGACCGGAGGTTTCAGACCGGAGGTTTCAGACCGGAGACTCAGACCGGACCGGAGACTCGGACCGGAGACTCGGACCGGAGGTTCAGACCGGAGACTCGGACCGGAGGTTCAGACCGGAGACTCGGACCGGAGGTTCAGACCGGAGACTCAGACCGGAGACTCAGACCGGAGACTCAGACCGGAGGCTCGGACCGGAGACTCGGACCGGAGACTCGGACCGGAGACTCAGACCGGAGACTCGGACCGGAGACTCAGACCGGAGACTCGGACCGGAGACTCAGACCGGAGACTCGGACCGGAGACTCAGACCGGAGACTCGGACCGGAGACTCGGACCGGAGACTCGGACCGGAGGTTTCAGACCGGAGACTCGGACCGGAGACTCGGACCGGAGACTCGGACCGGAGGACCCTCATCCTCTCCGCCTGCTCCAGGGAACGATGCCATCGCTCCTCTTTTCTGCCTTTGTTCCTTTTTTTCTCACTCTGCTGCTTCTCTGTCTTCTCATCCTCATCCCTCGCTCAGGAGGAAAGAGCGGGAGCAACAAGAAGGCCGACGGCGTCAAGGTAACAGTGTCAACAAGCGTAACCGTGACGATCACGTTCATCTGTGTGTCAGGAGTCGCCGTTCGTTGTTCACCATCAGTTCATCCACTCAGACGCTCTTAATGTGTTAATGTGTTAACCCGCCAAAATAAAAGCCCAGTCACTGAGGTGAGCTCCAGTTTATGGGGGAACTCTCTTTTCCAACGCTGCTCAGCACCTGAACGCCTCACAGGAGACTTTGAAGGTTCAGTTCATGTGGAAACTTTTACAAGAATAAATCAGAACGGTTTTATGACAGAGTTCTAATTTTAATTTGGTTTTACTTTGAGATCAAATAAATAAGGTCCTTTTATGATGATTGGTTGTTTTTTTTTAAATAGACAAAAGTTATATTTTTGTGAGGAAAAACTTAATTTCACCATGTTCTAAATAAATAAATGATCCAGAAAGAGAACGCAGTAAATGTCTTTATTAATGATTAAACGTTTCAATGTTCATAGAAACTACGTTTCATGTTTGAGGAAAAAAGTAAATTTTAAGACAAAAATTAGTTTTTTTTTAACAAAACTGTTGTGATTTTGATGATGAATAAAGTTGTAAAGTGGAAAGTTTTGATTTGTGAGTAAAAAAGTGTAAATTATTTCTGAACGTTCAGCTTTATTCTGGTAAACCTTCAACCACGTGACCAGATGGTTTTCAGAGGTCTGAAAATAAAGAAAGAAGGAAACGTAACTGTTTCCTTCCAGAAACCGTTCAGGGACACTTCATGGCAGGAAACCAGTTTGAGCTGGTTTTTTTATCTGGTCTCAGGATGTTTTTCTTTCTTCGTATTTCTGACTCCGTTTCGCTGAAAGCTCCTCAGTCAGTCGTTGTTTCGTGTTTAAAGGATGAACTCAGGGACAGGTACAGGTGTAGGAAGCCCCGCCCCCTGGAGGCAGCCAATCACAGCCATCAGCTGCAGCGCACCTGAGCCAGGCGATGACTGACAGGTGTGTTGTTGTTTCAGGAGTCGTCTGAGAGCACAAACACCACCATCGAGGATGAAGACACCAGAGGTGAAGTCTTCATCAGCCGCAGAGCAACGAGGCCACGCTGGTGGAGCGCTACGCTAACCTGTGTGTGTGTGTGTGTGTGCGTGTGCGTGCGTGTGTGTGTGTGTGTGCGTACAGTCAGGAAACAGGACATCATCAGGGTGACGGAGCAGCTCATCGAGGCCATCAGCAACGGAGACTTTGAGAGCTACACGTATGTAACACAGATCCATCATGCTTTTATTGTGAAAGTCCTCCTTCAGACCAGAAACACGACATGAAACAGGATCCAACAGGATCCAGAACAACGAGACCGAACACACAACGTGATCTGACACAAGACGAGATACAACAGGATACGGTAGATCCTCAGTCTGGACTGATCTGTTCCAGACTGATCTGTTCCAGACTGATCTGGACCAGACTGGTTTACCCGTCCAGACTGATCTGTTCCAGACTGATCTGTTCCAGACTGATCTGGACCAAACTGGATCAGTGAAGGCAGATATGGTGATCCAGTCTGGACTGATCTGTTCCAGACTGATCTGGACCAGACTGGTTAACCAGTCCAGACTGATCTGTTCCAGACTGATCTGTTCCAGACTGATCTGTTTCAGACTGATCTGGACCAGACTGATCTGGACCAGACTGGTTAACCAGTCCAGACTGATCTGGACCAGACTGGTTTACCCCTCCAGACTGATCTGTTCCAGACTGATCTGGACCAAACTGGATCAGTGAAGGCAGATATGGTGATCCAGTCTGGACTGATCTGGACCAGACTGGTTAACCAGTCCAGACTGATCTGTTCCAGACTGATATGGACCAGATTGGTTAACCAGTCCAGACTGATCTGGACCAGACTGGTTAACCAGTCCAGACTGATCTGTTCCAGACTGATCTGGACCAGACTGATCTGGACCAAACTGGTTCACCAGTCCAGACTGATCTGGACCAAACTGGATCAGTGAAGGCAGATATGGTGATCCAGTCTGGACTGATCTGGACCAGACTGGTTAACCAGTCCAGACTGATCTGTTCCAGACTGATCTGGACCAGACTGGATCAGTGAAGGCAGTTATGGTGATCCAGTCTGGACTGATCTGGACCAGACTGGTTAACCAGTCCAGACTGATCTGTTCCAGACTGATCTGGACCAGACTGGATCAGTGAAGGCAGTTATGGTGATCCAGTCTGGACTGATCTGGACCAGACTGGTTAACCAGTCCAGACTGATCTGGTCCAGACTGATCTGGACCAGACTGATCTGAACCAGACTGGTTAACCAGTCCAGACTGATCTGGTCCAGACTGATCTGGACCAGACTGATCTGGACCAGACTGGTTAACCAGTCCAGACTGATCTGGTCCAGACTGATCTGGACCAGACTGGTTAACCTGTCCAGACGGATCTGGACCAGACTGGTTAACCAGTCCAGACTGATCTGGACCGGACTGGTTAACCAGTCCAGACTGATCTGTTTCAGTCTTATCTGGACCAGACTGGTTAACCAGTCCAGACTGATCTGTTCCAGACTGATCTGGACCAGACTGGTTAACCAGTCCAGACTGATCTGGACCACACTGGTTAACCTGTCCAGACTGATCTGGACCAGACTGATCTAGACCAGACTGGTTAAACAGTCCAGACTGATCTGGTCCATACTGATCTGGACCAGACTGGTTAACCAGTCCAGACTGATCTGTTCCAGACTGATCTGGACCAGACTGGTTAACCAGTCCAGACCGATCTGTTTCAGTCTTATCTGGACCAGACTGGTTAACCAGTCCAAACTGATCTGCTCCATACTGATCTGGACCAGATTGGTTAACCAGTCCAGACTGATCTATTCCAGACTGATCTGGACCAGACTGGTTAACCAGTCCAGACTAATCTGGTCCAGACTGATCTGGACCAGATTGGTTAACCAGTCCAGACTGATCCGGACCAGACTGGTTTACCCGTCCAGACTGATCTGTTCCAGACTGATCTGGACCAGACTGGTTAACCAGTCCAGACCAACTCAGAACCTTCCAGGAAATTAGTCTTAGATCTAGTTTTCTTATAAAGCAGCTGACGTGACTCTGCATGTTTGTGATGATGTCATAGCTGCTCTCTGATCACCTGTGGATCAGGTGATCGGTGTCCTCAGCTGAACTATGTTCTGAGGAAACATCTCTGTCTCCTCAGTAAGATGTGCGATCCGGCCGTGACAGCGTTCGAGCCCGAGGCGCTGGGGAACCTGGTCGAAGGCCTGGACTTCCACCGCTTTTATTTTGAAAACCGTGAGCTGCTGCCGACTTCCTGCTAGCCCTTTTTGTATCTTTTTTTGGTGCTCACCTGTCCAGGTAATGGTGTTCGTCTCTTTCCCAGTGTGGTCCAAGAACAGTAAGCCAGTCCACACCACCATCCTGAACCCCCACATCCACCTGGTGGGCGACGAGGCCGCCTGCATCGCCTACATCAGAGTGACGCAATACATCGACGCCAACGGCACACCCCGGACCGCCCAGTCGGAGGAGACCAGGGTCTGGCACCGCCGGGACGGGAAGTGGCAGATCGTCCACTTCCACCGCTCAGGCTCCGCCTCCACACTCAGCAAGTAAGAACGGGCCGGGGGCCGGAGAGGCCAAGGGGGCCGACGGCTGAGGGCCGAGGGCCGGGGGCCGGCCGTGATGGCCTCGGTATCACTCACAGGCTTCTGTAGCGAGATGTTCAGGGTTAGGAACCTGGAGGCAGACTTGGGGGCAGACCTGGAGGCAGACCTGGAGGCAGACCTGGGGTCAGACCTGGGGACAGACCTGGGGTCAGACCTGGAGGCAGACCTGGAGGCAGACCTGGGGTCAGACCTGGGGTCAGACCTGGGGCAGACCTGGAGGCAGACCTGGAGGCAGACCTGTCAGACCTGGGGCAGACCTGGGGTCAGACCTGAGGCAGACCTGGGGCAGACCTGGGGTCAGACCTGGGTCAGACCTGGGGTCAGACCTGGGGCAGACCTGGAGGCAGACCTGGAGGCAGACCTGGGGTCAGACCTGGGGTCAGACCTGGGGTCAGACCTGAGTCAGACCTGGGGAGACCTGGAGGCAGACCTGGAGTCAGACCTGGAGTCAGACCTGGAGTCAGACCTGGAGGCAGACTTGAGTCAGACCTGGAGTCAGACCTGGGGTCAGACCTTGAGTCAGACCTGGAGTCAGACCTGGAGGCAGACCTGGAGTCAGACCTGGAGTCAGACCTGGAGTCAGACCTGGAGGCAGACTTGAGTCAGACCTGGGGTCAGACCTGGGGTCAGACCTTGAGTCAGACCTGGAGTCAGACCTGGAGGCAGACCTGGAGTCAGACCTGGAGTCAGACCTGGAGTCAGACCTGGAGGCAGACTTGAGTCAGACCTGGAGTCAGACCTGGAGTCAGACCTGGAGTCAGACCTGGAGTCAGACCTGGGGTCAGACCTGGAGTCAGACCTGGAGTCAGACCTGGGTCAGAACCTGGAGACCTGGGAGTCAGACCTGGAGTCAGACCTGGAGTCAGACCTGGAGTCAGACCTGGAGTCAGACCTGGAGTCAGACCTGGAGTCAGACCTGGAGGCAGACCTGAGAGTCAGACCTGGAGTCAGACCTGGAGTCAGACCTGGAGTCAGACCTGGAGTCAGACCTGGAGTCAGACCTGGAGTCAGACCTGGGTCAGACCTGGAGTCAGACCTGGAGTCAGACCTGGAGTCAGACCTGGAGTCAGACCTGGAGTCAGACCTGAGTGGAGTCAGACCTGGAGTCAGACCTGGGGTCAGACCTGGAGTCAGACCTGGAGTCAGACCTGGGGTCAGACCTGGAGTCAGACCTGGAGTCAGACCTGGAGGCAGACCTGGAGTCAGACCTGGGGTCAGACCTGGGGTCAGACCTGGGAACAGACCTGGAGGCAGACCTGGGAACAGACCTGGGGACAGACCTGAGGACAGACCTGGAGGCAGACCTGGGGTCAGACCTGGAGGCAGACTTGAGTCAGACCTGGGATCAGACCTGGGGGCAGACCTGGGGGCAGACCTGAGTCAGACTTGAGTCAGACCTGGGGTCAGACCTGGGGGCAGACCTGGGGTCAGACCTGAGTCAGACTTGAGTCAGACCTGGGATCAGACCTGGGATCAGACTTGAGTCAGACCTGGAGTCAGACCTGGAGTCAGACCTGGAGTCAGACCTGGAGTCAGACCTGGAGTCAGACCTGGAGGCAGACCTGGAGGCAGACTTGAGTCAGACCTGGAGTCAGGCCTGGAGTCAGACCTGGAGTCAGACCTGGGGTCAGACCTGGAGTCAGACCTGGAGTCAGACCTGGAGTCAGACCTGGAGTCAGACCTGGAGTCAGACCTGGGGCAGACTTGAGTCAGACCTGGAGTCAGACCTGGAGTCAGACCTGGAGTCAGACCTGGGGTCAGACCTGGAGACCTGGGGTCAGACCTGGAGTCAGACCTGGGAACAGACCTGGAGGCAGACCTGGGAACAGACCTGGGGACAGACCTGGAGGCAGACCTGGGGTCAGACCTGGAGGCAGACCTGGGAACAGACCTGGAGGCAGACCTGGGAACAGACCTGGGGACAGACCTGGAGGCAGACCTGGGGTCAGACCTGGAGGCAGACCTGGGAACAGACCTGGAGGCAGACCTGGGAACAGACCTGAGGACAGACCTGGAGGCAGACCTGGGGTCAGACCTGGAGGCAGACTTGAGTCAGACCTGGGATCAGACCTGGAGGCAGACCTGGGGTCAGACCTGAGTCAGACTTGAGTCAGACTTGAGTCAGACCTGGGATCAGACCTGGGATCAGACTTGAGTCAGACCTGGGGGCAGACCTGGGGACAGACCTGGGGTCAGACCTGGGGCAGACATGGGGTCAGACCTGGGATCAGACCTGGGGTCAGACCTGGAGGCAGACCTGGAGGCAGACCTGGGGTCAGACCTGGGGCAGACCTGGGGTCAGACCTGGGGCAGACCTGGGGGCAGACCTGGGGGCAGACCTGGGGACAGACCTGGGGTCAGACCTGGGGCAGACCTGGGGGCAGACCTGGGGGCAGACCTGTGGACAGACCTGGGATCAGACCAGGGGTCAGACCTGGGGCAGACCTGGGATCAGACCTGGGGACAGACCTGGGAACAGACCTTGGGACAGACCAGGGGTCAGACCTGGGGCAGACCTGGGGCAGACCTGGGGGCGGACCTGGAGACCTGGAGGCAGACCTGGAGGCAGACCTGGAGGCAGACCTGGAGGCAGACCTGGAGGCAGACCTGGGGGCAGACCTGGGGTCAGACCTGGGGCAGACCTGGGGCAGACATGGGGTCAGACCTGGGGCAGACCTGGGGCAGACATGGGGTCAGACCTGGGGCAGACCTGGAGGCAGACCTGGAGGGCAGACCTGGGGCAGACCTGGGGCAGACCTGGGGACAGACCTGGGGACAGACCTGGGGGACAGACCTGGAGGCAGACCTGGAGGCAGACCTGGAGGCAGACCTGGGGTCAGACCTGGGGCAGACCTGGAGGCAGACCTGGAGGCAGACCTGGGGGCAGACCTGGGGTCAGACCTGGGGCAGACATGGGGTCAGACCTGGGGCAGACCTGGAGGCAGACCTGGGGTCAGACCTGGGATCAGACCTGGGGTCAGACCTGGAGGCAGACCTGGAGGCAGACCTGGGGCAGACCTGGAGGCAGACCTGGGGCAGACATGGGGTCAGACCTGGGGCAGACATGGGGTCAGACCTGGGGCAGACATGGGGTCAGACCTGGGACAGACCTGGGGTCAGACCTGGGGCAGACATGGGGTCAGACCTGGGGACAGACCTGGGGTCAGACCTGGGATCAGACCTGAAGGCAGACCTGGGGCAGACCTGGGGAGGTTCGCAGTTAGCAGGACTAACTGACAGATGTGTTGTTGTCTCCAGATGTTGGGCCGAGTCTCTAACTTCACACCTTTGTCCCTCACTTCTGTCCTGCAGCTAACTTCCAGCCTCTGGAGTGGGCGGGTCTTTGAGGGGGGCCGCCGTTGCCTTGGCAGCAGATTGATTGACAGCAGGCCAGGCGTCTGACACCAACATTCAGGATTTAGTTTGAGGAGTTGGAGGAGGAGACAACGGAGCCATACCGCTTCACTCGACGCAGCGATCGCATCATAATCAATCAGTTCACCCATCGATCAGCCAATCAGCTTCCTCCTCTCAGCACGCATGGACCTCCCTTCAGCTCCGCCTCTCTGTATCTATCTAATCAGCTCCCTCCGTGTAGTTTAGCTCCACACTGCAGGTTGTGTTTGGAAACATGCATCTCCGCCCACACAGCACCTGTCAGGCTGAGGGAACTGTTAGCCCCGCCCCCTGGATGTTACTGAGCATGTGCAGGCGTCTCACCTCCACCTGTCGGTTCTGACTTCTTTTCTCCTCATAAACAGAAACCAGGATGAGACATGTTTTCTCATCTTGGAGGTACAAGGGTTCCACCTGCTGGTCAGCTCAAGTATTACACTTTTAATTGTCTCCACAAACAAACGAGCGTCTGGTTTGTTTCCAGAACAAATTCAGCTTCTGCTTCACTCTTGTTCCTTTAAGGCAGTAAGAACCTGTTTCTTCTCTTCGGCTTCATTTCACCTGTTACGATCCGTCTGTCTTCATTTTTTATTTTGAGACCAAAAAGTCCAAAAACGTAGTGATTTTATTTCAAACCACTTGGTGACGTCCTCCAGAGGAGACGCGTCTGGACGGATGAATCCTGAAATAAACCGGCCGTAAAACGGTCGACTCTGTGGTAAAATAGTTCCGTTTCACGCTGAAGCAGCTGCTGGACGGTCAGGTGATGTCACTTCCTGTTGTCAGACGACAACAGGAAGTGACTTGACCCTTTCAGCATCTCTTCAGAGATGTTCTCGATGCTCCCCCTCAGCGTCCTCCAGGTCCACGTCTGGTTGCAGGATGGAGCCTCTGACCTTTATCCTTCCTTCCTTCCTTCCTTCCTTCTCTTTAATTGATCTTTTCCTTCCTTCTTTCCTAACTTGTTTCCACCAACCTCCTGAACTTCCTTCTTTCTTCCAGCAGAGGTCCTAAAGATCCATTTCCTGTTTGGTCTGGAGCACATGGACACCATTTATTCCAAAACCCCCTGAACAGGTGTGAGATCCTGCTCATCTGACCACCAGGTGGCGCTGAGCGGGAGCATGTTGGACCTCCTCCAGAGCCTGCCGTTCCTCCTCAGTTGGTACAGTCCACGTTTCTGTGGCGACAGATTCCTCCGAGTCCAAAGATGTCTCCTCTGGAGGCGTCAGTCCAGGAGGGTTCAGAGATCTTCTCCTGGTTCTGGAGCAGTTCACTGGTTCCTCACAGACTCAGACGGTCTTGGATCCTGCTTTTATATCAGCTGTTTGAAATAATCTTATTTTTTTACTTTCGTCACCAAATTGAAACTAGTTTTGGTTTTTCGTTGCAGGTCTGAAATAAAGAAATGAATGAATATGAACAAATAAAATGAAGTCGATGAGAAGAAACCTCAGATACGTTGATGCTGTCTGTAAACAAATGAGAGTTTCTGGTCTGGTGTTTAGAAGCTTGAAGCTGATCAGCTGATTGATCCTCCTCAGACCCAGACAGCTCCAGATGTTTCCTCTGCTCACCTGCTGGTGGTCTTCCATGTTAGCGCTTTAACTCTTTTCACCAGAGCTGATGATCAGCGTGTTTAAAAAGACAACTTATTGAACAAACTCGCTGTTTACGGACAGCATGTCCATGTGAGCGACAGGTCTGTGGAGCTCCTGGATCTGTTTGAGGAGGTCACATGTTGCGATCAATAAAACGAAACGACGCTCAGACCAATCACAATCACCGCCTGCTGCTGTTGCAGAGACCAAAACTCATCAAAGCATCACATGTACAGAGTCCCGGAAGAGTCCAAATTAGAAACAACCGCTCTGATCAATGTAGAAGAAGCTCAGTGAGCTACATGCTACCAGCTAGCCTGTTAGCGCTTTAAGAAGCCACAGGGTGTACGGTGTCAGGATGACCACTCTGGATCCACAGGACCCTCGACGAGCTAACTGAAGAGGCCTTTGGGTTCACAGGGCTCTGTCTATGTCCTGGAACGCTAACTAGCATTACCTTCATTCATTCTGGATTAATTTTGTTTCTACTTTATGGTCTGGAGGGAGAACTGCAGCCTCTAGTGGTCGGTAGAGGAACTGCAGCCTCTAGTGGTCGGTAGAGGAACTGCAGCCTCTAGTGGTCGGTAGAGGAACTGCAGCCTCTAGTGGTCGCTAGAGGAACTGCAGCCTCTAGTGGCCGGTGGAGGAACTGCAGCCTCTAGTGGTCGGTGGAGGAACTGCAGCCTGTAGTGGTCGGTAGAGGAACTGCAGCCTCTGGCGGTCGGTAGAGGAACTGCAGCCTCTAGTGGTCGGTGGAGGAACTGCAGCCTCTGGTGGTCAGTAGAGGAACTGCAGCCTCTGGAACTGGCCTCGGTGGAGGAACTGCAGCCTCTGCAGTGGTCAGTAGAGGAAACTGCAGTCCTCTGCAGTGGTCGGAACTAGAGGAAACTGCAGCCTCTAGTGGTCGGTAGAGGAACTGCAGCCTCTAGTGGTCGGTAGAGGAACTGCAGCCTCTAGTGGTCGGTAGAGGAACTGCAGCCTCTAGTGGTCTGTAGAAAAAACTGCAGTTCTGACTGTAACTCACCAGTGAAACCAGATGTTCGTTCTCTAACACCTGTGGAAACTCGTCTACATACTGAAGCCGAGGCGATTAGCTTCGTAGTTCCGCTCTGTTTGACTCTTCCGGGACTCTGTACATTCAGACAATCGTCCTCTGAGTTGTCGCGGCGGCGGTGAGGTCGCTGCAGACCTACACATCTTTTGTTTCATGATCTTAAACCGAGGTGAAGCTTGAACCCGTTGGAGATGTTTTTGGCCGCAGACTTCAGGTTTCGTGGTGCCGGCAGAGCTGGAGGTGGTCGGGTTCTCCCGGAGTTCTGCATGGGCTCGTTCTTTTCCTCGTATCTCTGTACAGGTCGTGTGATTTGCTGCATGCTGGACTTTAGTGTTTTTGTGTTTGAGCTTCTTCAGGCTCTGCTGTGTTTTCAAGCGCCAGCTCACGGCTTTGAGGGCGCTTTAGCCTCATTAGCGTCCCCCGCTGAGGACGGTGGCGCCTGCTAGCCACAAGCTAGCGAAAACGCAGGCTGACTTTCAGATTCGGCCACTTTGGACTGTGTGTTTGTCTCTGAAGCTTCAATGAGCTTTTTACCGTCGAGAGAATGTAGACTTTGTACAATCAGATTCTTACTATGAGAATGATAATATTAACCTGGATATTTGCTGTTTGTATATTTAAAAGCTTTTTAATGTTTCACTCTGACTTCCAGTGCTGCCGTTGTGAATCACGCTGCAGAGAACACGCGTGTGCTTTTCGCTTCATGACTTTGATTGCTGTGATGTGATTGTTGAGCGTTTCGCGGCTGCTGAATGTGTTCGCCTCATTTGCCCTTCAGCTTATTGGACCAACCTGTCCCATGTGGCGTCCCAGACCCTTGGCCACGCCCCCTGATGTGCAGCTGCAGTTCTCTGACATCATAACCCTGAAAGGCAACAGTGCAGTAACTGGACTGAGTTAAGACTCCACATGCGCTACGTAGCGTGACCTCTGACCCAGTTCAGAGAAGTCCGACTCAAAGCTTCTGGAAGTTCACAGGACGAAGCGCAGCAGTGATGTCACTGCCTTCTGGATTCAGCAGAAGCATAAACCAGTCTTGAGTTAGCTTCGTTTACGTTCTGACTCTACGTTGGAGACGAGAGCGTTTATTAGCGGAACTCCAGTAAATATCCAAAGGAGGATCGTACTATTTTTTTCTGCTTCTGCAGAGGTTACACAGAAAAAAGTTAGCTAGGTAACCTTGTTATATAAATAAGTTAAAGTTAGCTGAGGTTAGTTAGCTTTGATAAACTCAGAATGGAAACAATTTTAAATTAGCTAAAGTAAATGTAATGTAAAGAAGTTAAAGCTGCTGATGGCAGTAAAAGTTTGATAATAACCAGGGTAAAGTTAGCTGAGTTAGCTAAGTTAGCTGAGTTGGCTGTTTTTCAGGAAAGCAGATTAGCACAGAAACTGTTTTACGACGTCTTCAAATATCCAGATGTTTTTTCACTTTATTTAGAAATAGTTTGAGTTCTAAAACATGTCATGAGCTTCATTGAGTCACAGTGAAACTATCGACCAGTTTTAGGGTGCAGTTACTGCTCTCGGCCTGTGGGGGCGGCGCTGGGACTCCAGATGTGTGGTCCAGACTGAACGGCTGTTTTCTGCAGCAGTCAGTGTTTTCTGCAGCAGCACCTCCACTCTGAACTTTTACGACACTTGAAAGTATTCGTTAGAGGTGGAAGATCCCTGCAGATCCCAGATGTCATTTTTTAGAAATACTTTGGTGTTGTTGCTTGAAACTGAAGCATTCGTGTTAGATTAGATTTCACTTTCTTCCTATGAAGAACCAAATCCAAAGCAGCAACATCCATCGACTCGCGGAGGTGATGAGAATCTTCGTGACAATGAGACGGGAAACAGGAGGATGTCTGAGGACCTCAGAAAACTGCGTGAGACTTCTTGACGATGCTAGACTCAAATCTGACACATCTGGGCTAATCTTGGCACCTCTGTCTCACTGGAGAGTGCTGTGAAGGCCAGATGTGGCCAAAAGACCCAAAGAAAGTCCAGATTTGGGCCATTTGGTTTGTAGGGAAAAAAAATCTGGGAAGAAAGTTTAAAGTCAAGATTTCTGAGTTTCAAGTCAGGATTTCTGAGTTTTTTTCTTTTGTTTGGTCTTGTTTTTTTTTTTTGAAGTCAGTATTTCTGAGTTTATAAATGAGGATTTCTGGGTTGTTGTTGTTTTTTTTTTTTTTTTTTTTTTTTTTTTTTCATTTCTTTGGTTCTGTTTAAGTCAGGATTTCTTGAGTTTAAAGTCAAGATTCCTAAGTTTCCTGAGTTTCAAGTCAGGATTTCTGAGTTTCAAGTCAGGATTTCTGGGTTTCAAGTCATGATTTCTGGGTTTAAAGTCATGATTTCTGAGTTTAAAGTCAGGATTTCTGGGTTTGAAGTCATGATTTCTGGGTTTAAAGTCAGGATTTCTGGGTTTCAAGTCATGATTTCTGGGTTTAAAGTCAGGATTTCTGGGTTTCAAGTCAGGATTTCTGGGAATCAAGTCAGGATTTCTGGGTTTAAAGTCATGATTTGAGTTTAAAGTCAGGATTTCTGGGTTTCAAGTCATGATTTCTGAGTATAAAGTCATGATTTCTGGGTTTCAAGTCATGATTTCTGGGTTTCAAGTCATGATTTCTGGGTTTAAAGTCATGATTTCTGAGTTTAAAGTCAGGATTTCTGGGTTTCAAGTCATGATTTCTGAGTTTAAAGTCAGGATTTCTGGGTTTCAAGTCATGATTTCTGAGTTAAAATCAGGATTTCTGGGTTTCAAGTCATGATTTCTGGGTTTAAAGTCAGGATTTCTGAGTTTCAAGTCAGGATTTCTGAGTTTCAAGTCAAGATTCCTGAGTATCAAGTCAGGATTTCTGAGTTTCAAGTCAGGATTTCTGAGTTTATAAATTAAGGATTTCTGGGGGGTTTTCCAGTTAGAATTTAATGTTTAAAGTCAGAATTTCTGTTTTCTTATTTCTGTTTGTTTTTTTAAGCCAGTATTTCTGGGTTTTTATAGTCACATTTTTTGGTTTATAAAGTCAGGATTTCTGAGTTTCTGAAGTCAGTCTGACCCAAACAGACTTCATCCTCCTGTTTCCTGCAGAATCATCGATAATCAATAATCATGTCTTTTCTACTCTGATGGCTGTTTTGTGAATTAACTGGAATAAAGCTGCATGCTCAGTGTGTGTGTGTGTGTGTGTGTGTGTGTGTGTGTGGGCGAGAGTGTGTTTTTAATCTTCTTTTGTAGTTTTTGGAGTAACTTCTTCTGCATCGTGTTTAAAGTGTTTCTGTAAATAAACTGAGGTGGTCAAACACTGAGCTCTGATTGGTCCTTTTGTCCTTCAGCTCTTTAAAGTCCACACAGATGAAAGCTGCTGGTTTGAAGACAAGTCCAGAACCTGCAGAGGAAACGATCTGATAAAACCAAGTAGTGTCTGGTTAATTAATGATAATAAATCCTCAATAAAGCAACAACATGAATCAGCAACAGTCCAGAACTGGAATAAAGAAGAACTGATCAAGTAACGTGTCTGAAACCCAAACGTGTTCAGATAGGAACAGTCTAATTAATGTCTAATTAATGTCAATTATACTCTGAAGAATTATATAGTTTCTACAATATTCTATGGCAGCCATTCCCAAACTTCACAATACCAAGCCCCAATTTTGAAATGTGAAAAATGTCCGCGGCCCACCGAAACCTTTAAACGCCACTTTGATCAACATGCAATACTAAAAGCTACATTCCAATATATATTCCAATATAATCCAATTGGTTTTTTTTAATTATTTCTAATTATTTCTTAAATCATGTAATAAATATTTAACAGTAATTAAAAACATATTTTAAAAAAAATCAAGGATTTAAACTAATTAGTTTAATTTTAATAACCTCTCACGGCCCACCTGCAGTACCTCGACGGCCCACCAGGGGGCCGCGGCCCACACTTTGGGAATCACTGTTCTACGGAATAATTTATTCGACTGAATAATGATTTACAATAATCCCCCACACTTCGCGGTCTCAGTACATCGCAGAGGTTTCAAAAATATTCATTGAAAAAAAATGGAAAAAAAATTCAAATGAAGCGAAACCCATCACATCAAAAGCGAGTCTCCAGAAGCAACAAGCGCCGACACGGGAGGCCTATGAACCAATATGGAGGCTTGTGATTGGCTGCTATGATGGGCGTTACTGTGCTGTCGGTTCTCTGTAAGCTGATTGGCTGCATCTCCCATCTCTGTCTCTCATCAGCAACGCAGAGAGGAGAGATGTCAAAGTAAGTGAACCTTCGTAGATTTTGCGTACGCGTGTACATGTATATTGTAACCCTAACCCTAACCCAATTAACCGCGAAGTGTGGGGGATTACTGTAATTCTAATCCAGGGGTCTCCAGATCCAGTCCTGGAGGACACCTGGTCCAAATGAACGGGTATTAACAGACCTGGATGACCAGCTGGTGGTGATCCAGACCTTAGATCCGCTGTGTTGGGGCAGGAGAACATCTCAGACCTGAGGGACAGCAGTCCTCCAGGACCAGGACTACCCAGACCTGATCATTATTATTCACAACCTAATGGGATTATCATTGTTGCTGTTGTTATTTTAGTTAATTTATTTTGTAATCAAAAATTACATCACTTCATCTGATAGCTGTTCAAATGTCTCCATCTGGTTCCAGAACTGTAGAACATCTGAGGAGGTCCTGAACAGTTCAGGTTCAGCACTGATGGAGGTTGGAGATGAAACTATTCTAGAATAAAAACACAATCCATCTGGAGGACCCGCAGATCTACTGATAGATATCTACGTTTAAACTGGAGGACCCGCAGATCTACTGTTAGATATCTACGTTTAAACTGGAGGACCCGCAGATCTACTGTTAGATATCTACGTTTAAACTGGAGGACCCGCAGATCTACTGTTAGATATCTACGTTTAAACTTGAGGGCCTGCAGATCTACTGCTAGATATCTACGTTTAAACTTGAGGACTTGCAGATCTACTGCTAGATATCTACGTTTAAACTTGAGGGCCTGCAGATCTACTGCTAGATATCTACGTTTAAACTGGAGGACCCACAGATCTACTGGTAGATATCTACATTTAAACTGGGGGACCCGCAGATCTACTGTTAGATATCTACGTTTAAACTGGAGGACCCGCAGATCTACTGGTAGATATCTACGTTTAAACTGGGGGACCCGCAGATCTACTGTTAGATATCTACGTTTAAACTTGAGGGCCTGCAGATCTACTGCTAGATATCTACGTTTAAACTGGAGGACCCGCAGATCTACTGTTAGATATCTACGTTTAAACTTGAGGGCCTGCAGATCTACTGCTAGATATCTACGTTTAAACTTGAGGACTTGCAGATCTACTGCTAGATATCTACGTTTAAACTTGAGGGCCTGCAGATCTACTGCTAGATATCTACGTTTAAACTGGAGGACCCACAGATCTACTGGTAGATATCTACATTTAAACTGGGGGACCCGCAGATCTACTGTTAGATATCTACGTTTAAACTGGAGGACCCGCAGATCTACTGGTAGATATCTACGTTTAAACTGGGGGACCCGCAGATCTACTGTTAGATATCTACGTTTAAACTTGAGGGCCTGCAGATCTACCGCTAGATATCTACGTTTAAATTGGAGGACCTGCAGATCTGCTGATAGATATCTACGTTTAAACTTGAGGGCCTGCAGATCTACTGCTAGATATCTACGTTTAAACTGGAGGACCCGCAGATCTACTGTTAGATATCTACGTTTAAACTGGAGGACCCTCAGATCTACTGCTAGATATCTACGTTTAAACTTGAGGATCCGCAGATCTACTGCTAGATATCTACGTTTAAACTTGAGGGCCTGCAGATCTACTGCTAGATATCTACGTTTAAACTTGAGGACTTGCAGATCTACTGCTAGATATCTACGTTTAAACTTGAGGGCCTGCAGATCTACTGCTAGATATCTACGTTTAAACTGGAGGACCCGCAGATCTACTGTTAGATATCTACGTTTAAACTTGAGGACCCGCAGATCTACTGGTAGATATCTACGTTTAAACTTGAGGACCCGCAGATCTACTGCTAGATATCTACGTTTAAACTTGAGGGCCTGCAGATCTACTGCTAGATATCTACGTTTAAACTTGAGGGCCTGCAGATCTACTGCTAGATATCTACGTTTAAACTGGAGGACCTGCAGATCTACTGCTAGATATCTACGTTTAAACTTGAGGACTTGCAGATCTACTGCTAGATATCTACGTTTAAACTTGAGGGCCTGCAGATCTACTGCTAGATATCTATGTTTAAACTTGAGCCCGCAGATCTACTGCTAGATCTACTGCTAGATATCTACGTTTAAACTTGAGGGACCTGCAGATCTACTGCTAGATATCTAGATCTACGTTTAAACTTGAGGACCCGCAGATC
>JAGFBZ010000474.1:0-202500 GCA_018398805.1 Hirundichthys speculiger
CCGACCACAACACCGACCCCAACACAGGTACACTGAACCCCCAACACAGGTACACAACCCCCCAACACAACCGACCCCCAACACAGGTACACCGACCCCCAACACCCCCACAGGTCACACCCCAAACAGGACCAACACAGGTACACCGACCCCCAACACAGGTACACCGACCCCAACACAGGTACACCGACCCCCAACACAGGTACACCGACCCCCAACACAGGTACACAACCCCCGACACAGGACAACACGACACCGTACACAACACCACACCGACCCCAACACAGGTACCCAACACCACACACCCAACACAGGTACACCGACCCCCAACACAGGTACACCGACCCCCAACACAGGTACCCCCCACAGGTACACCGACCCCCAACACAGGTACACCAACCCCCAACACAGGTACACCGACCCCAACACAGGTACACCCCACCCCCAACACAGGTACACCGACCACCGACAACAGGTACCACCCCAGAACCGGTACACCGACCCCCCAACACAGTACACCAACCCCCAACACAGGTACACCACCCAACCAGGTACACCAACCCCCGACACAGGTTACACACCCCACAGTTACCACCGACCCAACACAGGTACACCGACCCCAACACAGGTACACCGACCCCACACAGGTACACCAACCCCCAACACAGGTACACCAGACCCCAACCACAGGTACACTGACCCCAACACAGGTACACCAACCCCCAACACAGGTACACAACCCCCAACACAGGTACACTGACCCCCACACAGGTAGACAGGTACACCGACCCCCGACACAGGTACCAACACCAACCCCCAACACAGGTACACCGACCCCAACACAGGTACACCCACCCCAAAACAGGTACACCACCCAAACACAGGTACACCAACCCACAACACAGGTACAACCGACCCCAACACAGGTACAACACGACCCCCAACACAGGTACACACCGACCCAAAACACACCAACACCAGGTACCCAAACACCAGGTACACCGACCCAACACAGGTACACCACAACCCCAACACAGGTACACAGGACCGACCCCAACACAGGTACACCGACCCCAACCCAGGTACACTGACCCCCAAACACCACGACCCCAACACAGGTACACTGACCCCAACACAGGTACACCCGACCCCCGACACAGGTACACCACCCTACAACCCAAGGTACACCAACCCCCGACACAGGTCAACACACACCGACCCCAACACAGGTACACCGACCCCAACCCACACAGGTACACGACCCCAACCCAAACACAGGTACACCACCACCAACCCCACACACACACCACCCCAACACAGGTACACTGACCCCACAGGACCCCAACACCAGGTACAACCGACCCCAACACAGGTACACTGACCCCCACACAGGTACAACACCACCGACACCACCGACACAGGTACAACACGACCCCCAACACAGGTACACCGACCCTCAACACAGGTACACCAACCCAAACACAGGTACACCGACCCCAACACAGGTCATCGACCCCAACACAGGTACACCGACCCAAACACAGGTACACCGACCCAAACACAGGTACACCAACCCAAACACAGGTACACCGACCCAAACACAGGTACACCCACCCCCAACACAGGTACACTGACCCAACACAGGTACACCGACCCCCAACACAGGTACACCGACCCCCGACACAGGTACACACACCACCCCCAACACAGGTAACAACCAACCCCCAACACAGGTACACCTGACCCCGACACAGGTACACACCACCCTACCCCAACACAGGTACACCTGACACCAACCCCCAACACAGGTACACCAACCCCCAACACAGGTACACAGACCCCAACACAGGTACACCGACCCCCAACACAGGTACACCGACCCCCCGACACAGGTACAACCCCCCCCGACACAGGTACACCAACCCCCAACACAGGTACACTGACCCCAACACAGGTACACCCGACCCCCAACAGGTACAACCACCCCCCCAACACAGGTACACTGACCCCACCAACACAGGTACACCACCCCCCACACAGGTACACGACCCCAACACAGGTACACCGACCCCACACACAGGTACAAACCCACCGACCCCCCAACAACACAGGTACACCCCACCCCCGACACAGGTACACCAACCCCCAACACAGGTACCACCCCGACACAGGTACCGACCCCACAACATGACACAGGTACACCGACCCCAACACAGGTACCCCACACCACCACCCCAGGACCCCAACACAGGTACACCCGACCCCGACACAGGTACCACCAACCCCCAACACAGGTACCACGCCCAACACGACCACCAACACAGGTACACCGACCCCCACACAGGCCACCACCCCAACACAGGTACACACCCCAACCAGGTACACCCACCCCCAACACAGTTACACCACCCCAACACAGGTACACCCCCCAACACAGGTACACCACCCCCAACAGGTACACCACACACGTACACCCCCCAACACAACAACCCCCCAACACAGGTACCACCCAACAACACACGACCCCAACACAGGTACACCGACCCCACCACAACCAGGTACACCAACCCCCCAACACAGGTACACCGACCCCAACCCCACAGGTACACAGGTACCCGACCCCCACAGGTACACCAACCCAACACAGGTACACTGACCCCAACACAGGTACACCGACCCCCAACACAGGTACACCAACCCCAACACAGGTACAACACGACCCAACACCAGGTACACCACCCCCCCACAGGTACACCAACCCCCAACACAGGTACAACCAACCCCAACACAGGTACACCGACCCCAACACACCCCCCCCACACACAGGTACACCGACCCCCAACACAGGTACACGACCCCCACAACACGGTACACGGCCCCCAACACAGGTACGCCACCGACCCCAACACAGGTACACCGACCCCCAACACAGGTACACTGACCCCCAACCACAGGTACACCGACCCCACCAGGTAACACCAACCCCCAACACAGGTACAACACCCCCCCCAACACAGGTACACCGACCCCAACACAGGAGGTACAACACAACCCCCAACACAGGTACACCGACCCCCAACACAGGACCCCCAACACAGGACCCCCAACAAAACAGGTACACCGCCCACACAGGTACACACCCCCAACACAGGTACACCGAACAACCCACAACACAGGTACACGACCCCCAACACAGGTACACGACCCCCCAACACAGGTACAACAGGTACACCGACCCCAACACAGGTACACCCACCCCCAACACAGGTACACACCCACCCCCAACACAGGTACAACACCACCCCCAACACAGGTACACCGACCCCAACACAGGTACCCACACACCCCCAACAACCAGGTTACCACCACCCACAACACAGGTACACCGACCCCCAACACAGGTACACCACCCCCAACACAGGTACCCCCAACACAGGTACCCCCACACAGGTACACCAACCCCCCAACACAGGTACACCGACCCCCCAACACAGGTACACAGGACCCCCAACACAGGTACACCGACCCCCAACACAGGTACAACCGACCCAACACAGGTACACAGACCCCCAACACAGGTACACACCCCCCCCAACACAGGTACACCCCCCAACACAGGTACACCGACCCCCACACAGGTACACCGACCCCAAACACAGGTACCCACAGACCGTACACCGACCCCAACACAGGTACACCAACCCCCAACACAGGTACACCGACCCCCAACACAGGTACACAGACCCCCAACACAGGTACACCCACCCCCGACTCTGTCACCCCCAACATTTAATTTAATTATTAATTAAAATTCAGTTATTTAAACCTCAGGCCTCGGGTCGGCGGTTTTCAGGGTCCGGTTCGGTTCCTCTCTGGTTTTCAGGGACTACAAAGACGTGGAGGCGGCTCTGAACGCCATGAAGAACGTGGCCCGGCTCATCAACGAGAGGAAGCGGCGCCTGGAGAACATCGACAAGATCGCCCAGTGGCAGAGCTCCATCGAGGACTGGGAGGTGCGACCCGACCCGTTGAGACCGGGGGGTTCGGGTCACGGTGGTAGTTACCGACCCGACCCGTTGAGACCGGGGGTTTCGGGTCACGGTGGTAGTTACCGACCCGACCCGTTGAGACTGGGGGGTCCGGGTCACGGTGGTAGTCACCGACCCGACCCGTTGAGACTGGGGGGTTCGGGTCACGGTGGTAGTTACCGACCCGTTGAGACCGGGGGGTTCGGGTCACGGTGGTAGTTACCGACCCGACTCGTTGAGACCGGGGAGGTTCGGGTCACGGTGGTAGTTACCGACCCCACCCGTTGAGACTGGGGGGTTCGGGTCACCGTGGTAGTTACCGACCCGACCCGTTGAGACCGGGGGGTTCGGGTCACGGTGGTAGTTACCGACCCGACCCGTTGAGACTGGGGAGTCCGGGTCACTGTGGTAGTTACCGACCCGACCCGTTGAGACTGGGGGGTTCGGGTCACGGTGGTAGTTACCGACCCGACTCGTTGTGGGTGGGGGGTTCGGGTCACGGTGGTAGTTACCGACCCGACTCGTTGAGACCGGGGGTTCGGGTCACGGTGGTAGTTACCGACCCGACCCGTTGAGACTGGGGGGTCGGGTCACGGTGGGTAGTTTACCGACCCGACTCGTTGAGAACCGGGGGGTTCGGGTCACGGTGGTAGTTACCGACCCGACCCGTTGAGACCGGGGGGTTCGGGTCACGGTGGTAGTTTACCACCGACCCGACCCGTTGAGACCGGGGGTTCGGGTCACGGTGGTAGTTACCGACCCGACCCGTTGAGACCGGGGGGTTCGGGTCACGGTGGTAGTTACCGACCCACCCGTTGAGACCGGGGGGTTCGGGTCCGGTGGTAGTTACCGACCCGACCCGTTTCGGGGGTCGGGTCACGGTGGTAGTTACCGACCCGACCCGTTGAGACTCGGGGGTTCGGGTCACGGTGGTAGTTACCGTCTCCGTGGTTCCTGGAGGTGGGACCCGACCCGTTGAGACACCGGGGGTCCGGGTCACGGTGGTAGTTACCGACCCGACCCGTTGAGACCGGGGGTTCGGGTCACGTGGTAGTCACCGACCCGACCCGTTGAGACCGGGGGGTTCGGGTCACAGTGGTAGTCACCGACCCGACCCGTTTGAGACTGGGGGGTTCGGGTCACGGTGGTAGTTACCCGACCCGTTTAGACCGGGGGGTTCGGGTCACGGTGGTAGTTACCGACCACCCGACTCGTTGAGACCGGGGAGGTTCGGGTCACGGTGGTAGTTACCGACCCCACCCGTTGAGACTGGGGGGTTCGGGTCACCGTGGTAGTTACCGACCCGACCCGTTGAGACCGGGGGGTTCGGGTCACGGTGGTAGTTACCGACCCGACCCGTTGAGACTGGGGGGTTCGGGTCACGGTGGTAGTTACCGACCCGACCCGTTGAGACTGGGGGGTTCGGGTCCCGGTGGTAGTTACCGACCCGACCTCGTTTTGGGTGGGGGGGTTCGGGTCACGGTGGTAGTTACCGACCCGACTCGTTGAGACCGGGGGGTTCGGGTCACGGTGGTAGTTACCAACCCGACCCGTTGAGACCGGGGGGTCCGGGTCACGGTGGTAGTTACCGACCCGACCCGTTGAGACCGGGGGGTTCGGGTCCGGTAGTTACCGACCCGACCCGTTTGAGACCGGGTCGGTCACGGTGGTAGTTACCGACCCGACCCGTTGAGACCGGGGGGTTCGGGTCACGGTGGTAGTTACCGACCCGACCCGTTGAGACTGGGGGGTTCGGGTCACGGTGGTAGTTACCGACCCGACCCGTTGAGACTCGGGGGTTCGGGTCACGGTGGTAGTTACCGTCTCCGTGGTTCTGGGAGGTGGGACCCGACCCGTTGAGACCGGGGGGTCCGGGTCACGGTGGTAGTTACCGACCCGACCCGTTGAGACCGGGGGGTTCGGGTCACAGTGGTAGTCACCGACCCGACCCGTTGAGACCGGGGGGTTCGGGTCACAGTGGTAGTCACCGACCCGACCCGTTGAGACTGGGGGGTTCGGGTCACGGTGGTAGTTACCGACCCGACCGGTTGAGACCGGGGGGGTTCGGGTCACCGTGGTAGTTACCGACCCGACCGGTTGAGACCGGGGGGTTCGGGTCACGGTGGTAGTTACCGACCCGACCCGTTGAGACTCGGGGGTTCGGGTCACCGTGGTAGTTACCGACCCGACCCGTTGAGACCGGGGGGGTTCGGGTCACCGTGGTAGTTACCGACCCGACCCGTTGAGACCGGGGGGTTCGGGTCACGGTGGTAGTTACCGACCCGACTCGTTGAGACTGGGGGGTTCGGGTCACCGTGGTAGTTACCGTCTCCGTGGTTCTGGTCTCTGCAGGGGGAGGACGTCCTCAGCAGGAGCTCGGAGCTCATCTTCTCAGGAGAGCTGACCAAGCTGTCCCATCCTCAGTCCAAGAGCCAGCAGAGGATGTTCTTCCTGTTCGACCACCAGGTGGTTTACTGCAAGAAGGTACCTGAGGACCGTCGCCTGACGCCGTCTGTCACTCCTGGAACCAGCAGGTACCTGACCGTCTCCCGTCTCTGGTTCCAGGACCTCCTGCGGCGGGACATGCTGTACTACAAAGGTCGCATGGACATGGACCACATGGAGGTGGTGGACCTGGAGGACGGTAAGGAGAAGGACTTCAACATCACCGTGAAGAACGCCCTGAAGCTGCGCTCGCCGGCGGGCGACGAGGTGCACCTGCTCTGCACCAAGAAGCCCGAGCAGAAGCAGCGCTGGCTCCGGGCGTTCGCCGACGAGAGGAGGCAGGTGGACCAGGACCGCCAGACGGGTAAACGCTCAGACTTTAAAACACCGATCAGAACGTTTGATCCAGACCCGGTTTAAGATGTTTAAACCTTAAAACCTTTAAACAACACGTTGATCAACATACGAGACTAAAAGCTACATTCCAGTATTAATGTTGGGGTCAACAAGTAAGGAGGTGCTCGTTACCGGTCGTTAGGGATGGGCAGAATTAATGATTAATAATCGATTAATCATTAACATTTTTATATTGAAAACTATCACAATTATTCTCCATATCGACGTGATGTTTGTTTTCCCCTTTGGCCTGGTTGCTATGGCCTGGTTGCTATGGCCTGGTTGCTATGGACCACACATGCCCAGATGTGTTCAGTGGCCCGGATGTTCGTGGTCGAGGATAACGTGACATTTCCTGTTTCTTTTCTTTAAAAAAACAACGATAATAAAAGAAGAGATATCGAGGAGACTACTTAACAAGGACAATTTATATCAAGGCGCCAGTATTACAGGCTTTTTGTTTCTTAAAAAGATGCGCTTGTTGTGTGCTCGATCAACTCGGTGTTAGCTCGATCCTTCTGGTCCGAGCTAACACCGAGTTGAGGCTAGGCTAGGCTAGGCTAGGCTGATGATGAACCGCCTCCACCGTCCTTTACAAGGCTTGGATGCGCGTTGTTCAAGTGATACATCATTGTCGTTGTCGATTAATTGTATTTGTAATTAGCATTGCAGTGATTGCAGTACACTTGCTCATTTTCTAAACTAAAATGGTTCCACGCCACACTTCACCGCGACCGCTTCATGATTAGGCGAAGACCTACAGAAGCTCGCATGTAACAACTGAGTCCAGCCAGGGTAGGGTGATGGTGAAATGTTGCCCCCTGGTGGTGGCACAGAGAAATGCATCGCATTGTTTGAGGACGTGCACCGATAACCTACATTCAGATTGTTTAAAAAAAAAAACATTCGGTTCATCGACGAAAATGAATGTCTTCGACCAAATTCTTAATGATCAATCATCGATTAATCCAGCCGTTCCCAAACTTCAGAACACCAAGGCCCAATTTGAAATGTGAAAAATGTCCGCGGCCCACCGAAACATTTAATCACAACTGTGATCAACATTCAGGACCAGGAACCATGATCCGATATTAATGTGAGGGGACAACAAATAAGGTGACACTTGTCATATTAAGTTAAGATGACAGTAGAATAACACTTAACTGGTTTGTTTTGTTACTTCTTAATGTTTTTAAATCATGTCGTTAATATTTTACAGTAATTAAAAACATATTTAAAAAAGATCGAAGATTTAAAACACATTTGTTTAATTTTAATTTTAATGCCGCGGCCCACACTTTGGGAATCACTGGATTAATTGATTAATTATGCCCATCCCTAGTTGTCATATTAAGTTAAGATGACAGTTAAATAATACTCAACTGGTTTGTTTTATTATTTCTATATATTTTTTGAATCATGTAATAAATATTTTAAAGTAATTAAAAACATATTTCTTTATTTTTTAATGACCTCTCACGGCCCACCTGCAGTACCACGGCGGCCCACCAGGGGGCCGCGGCCCACACTTTGGGAATCTAACTCATAAAAATAACTGTGACGTCGCAGCTTTTTGTCCTGTAACTTTCATCTTATTGACCGTTTTAAAATGAAATGTTAAAAACTTCTGACACTTAAAGCAGTTTTTTCATTAAATTGTAAACAAATTTAAAGACAAATCACAAATTGAGCAAAATTGTGATTCTATTTAACTTAAATTTATGACTGTCTTTTGCCAAAATCACAAGTTTCACACAAAATCAGAAGATTGACATCACGGTGACGTTGTACTTGTAAAACCGTGACGTTTTGTCGTCTGTTTCAGTTCGGTTCGGTTCTTCTCGTTCTCAGGTTTCTCTCTGACTGAGGTCCAGAAGAAACAGGCCATGCTGAACGCCTCCAAGAACCATCCGGCCGGGAAACCCAAAGGTGGGTTGGAGCTCATCACAGCGTCCACAAGCACATCGCTGTCTGGTTGAAAGGACGTCCTTCAGAGACGTGTCCTCACAGAGACAGTCCTGGTTTCAGCTCCAGACTGTCAGGCTCGGTGGTGGAGGGGTGGTGATCTGGGGCTCGGTGGTCTAACGGTTCTGTCCCGTTTGTTTCCCCCCCAGCAGTCTAACGGTTCTGTCCCGTTTGTGTCCCCCCCAGCGGTGACCCGGCGGTCTAACGGTTCTGTCCCGTGTCCCCCCCCGTTTGTGTCCCCCCCCCGGTGACCGGCGGTCTAACGGTTTCTGTCCCGTTGTGTCCCCCCCAGCGGTGACCCGGCGGTCTAACGGTTCTGTCCCGTTTGTGTCCCCCCCCCCCAGCGTGACCCGGCGGTCTAACGGTTCTGTCCCGTTTGTGTCCCCCCAGCGGTGACCCGGCGGTCTAACGGTTCTGTCCCGTTTGTGTCCCCCCCAGCGGTGACCCGGCGGTCTAACGGTTCTGTCCCGTTTGTGTCCCCCCCCAGCGGTGACCCGGCGGTCTAACGGTTCTGTCCCGTTTGTGTCCCCCCCAGCGTGACCCGGCGGTCTAACGGTTCTGTCCCGTTTGTGTCCCCCCCCAGCGGTGACCCGGCGGTCTAACGGTTCTGTCCCGTTGTGTCCCCCCCAGCGGTGACCCGGCGGTCTAACGGTTCTGTCCCGTTGTGTCCCCCCCAGCGGTGACCCGGCGGTCTAACGGTTCTGTCCCGTTTGTGTCCCCCCCAGCGGTGACCCCGGCGGTCTAACGGTTCTGTCCCGTTTGTGTCCCCCCCAGCGGTGACCCGGCGGTCCTAACGGTTCTGTCCCGTTTGTGTCCCCCCCAGCGGTGACCCGGCGGTCTAACGGTTCTGTCCCGTTTGTGTCCCCCCCCACGGTGACCCGGCGGTCTAACGGTTCTGTCCCGTTTGTGTCCCCCCCAGCGGTGACCCGGCGGTCTAACGGTTCTGTCCCGTTTGTGTCCCCCCCCAGCGGTGACCCCGGGTCTAACGGTTCTGTCCCGTTTGTGTCCCCCCCAGCGGTGACCCGGCGGTCTAACGGTTCTGTCCCGTTGTGTCCCCCCCAGCGGTGACCCGGCGGTCTAACGGTTCTGTCCCGTTTTGTGTCCCCCCCAGCGGTGACCCGGCGGTCTAACGGTTCTGTCCCGTTTTTGTCCCCCCCGGTCTGTCCCGTTGTTCCCGTTTGTCCCCCCCCAGCGGTGACCCGGCGGTCTAACGGTTCTGTCCCGTTTGTGTCCCCCCCAGCGGTGACCCGGCGGTCTAACGGTTCTGTCCCGTTTGTGTCCCCCCCAGCGGTGACCCGGCGGTCTAACGGTTCTGTCCCGTTTGTGTCCCCCCCCAGCGTTGACCCGGCGGTCTAACGGTTCTGTCCCGTTTGTGTCCCCCCCAGCGGTGACCCGGCGGTCTAACGGTTCTGTCCCGTTTGTGTCCCCCCCAGCGGTGCCCCGGCGGTCTAACGGTTCTGTCCCGTTTGTGTCCCCCCCAGCGGTGACCCGGCGGTCTAACGGTTTCTGTCCCGTTTGTGTCCCCCCCACGGCGGTCTAACGGTTCTGTCCCGTTTGTGTCCCCCCCAGCGGTGACCCCGTGGTCTAACGGTTCTGTCCCGTTTGTGTCCCCCCCAGCGGTGACCCGGCGGTCTAACGGTTCTGTCCCGTTTGTGTGTCCCCCCCAGCGGTGACCCGGCGGTCTAACGGTTCTGTCCCGTTTGTGTCCCCCCCCAGCGGTGGTCTAACGGTTCTGTCCCGTTTGTGTCCCCCCCAGCGGTGACCCGGCGGTCTAACGGTTCTGTCCCGTTTGTGTCCCCCCCCCCAGCGGTGACCCGGCGGTCTAACGGTTCTGTCCCGTTTGTGTCCCCCCCCCCAGCGGTGACCCGGCGGTCTAACGGTTCTGTCCCGTTTGTGTCCCCCCCAGCGGTCTAACGGTTCTGTCCCGTTTGTGTCCCCCCCCAGCGGTGACCCGGCGGTCTAACGGTTCTGTCCCGTTTGTGTCCCCCCCAGCGGTCTAACGGTTCTGTCCCGTTGTGTCCCCCCCAGCGGTGACCCGGCGGTCTAACGGTTCTGTCCCGTTTGTGTCCCCCCCAGCGGTGACCCGGCGGTCTAACGGTTCTGTCCCGTTTGTGTCCCCCCCCCGGCGGTCTAACGGTTCTGTCCCGTTTGTGTCCCCCCCCCCCCCCGGCGTCTAACGGTTCTGTCCCGTTTGTGTCCCCCCCCGGTGGGTCTAACGGTTCTGTCCCGTTTGTGTCCCCCCCAGCGGTGACCCGGCGGTCTAACGGTTCTGTCCCGTTTGTGTCCCCCCCAGCGGTGACCCGGTGGTCTAACGGTTCTGTCCCGTTTGTGTCCCCCCCGGCGGTCTAACGGTTCTGTCCCGTTTGTGTCCCCCCCAGCGGTGACCCGGCGGTCTAACGGTTCTGTCCCTTTTGTGTCCCCCCCAGCGGTGACCCGGTGGTCTAACGGTTCTGTCCCGTTTGTGTGTCCCCCGGTGGTCTAACGGTTCTGTCCCGTTTGTGTGTCCCCCGGTGGTCTAACGGTTCTGTCCCGTTTGTGTCCCCCCTGGCGGTCTAACGGTTCTGTCCCGTTTGTGTCCCCCCCGGCGGTCTAACGGTTCTGTCCCGTTTGTGTCCCCCCCAGCGGTGACCCGGCGGTCTAACGGTTCTGTCCCTTTTGTGTCCCCCCCCAGCGGTGACCCGGTGGTCTAACGGTTCTGTCCCGTTTGTGTGTCCCCCGGTGGTCTAACGGTTCTGTCCCGTTTGTGTCCCCCCCGGCGGTCTAACAGTTCTGTCCCGTCTGTGTCCCCCCCAGCGGTGACCCGGCGGTCTAACGGTTCTGTCCCGTTCGTGTCCCCCCCAGCGGTGACCCGGTGGTCTAACGGTTCTGTCCCGTCTGTGTCCCCCCCAGCGGTGACCCGGCGGTCTAACGGTTCTGTCCCGTTTGTGTCCCCCCTAGCGGTGACCCAGCGGTCTAACGGTTCTGTCCCGTCTGTGTCCCCCCCAGCGGTGACCCGGCGGTCTAACGGTTCTGTCCCGTTTGTGTCCCCCCCAGCGGTGACCCGACCCTACTGTGACTTCCTGCGGCAGAAGCACCCCTCCCTGCCCGCGGCGCTGCCCCAGCAGCAGGTCTTCATGCTGGCCGAGCCCAAACGCAAGACCACCTTCTGGCACAACATCGGCAGACTGACCCCCTTCAGGAAGTGAGGACGGGTCCGGGACCCGAGCGGACCCTCTCGCAGGACTCCTCTGGACTTTCCCGCCTGGAACTGTTCCCGGATTCTTCCGCCGTCTCAGACGACTGAAACCAGGAGGAGGTTGTTTCTGAAAGCACTTTACGGTGGTTGAGAACCAGACTTCTGGAGAAGGACTTGTGTTTCAGTTCCTCCTAAAACCCAGCGGCGGCGGTTCTGTCGGTGGGCGCGGTACCGCCGGCAGACCGCCTCCATCCGACGCTGCCTGTCCTCAGCTGTGCTCTTCTCTCGTTTTCTTCTCCGATCTCTCAGATTTGCCAAGTTTTCATGGTGTCAGAAGCTTTTCTATGTTGCTCTGTGACTGCTCCGGAACGTTCTCACGTCTCTGCTGGAACCTCCCGGTTCCTGATCGGCTCAGCCGCACCTGGGAAGGTCTCTGGTTTCTGTTGGTCCCCATCGGAGCACTTAGGATAGCTAGCTATGTGCCGTTAGCAAGCTAAAACTTAACAAGTTAGCTTGTTAGCCAGGTTAGCTACTTCAGCAAGCTATACCAGCTAACACAATTAGCTAGTTAGCCAGGTCGTTAGCTAGCTGCAGCTAGTCATGGTGGTTTCTGGTGATCACTGGTGATCTCTGGTGGTTTCTGGTTAGGATAGCTAGCTAGGTGCCGTTAGCAAGTTAAAGGTTAACAAGTTAGCTTGTTACCCAGCTTAGCTTCTTCAGTGAGCTACACCAGCTAACACAATTAGCTGGTTAGCCAGCTCGTTACCTTAGCTAGCTGCAGCTAGTCATGGTGATCTCTGGTGATCTCTTAGTGGTTTCTGGTGGACTTGTGGCCACCATTGATCATGATCTCTGGGGTCTGATCCCGGACCAGAGCTGGAAACACGTCAGGTGGATTACGAACCAGCCACTTTCATCTTCTGTCTGCATGTAACTAATATTATTAATAACTGCTCTAAAGTTCAACGCAATTATTTAGTCAAATGTTTTATTTTCATAAAACAACAAAAAGGATCCTGATCTTGATCCGGTGGTCATTTTGAGATGCTTCATCTGTGTTCTTCTCAGAAATGCATCATTTTTGGTGTTTTTAGTTTCTGGCGCAGATGTCTATGAGTGGATTTCCAGCTGTGGATCTCCAGCTGTGACCGTCCAGCTGTGGACATCCAGCTGTGGATCTCCAGCTGTGAACGTCCAGCTGTGGATCTCCAGCTGTGACCGTCCAGCTGTGAACATCCAGCTGTGGATCTCCAGCTGTGAACGTCCAGCTGTGACCGTCCAGCTGTGAACATCCAGCTGTGGATCTCCAGCTGTGACCGTCCAGCTGTGGATCTCCAGCTGTGACCGTCCAGCTGTGGATCTCTAGCTGTGACCATCCAGCTGTGAACTTCCAGCTGTGGATCTCCAGCTGTGACCGTCCAGCTGTGGATCTCCAGCTGTGACCATCCAGCTGTGACCGTCCAGCTGTGAACGTCCAGCTGTGACCGTCCAGCTGTGAACGTCCAGCTGTGGATCTCCAGCTGTGACCATCCAGCTGTGACCGTCCAGCTGTGAACGTCCAGCTGTGACCGTCCAGCTGTGACCGTCCAGCTGTGGATCTCCAGCTGTGACGTCCAGCTGTGACCGTCCAGCTGTGCTGTGACCGTCAGCTGTGAACGTCCAGCTGTGGATCTCCAGCTGTGAACGTCCAGCTGTGAACGACCAGCTGTGGATCTCCAGCTGTGACCATCCAGCTGTGAACGTCCAGCTGTGACCGTCCAGCTGTGACCATCCAACTGTGACCGTCCAGCTGTGAACGTCCAGCTGTGGATCTCCAGCTGTGAACGTCCAGCTGTGTACGACCAGCTGTGGATCTCCAGCTGTGACCGTCCAGCTGTGACCATCCAGCTGTGGATCTCCAGCTGTGACCATCCAGCTGTGAACGTCCAGCTGTGACCGTCCAGCTGTGACCATCCAACTGTGACCGTCCAGCTGTGAACGTCCAGCTGTGGATCTCCAGCTGTGAACGTCCAGCTGTGAACGACCAGCTGTGGATCTCCAGCTGTGACCGTCCAGCTGTGACCATCCAGCTGTGACCGTCCAGCTGTGGATCTCCAGCTGTGACCATCCAGCTGTGACCGTCCAGCTGTGGATCTCCAGCTGTAAACGTCCAGCTGTGGATCTCCAGCTGTGACCGTCCAGCTGTGACCGTCCAGCTGTGACCGTCCAGAACGCCTCCGTTATCATCTCAGCAGCAGCTGCTGGGTTTTATCTCCAGCTCTGGTCCTGGACTCCAGGTTCCCTCAACGTTCTCTCGTCTGGTTTTACCTGCTGAAGTGCCGCTGAGCTGTGATTGGACGACTCCCGTTGACGTGCATGGACGTGTTGAAAACTGCTGTGAAGAGTATTTTCTCGGCGCCGCCAGGCGGGGGCGCCATCATGTATTCCTGCTGTCCGCTGTGATGTCGTCTCAGATCCATCTCTGCTCTGTAAGTGCATTCGGTTCAAATGTACTCCTTCAAAGTTTCAGATGTTAAACGATATTAAACATTCCTGAAAAACCACCGTCTGTTTCTTCCAGATGTTTGTTTCTCCCAGATGTTTATGAAACTGATGTCAGCTGCTGCTGGTTCACTTTTTAACGCCAAAAAAAAAAAAGTAAAATCAAAACAGATCTGGAGAAGAAGTACAGGAACGTCACAGTTTAATTAGTTAATCACTTACACTTCATTAATGACACTTAATTACAGTAATATAAGAAATGTGAATCAGGATTTTGTCATACAATCACTACTTTTGGACAATTGCACATTTTTGTTAGAAGAATCTTAATTTTTTGTTGAATAAGTTTTTAATTTCTGTTGTAAAATGACTCTTGCAAAATAGCAAAACAACTTTGTTTCCGAAAAAGTAGCCGCAGTTTTATCTCCTATAATCTCATTTTGTAGAATTGCATGTTTTTTTTTTTTTTAATTGCAACTAATAGATATTTGAAAATGTAATTTTGTAACAGTCTAATATCGCAACCTTTTGTCCAAAACAACAACCTTGTGTTGAAAAGTTGAAAAAATTTTACTTTAATGTGCCAGTAAAGTCCCGTTAATGTTCCATTATTGTTCCAGTAATGTTCCATTCATGTTCTAGTAATGTTCCATTAATGTCTTGTTAATTCTAGTAATGTTCCGTTTATTTATAGTTAATAATCCAGTAATGTTCCTTTAGGCAGCACGGTGGCTTAGTGGTTAGCACTGTTGCCTCACAGCACCACCCCTCCTTCTGTTGCCTCCTTCTGTGTGGAGTTTCCATGTTCTCCCCCTGCTTGCGTGGGTTTCCTCCGGGTACTCCGGCTTCCTCCCACAGTCCAAAGACATGCATGTCAGGTTAATTGATAATTCTAAATTGCCCGTAGGAGTGAATGTGAGTGTGAACGTTGTGTGTCTGTATGTGTGACCCTGCGATGGACTGGCGACCTGTCCAGGTGAACCCCTGCCTTTCGCCTGTAGACGGCTGGGATAGACTCCAGCAGATCCCCGTGACCCTTCAAGGATGAAACGGGTATAGAAAATGGATGGATGGATGTTCCTTTAATGTTCCAGTAATGTTCCATTAATGTTCCGTTCATTTATAGTTAATAATCCAGTAATGTTCTGTTAATGTCAGTTAATGTTCCATTATTGTCCCGTTAATGTTCCGCTAATGCTCCAGAAATGTTCCTGTAATGTCAGTAAATGTTCTGGTAATGTTCCGTTAATGTTCCATTAATGTTCCAGTAATGTCAGTTAATGTTCCAGTATTGTCCCGTTAATGTTCCGCTAATGTTCCAGTATTGTCCCGTTAATGTTCCGCTAATGTTCCAGTATTGTCCCGTTAATGTTCCGCTAATGTTCCAGTAATGTCCCGTTAATGTTCTGCTATTGTTTCAGTAATGTCAGTTAATGTTCTGTTAATGTTCCAGTAATGTCCTGTTAATGTTACGCTAATGTTCCAGTATTGTCCCGTTAATGTTCCGCTAATGCTCCAGTAATGTTTTGTTAATGTTCCGTTAGTTTTCTGTTAACGTTCCAGTAATGTTTCATTAATGTTTCGTTTATGTTCCATTAATGTTCTGTTAGGGTTCCAGTAATGTCCCGTTAATGTTCCGTTAGTTTTCTGTTAATGTTCCAGTAATGTTTCGTTTATGTTTTGTTAGTTTTCTGTTAATGTTTCATTAATGTTTCGTTTATGTTCCAATAATGTTCCAGTAATGTTCCGTTAATGTTTCAGTAATGTTTCGTTTATGTTCCAGTAATGTTCCAGTAATGTTTTGTTAATGGTCCGTTAGTTTTCTGTTAACGTTCCAGTAATGTTTCATTAATGTTTCGTTTATGTTCCAGTAATGTTTCGTTTATGTTCCGTTAATGTTCTGTTAGTGTTCCAGTAATGTCCCGTTAATGTTCCGTTAGTTTTCTGTTAATGTTCCAGTAATGTTTTGTTAATGTTCCGTTAGTTTTCTGTTAATGTTTCATTAATGTTTCGTTTATGTTCCAATAATGTTCCAGTAATGTTCCGTTAATGTTTCAGTAATGTTTCGTTTATGTTCCAGTAATGTTTTGTTAATGTTCCGTTAGTTTTCTGTCAATGTTCCAGTAATGTTTTGTTAATGTTCCAGTAATGTTTTGTTAATGTTCCGTTCGTTTTCTGTTAATGTTCCGTTAATGTTCCAGTAATGTTTAGTTTATGTTCCAGTAATGTTCCATTAATGTTCCAGTAATGTTTTGTTAATGTTCCGTTCGTTTTCTGTTAATGTTCCAGTAATGTTCCGTTAATGTTTCGTTAATGTTCCAGTAATGTTCCGTTCGTTTTCTGTTAATGTTCCAGTAATGTTTCATTAATGTTTTGTTTATGTTCCAGTAATGTTCAGTTAATGTTTCGTTTATGTTCCAGTAACGTTTCGTTAATGTTCCAGTAATGTCCCGTTAATGTTCCAGTAATGTTCTAGTAATGTTTCATTAATGTTTCGTTTATGTTCCAGTAATGTTTTGTTATTGTTCCGTTAGTGTTCCAGTAATGTTTCGTTAATGTTCCAGTAATGTTCCAGTAATGTTCTAGTAATGTTTTATTAATGTTCCATTAGTTTTCTGTTAATGTTCCATTAATGCTCCAGTAATGTTCCGTTTATGTTCCAGTAATGTTCCGTTTATGTTCCAGTAATGTTCCGTTAATGTTCCTGTAATGTCCCGTTAATGTTTTGTTAATGTTCCGTTAGTTTTCTGTTAATGTTCCAGTAACGTTCCGTTAATGTTCTAGTAATGTTCCGTTAATGTTCCAGTAATGTTCCGTTAATGTTTCAGTAATGTTTTTATTAATGTTGCGTTAGTTTTCCGTTAATGTTTCGTTTATGTTCCAGTAATGTTCCATTAATGTTCCAGTAATGTTCCGTTAATGTTCCGTTAATGTTCCAGCCGTCAAGCATCAGTTTTCAGGAGAACGGATCAGGATCCACAGAAAACTTCAACTTCCTGCTGCTGCAGGCAGATCCAGGATCATTTTAGCTGAGCTTTTATGAATAAATAAAATAAATAATGAAGTGGTGAACGGGTTCTGTGTTGTGGTTCTTCTGAGGTTGTGTTTGTCTGGTTGGAGGATCCACTTCTGTTACTGGGACAGACTGGGATTGAACTGGTGGGTGGTTCCAGAGTCTGAGGACAGATGGAGGCATCCCTGCTGACTGCAGGAAGTACCGGGGTAACCAGGGTAACCAGAGTAACCAGAGTAACCAGGGAACCGGGCCTCGGGGGGAACCGGTCCGCGGATCCTCGGTTCTCCGGGGAAGTGTCGTCATGTCCTGTACAGCAGCAGAGCGGGAAGCAGCCTGATGGAGCCGCGGCAGAAGAAGTCCGGACTGAAGAAGTGGCGCAGCGCCACCTTCAACATCGACGGCTTCAGCTTCACCATCGGTAAGAGACTCGGACCTGCGGTTCTGTTCAGGTTCTGGTTTATGGCAGGGCAGCTGATCACAGAGTTAATGTTCCAGTGAACGGTGGCGACTGGAGCTCCGCATCCATGGTTGTCATGGTTACCGTTTCCATGACGGCGTCCTCCTCAGAGGACACACCTGCTCAGGTGTTGAGATTCTGCTTAGAGCCTCCACTAGACAGGAAGTCTGCTGCTGATTTTAAACGCTTCAGTGACGTGTAGCGTCATGTTCTCATTTTATGTCTATTAGTTGCAATCAAACATGAAAGACGATTTAATCAATAAACATGAGCAGTTCAACCAACCAGAACGTCAAACTAAAGCTCTTCTCTTCTCCAGTCGCCAACGAGGACGAGAACAGATCCAGACCTCTGAGCCGTCCGTCACGTGAGTCCAACATTATTATTAATTATTATTAATTATTACAAATTCAACCGTTCGAGTTCTTCAACCAAACTTGATAAAGTTCTGACAACTGAAGTGACGCCTCCAGGTGGCGCTGACCTCCTCAGAACCTTCCCACTCAGACGGACCGGTCCGAGAGTTACGCACCAATCAAATGAGTGGGTGTGGCCTAAACGGACCAGTCCGAGGTCGTCCTAAAACTTACTGAAACGCACCAATCAAATGAGTGGGTGTGGCCTAAACGGACCAGTCCGAGGTCGTCCTGAAACTTACTGAAACGCACCAATCAAATGAGTGGGTGTGGCCTAAACGGACCAGTCCGTGGTCGTCCTGAAACTTACTGAAACGCACCAATCAAATGAGTGGGTGTGGCCTAAACGGACCAGTCCGAGGTCGTCCTGAAACTTACTGAAACGCACCAATCAAATGAGTGGGTGTGGCCTAAACGGACCAGTCCGTGGTCGTCCTGAAACTTACTGAAACGCACCAATCAAATGAGTGGGTGTGGCCTAAACGGACCAGTCCGAGGTCGTCCTGAAACTTACTGAAACGCACCAATCAAATGAGTGGGTGTGGCCTAAACGGACCAGTCCGAGGTCGTCCTGAAATTTACTGAAACGCACCAATCAAATGAGTGGGTGTGGCCTAAACGGATCAGTCCGTGGTCGTCCTAAAACTTACTGAAACGCACCAATCAAATGAGTGGGTGTGGCCTAAACGGACCAGTCCGAGGTCGTCCTAAAACTTACTGAAACGCACCAATCAAATGAGTGGGTGTGGCCTAAACGGACCAGTCCGAGGTCGTCCTGAAACTTACTGAAACGCACCAATCAAATGAGTGGGTGTGGCCTAAACGGATCAGTCCGTGGTCGTCCTAAAACTTACTGAAACGCACCAATCAAATGAGTGGGTGTGGCCTAAACGGACCAGTCCGAGGTCGTCCTGAAACTTACTGAAACGCACCAATCAAATGAGTGGGTGTGGCCTAAACAGACCAGTCCGAGGTCGTCCTGAAACTTACTGAAACGCACCAATCAAATGAGTGGGTGTGGCCTAAACGGACCAGGTCGAGGTCGTCCTGAAACTTACCGAAACGTACCAATCAAATGAGTGGGTGTGGCCTAAACGGACCAGTCCGAGGTCGTCCTGAAACTTACTGAAACGCACCAATCAAATGAGTGGGTGTGGCCTAAACATACTCATTAACCGAAAAATTAACACGTTCACAACCTTGTGAGGAGCAGGAGAAAGAAAAGAAGCAGATCAGAAACAAACGGAGGATCTTTTGACGACTCGTTAAGTTAATTATCAGCAGGTCAGTCACATGACCATCCAACCATCCCAGTTACCAGTCCTTGTGTCCTGGACGACGCAACTGGGATTTTTACTGGCAGACAAATCTAGAAAAGTGGTTTTCAGACACAAACTCACTATTTTAGAACAGGAGGTCATGTGTTCTATCATGAACTGCAGCGTAGCTCAGCGGTTTAACCGCAGGTCCACACAGTCACAGGTTTGAATCCCCGCTCTCCCGTTAAACCGTTAAACCGCTGCGTAGCTCAGCGGTTTAACCGCAGGTGCACGCAGTCACACGTTTGAATCCCCGCTCTCCCGTTAAACCATTACACCATTACACCACAGCGTAGCTCAGCGGTTTAACCGCAGGTCCACACAGTCACAGGTTTGACTCCCTCTTGATGGTAATTAAGAGCCGTAAAATAAAACAGTGATTATCATGACATGAAAAACTGAAGACCTGTTCCAGAACCCGGTTCAGGCTCCAGATCCCAGGATGGACTCGGTGCCGACGTCACAGCTGGGATCCCGACCGACCCGTGCAGCGCCGAGGAGATCCTGGCTGACGACCCGCCGCTCCTCGGTGCACCTGGCACCGTAGAGAAGACCGCCGTCAGGTGAGACATGCAGGATGTGATTAAAGATGAGGTCCAGGACCGGCTGCTGGCAGAAGGTCCAGAGATCTGCAGATCATCCATGAAGCTCACTGATATTAACATCATGATGATTGTGTTGAAGGCTGAGATGCATCTTGAAGCAGCTTGAGGGCGGGAAAGTGTCTCTGACGGAGCTGAAGAAGAACCTGGACCTCGCTGCCTCGGTTCTGGAAAACCTGAGCTCTGAGGAGACCAGGAGAGAAGACGTGAGGTCCGTTTATTCACATTTATGGAAGTCAATAGATACACCTCTACTTGTTTTAAGTTCGGGTCGATCAGGTGGATGAACGTGATGATGTGCTGGAATCATAAATGTTGAATAAATTCATGCCTCTGGTCTCCTGACGGACAGCGTCCTGCAGGAACCGGTCCTGGAGGTTCCTGGATCTCCCTGCAGGCAGCCGCTGGATCCAGGAGATGAGCTCCGTGGCGTCTGGTCCCACCTGGTGCCGCTGGAGGTCCGTGATTGGCTGGTGTTCACCTTCACCCGGCAGAGAGGCCCGGCGCGGCGCCGAAGCGAAGACAAGCCTAGCTTCCGCAGCATCGTGTACGCCCTGCAGGCCGGCATCTTCGTAGAAAGGTCCAGAACCTCATCTTTTTATCTGGACAGAAAAACATAGTTTAATCTACAGTAGTGGCCTGAATATAAGACGATACTTTATTCTAGAATCCATCGTCTTATAATCAGAGTCGTTCTATGTTCAGGAAATATGGTATCTTCTATCTTATTTTAAAGCCAAATCAAAACTCAGCCTCCCAAAACTAAGTTCAAGTTCATTGAAGTTTCAATAAATAAACCCTGATAGTTCCTATTTCTGTTTTTGTGACTGAGATGAAGATCAAAACACATTTATGTTTAATTAAGATACCAGTTAACCCAGTTTGTTGTTCACGTGTTCACGTACTTCTTCAGCTGCTTTAAAACATCTGATTCTGTTGCATCTCCTTCCCAGGATGCACCGGCGGACCTCCAACATGGCCGCTCTCAGTCATCCCCAGAAAGTCGTCACTGCTCTGAAGGTCCGAAGGTCGCCTCGTTTCTACGACATTACGAAACCTGCGTCGCTACGACATCAACCGTATTCTGTTCGGCGACACGACACCAGCGTTGTTTCTATGACAACAAGACATCACCATCCCTTCTATACAACATTAATATCGCGTCTGTACATCACAGCATTAATGTCAGTGTAACTACGGTTACGGTTAGGGGTTAGCTAAAGCGCCAGAAAACCTGTAATTTTAACAAAATAAAGTCAGCTAAAGCCACGGAACTCCACCTATAATTTAAACATGTTAAAGTCGGCTAAAGCTACGTGGCTTCGGTGAACCTGTAGTTTATGAAGTTAAAGTCAGCTAAAGCTACGTGGCTTCGGTGGACCTGTAGTTTATAAAGTTAAAGTCAGCTAAAGCTACGTGGCTTCAGTGAACCTGTAGTTTATAGAGTTAAAGTCGGCTAAAGCTACGTGGCTTCGGTGAACCTGTAGTTTATAAAGTTAAAGTCAGCTAAAGCTACGTGGCTTCGGCGAACCTGTAGTTTATAAAGTTAAAGTCAGCTAAAGCTACGTGGCTTCAGTGAACCTGTAGTTTATAAAGTTAAAGTCAGCTAAAGCTACGTGGCTTCGGTGAACCTGTAGTTTATAAAGTTAAAGTCAGCTAAAGCTACGTGGCTTCAGTGAACCTGTAGTTTATAAAGTTAAAGTCAGCTAAAGCTACGTGGCTTCAGTGAACCTGTAGTTTATAAAGTTAAAGTCAGCTAAAGCTACGTGGCTTCGGTGAACCTGTAGTTTATAAAGTTAAAGTCAGCTAAAGCTACGTGGCTTCGGTGAACCTGTAGTTTATAAAGTTAAAGTCAGCTAAAGCTACGTGGCTTCGGTGAACCTGTAGTTTATAAAGTTAAAGTCAGCTAAAGCTACGTGGCTTCGGTGAACCTGTAGTTTTATAAGTTAAAGTCAGCTAAAGCTACGTGGCTTCGGTGAACCTGTAGTTTATAAAGTTAAAGTCAGATAAAGCTACGTGGCTTCGGTGAACCTGTAGTTTATAGAGTTAAAGTCAGCTAAAGCTACGTGGCTTCGGTGAACCTGTAGTTTATAAAGTTAAAGTCAGATAAAGCTACGTGGCTTCGGTGAACCTGTAGTTTATAAAGTTAAAGTCAGATAAAGCTACGTGGCTTCGGCGAACCTGTAGTTTATAAAGTTAAAGTCAGCTAAAGCTACGTGGCTTCGGTGAACCTGTAGTTTATAAAGTTAAAGTCAGATAAAGCTACGTGGCTTCGGTGAACCTGTAGTTTATAAAGTTAAAGTCAGATAAAGCTACGTGGCTTCGGTGAACCTGTAGTTTATAAAGTTAGTCAGATAAAGCTACGTGGCTTCGGTGAACCTGTAGTTTATAAAGTTAAAGTCAGATAAAGCTACGTGGCTTCGGTGAACCTGTAGTTTATAAAGTTAAAGTCAGATAAAGCTACGTGGCTTCGGTGAACCTGTAGTTTATAAAGTTAAAGTCAGCTAAAGCTACGTGGCTTCGGTGAACCTGTAGTTTATAAAGTTAAAGTCAGCTAAAGCTACGTGGCTTCGGTGAACCTGTAGTTTATAAAGTTAAAGTCAGATAAAGCTACGTGGCTTCGGTGAACCTGTAGTTTATAAAGTTAAAGTCAGATAAAGCTACGTGGCTTCGGTGAACCTGTAGTTTATAAAGTTAAAGTCAGATAAAGCTACGTGGCTTCGGCGAACCTGTAGTTTATAAAGTTAAAGTCAGCTAAAGCTACGTGGCTTCGGTGAACCTGTAGTTTATAAAGTTAAAGGTCAGCTAAAGCTACGTGGCTTCGGTGAACCTGTAGTTTATAAATGTTAAAGTCAGCTAAAGCTACGTGGCTTCGGTGAACCTGTAGTTTTATAAGTTAAAGTCAGATAAAGCTACGTGGCTTCGGTGAACCTGTAGTTATAAAGTTAAAGTCAGCTAAAGCTACGTGGCTTCGGTAAACCTGTAGTTTATAAAGTTAAAGTCAGCTAAAGCTACGTGGCTTCAGTGAACCTGTAGTTTATAGAGTTAAAGTCGGCTAAAGCTACGTGGCTTTAGTGAACCTGTAGTTTATAAAGTTAAAGTCAGCTAAAGCTACGTGGATTTAGTGAACCTGTAGTTTATAAAGTTAAAGTCAGCTAAAGCTACGTGGCTTCGGTGAACCTGTAGTTTATAGAGTTAAAGTCAGCTAAAGCTACGTGGCTTCGGTGAACCTGTAGTTTATAGAGTTAAAGTCAGCTAAAGCTACGTGGCTTCGGTGAACCTGTAGTTTATAAAGTTAAAGGCAGCTAAAGCTACGTGGCTTCGGTGAACCTGTAGTTTATAGAGTTAAAGTCAGCTAAAGCTACGTGGCTTCGGTGAACCTGTAGTTTATAGAGTTAAAGTCAGCTAAAGCTACGTGGCTTTAGTGAACCTGTAGTTTATGGAGTTAAAGTCAGCTAAAGCTACGTGGCTTCGGTGAACCTGTAGTTTATAAAGTTAAAGTCGGCTAAAGCTACGTGGCTTCGGTGAACCTGTAGTTTATAAAGTTAAAGTCGGCTAAAGCACGTGGCTTCGGCGAACCTGTAGTTTTATAAAGTTAAAGTCGGCTAAAGCTACGTGGCTTCGGCGAACCTGTAGTTTATAAAGTTAAAGTCAGCTAAAGCTACGTGGCTTCGGCGAACCTGTAGTTTATAAAGTTAAAGTCGGCCAAAGCTACGTGGCTTCGGTGAACCTGTAGTTTATAAATTAAAGTCGGCCAAAGCTACGTGGCTTCGGTGAACCTGTAGTTTATGAAGTTAAAGTCGGCTAAAGCTACGTGGCTTCGGTGAACCTGTAGATTATAGAGTTAAAGTCGGCTAAAGCTACGTGGCTTCGGTGAACCTGTAGTTTATAGCGTTAAAGTCGGCTAAAGCTACGTGGCTTCGGTGAACCTGTAGTTTATAAAGTTAAAGTCGGCTAAAGCTACGTGGCTTCGGTGAACCTGTAGTTTATAAAGTTAAAGTCGGCTAAAGCTACGTGGCTTCGGTGAACCTGTAGTTTATAAAGTTAAAGTCAGATAAAGCTACGTGGCTTCGGCGAACCTGTAGTTTATAGAGTTAAAGTCGGCTAAAGCTACGTGGCTTCGGCGAACCTGTAGTTTATAAAGTTAAAGTCAGATAAAGCTACGTGGCTTCGGCGAACCTGTAGTTTATAAAGTTAAAGTCAGATAAAGCTACGTGGCTTCGGTGAACCTGTAGTTTATAAGTTAAAGTCAGATAAAGCTACGTGGCTTCGGCGAACCTGTAGTTTATTAAGTTAAAGTCAGATAAAGCTACGTGGCTTCGGCGAACCTGTAGTTTATAAAGTTAAAGTCGGCTAAAGCTACGTGGCTTCGGCGAACCCGTAGTTTATAAAGTTAAAGTCAGATAAAGCTACGTGGCTTCGGCGAACCTGTAGTTTATTAAGTTAAAGTCAGATAAAGCTACGTGGCTTCGGCGAACCTGTAGTTTATAAAGTTAAAGTCAGCTAAAGCTACGTGGCTTCGGCGAACCCGTAGTTTATAAAGTTAAAGTCAGATAAAGCTACGTGGCTTTAGTGAACCTGTAGTTTATAGAGTTAAAGTCAGCTAAAGCTACGTGGCTTCGGTGAACCTGTAGTTTATAAAGTTAAAGTCGGCTAAAGCTACGTGGCCTCGGTGAACCTGTAGTTTATAAAGTTAAAGTCGGCCAAAGCTACGTGGCTTCGGTGAACCTGTAGTTTATAAAGTTAAAGTCGGCTAAAGCTACGTGGCTTCGGTGAACCTGTAGTTTATAAAGTTAAAGTCGGCTAAAGCTACGTGGCTTCGGTGAACCTGTAGTTTATAGAGTTAAAGTCGGCTAAAGCTACGTGGCTTCGGTGAACCTGTAGTTTATAAAGTTAAAGTCGGCTAAAGCTACGTGGCTTCGGTGAACCTGTAGTTTATAAAGTTAAAGTCGGCTAAAGCTACGTGGCTTCGGTGAACCTGTAGTTTATAAAGTTAAAGTCAGATAAAGCTAACGTGGCTTCGGCGAACCTGTAGTAAAGTTAAAGCAGATAAAGCTACGTGGCTTCGGCGAACCTGTAGTTTATAGAGTTAAAGTCGGCTAAAGCTACGTGGCTTCGGCGAACCTGTAGTTTATAAAGTTAAAGTCAGATAAAGCTACGTGGCTTCGGCGAACCTGTAGTTTATAAAGTTAAAGTCAGATAAAGCTACGTGGCTTCGGCGAACCGTAGTTTATAGAGTTAAAGTCAGATAAAGCTACGTGGCTTCGGAACCTGTATTTATAAGTTAAAGTCAGATAAAGCTACGTGGCTTTCGGCGAACCTGTAGTTTATAAAGTTAAAGTCAGCTAAAGCTACGTGGCTTCGGCGAACCCGTAGTTTATAAAGTTAAAGTCAGATAAAGCTACGTGGCTTCGGCGAACCTGTAGTTTATTAAGTTAAAGTCAGATAAAGCTACGTGGCTTCGGCGAACCCGTAGTTTATAAAGTTAAAGTCAGCTAAAGCTACGTGGCTTCGGCGAACCCGTAGTTTATAAAGTTAAAGTCAGATAAAGCTACGTGGCTTCAGTGAACCTGTAGTTTATAAAGTTAAAGTCAGCTAAAGCTACGTGGCTTCAGTGAACCTGTAGTTTATAAAGTTAAAGTCAGATAAAGCTACGTGGCTTCAGTGAACCTGTAGTTTATAAAGTTAAAGTCAGCTAAAGCTACGTGGCTTCAGTGAACCTGTAGTTTATAAAGTTAAAGTCAGATAAAGCTACGTGGCTTCAGTGAACCTGTAGTTTATAAAGTTAAAGTCAGCTAAAGCTACGTGGCTTCAGCGAACCCGTAGTTTATAAAGTTAAAGTCAGATAAAGCTACGTGGCTTCAGTGAACCTGTAGTTTATAAAGTTAAAGTCAGCTAAAGCTACGTGGCTTCGGTGAACCTGTAGTTTATTAAGTTAAAGTCAGCTAAAGCTACGTGGCTTCAGTGAACCTGTAGTTTATAAAGTTAAAGTCAGATAAAGGTAAGGATAAAGCTCCAGTAAACCTGTAAATGTAAAAGATAAATTGAGTTAAAGCTCACTAAATTAACAGGCACCATTTAACTTATAAATCTAGTTTATTGTAAAACACAGTCTAACTTTGCTTACTGAATCCCCTAAAACATGTTTATTGAAAACATTGTGTCATTTATCAGTTAAAATACCACAAGATGAAAGAAAAGGATGAATATATACTGTTACTAGTAATTTTAGAATATTATAAAGTTAGAAAAAGACATCTTTAGGTGTTTAACATTCAGCTTCACTTTTTAACAGTAAAGTTTTAAGTGTCATGTGTGAGTAACTGGAATTCTTCATCTTTATATAAAATCTTTAATAATTTAACTGTTATTGTGTGAATGTGTTCCAGCAGGTGGACGTTTGGTCGTTTAATGTGTTTGAACTGAACCAAGCGAGTGAAGGTCACGCTCTCAAGTTCATCTGCTACGAGCTGCTGACCAGATACGACCTGATCAATCACTTCAAGGTGAGAACAGACCAGAACCAGCGGTCACCTGGTTAACCACCTGGTTAATCACCTGGTTAATCACATGGTTAACCACATGGTTCATCACCTGGTTAATCACCTGGTTAATCACATGGTTAACCACATGGTTCATCACATGGTTCATCACCCGCTTAATCACCCGCTTAATCACCCGCTTAACCACCTGGTTAATCACCTGGTTAATCACATGGTTAACCACATGGTTCATCACCCGCTTAATCACCTGGTTAATCACCTGGTTAACCACATGGTTCATCACCTGCTTAATCACCTGGTTAATCACCTGGTTAACCACATGGTTCATCACCTGCTTAATCACCTGGTTAATCACATGGTTAACCACATGGTTCATCACCTGCTTAATCACCCGCTTAATCACCTGGTTAACCACATGGTTAACCACCCACTTAATCACCCGGTTAATCACCTGGTTAACCACTTGGTTAACCACATGGTTCATCACCTGCTTAATCACCCGCTTAATCACCTGGTTAACCACATGGTTCATCACCTGCTTAATCACCTGGTTAATCACATGGTTAATCACATGGTTAACCACATGGCTCATCACCCGCTTAATCACCTGGTTAATCACATGGTTTACCACCTGCTTAATCACCTGGTTAACCACCTGGTTAATCACATGGTTCATCAACCGCTTAATCACCTGGTTAATCACATGGTTAATCACCCGGTTAATCACCTGCTAAATCACTCGCTTTCTCACCCACTTAATTGCCTGGTTAACCACCTGGTTAATCACATGGTTAATCACCCGGTTAATCACATGGTAAACCACATGGTTCATCACCCGCTTAATCACCAGCTTAATTGCCTAGTTAACCACCTGGTTAATCACATGGTTAATCACCCGCTTAAACACCCGCTTAATCACCTGGTTAATCACATGGTTAACCACCTGGTTAATCACCCGCTTTATCACATGGTCAATCACCTGGTCAACCACATGGTGAATCATTTGGTTAATCACCTGATTAACCAGATGGTTAACCACATGGTTCATCACCCGCTTAATCACCCAGTTAATCACATGGTTAATCACATGGTTAATCACCTGCTAAATCACCCGCTTAATTGCCTGGTTAACCACCAGGTTATTCACCCGCTTTATCACATGTTTAATCACCCGCTTAATCACCATGTTAATCAACCGCTTAATCACCTGCTTAATCGCCTGGTTAATCAACCGCTTAATCACCCGCTTAATCACCTGGTTAATCACCCGCTTATTCACCTGGTTAATCACCTGCTTAATCACCTGGTTAATCAACCGCTTAATCACCCGCTTAATCACCTGGTTAATCACCCGCTTATTCACCTGGTTAATCACCTGGTTAATCAACCGCTTAATCACCCGCTTATTCACCTGGTTAATCAACTGCTTAATCACCAGGTTAATCACCCGCTTAATCACCTGGTTAATCAACCGCTTAATCACCCGCTTAATCACCTGGTTAATCACCTGCTTATTCACCTGGTTAATCACCTGCTTAATCACCTGGTTAATCAACCGCTTAATCACCCGCTTAATCACCCGGTTAATCACCCGCTTATTCACCTGGTTAATCACCTGCTTAATCACCTGGTTAATCAACCGCTTAATCACCCGCTTATTCACCTGGTTAATCAACTGCTTAATCACCAGGTTAATCACCCGCTTAATCACCCGCTTATTCACCTGGTTAATCACCTGCTTAATCACCTGGTTAATCACCCGCTTAATCACCCTTTTATTCACCTGGTTAATCACCTGCTTAATCACCCGCTTATTCACCTGGTTAATCACCTGCTTATTCACCTGGTTAATCACCCGCTTAATCACCTGGTTAATCACCCGCTTATTCACCTGGTTAATCAACCGCTTAATCACCCGCTTATTCACCTGGTTAATCACCTGCTTAATCGCCTGGTTAATCACCCGCTTATTCACCTGGTTAATCACCTGCTTATTCACCTGGTTAATCACCTTCTTAATCACCTGGTTAATCAACCGCTTAATCACCCGCTTAATCACCTGGTTATTCACCTGGTTAATCACCTGCTTTCACCTGCTTATTCACCTGGTTAATCACCTGCTTAATCACCTGGTTAATCAACCGCTTAATCACCCGCTTAATCACCTGGTTAATCATCCGCTTATTCGCCTGGTTAATCAACCGCTTAATCACCCGCTTATTCACCTGGTTATAATCACCTGCTTAATCACCTGGTTAATCACCTGCTTAATCACCTGGTTAATCAACCGCTTAATCACCCGCTTAATCACCTGGTTAATCATCCGCTTATTCGCCTGGTTAATAACCTCCTTAATCACCTGGTTAATCAACTGCTTAATCACCTGGTTAATCACCCGATTAACTGTTTATGAGGTCAGCTGCTGAAGCCAAGAGAAAACTGATGACACAAAATGACATTTATTTATTACGTCGGTTTCAGAGTGAAGTTAAAAATAAAACCGCATTTATGTCGACTGACTTTAGATCTTTAGCTGCTTCTTGATTCTTTAGGTCTAAACTAGAAACTAATAAATATAAACAAAAAAAATACATAAATATAAAATAATCTAGCTGCAGTTCTACCTGGTTTATTAAAGTCACTGAAGTCATCAGGTTCTTTCAAAACATCTTCAACTCCATTTTTAAGGAAAAACATTGTCCTGAAATTTCAAATTGTTTTAGTGTAAAAAGCTTTTGTCTTATTGATTTAACGGTTCAGTTAATTCATTCATAATAAAAAAGTATTTTATCACAACTTTTTAACAAAATTTTAACATGATGTAAAATTGTAATTTTGAACAATTGCTACTTTTATGCTGTTAAATCAAATGTTTGTCCTAAACTGTTCAGAAGTTATTTGTCCTAAAAAATCCAGACTGACAATTAGGTAGAATTACAACTTTAAATCCTAAAAAGGACATCTTCACCCTCAAATCTCAAATTTTGTAAAAATCATAAATTTTACAAACTTTTACAAACCAAAAATAATCCCAACTTTTGTAGAATTTCACATTTTTGTTTTGAAAATCACATTTTTTATAAAAATTAGGACATCTTTACGTTTCTGATGCTGAAGCAGCTCAGGTTGTTCTGCAGAAAGGGGGCGGAGCTCTAGCGCCTCCTGGAGTCCACCTGTGCAGGTACTGGTCATTGTGCGGTATTTGTACGTTTTTTCTGGCTCCAGGTTCCGGTCTCTGCGCTCGCGTCCTTCCTGGACTCGTTGGAGGTGGGCTACAGCAAACACCAGAACCCGTACCACAACCTGGTCCACGCTGCTGACGTCACACAGACCATCCACCACCTGCTCTCCACCACCGGCATCGCCGTGAGTCTCCTGAAGATCCACAACTCTGGATTTATCTGGATTTATCTGGATTTATCTGGATTTATCGGGATTTATCTGGGTTTATCTGGATTTATCTGGATTTATCTGGTTTTATCTGGTTTTATCTGGGTTTATCTGGTTTTATCTGGGTTTATCGGGATTTATCTGGATTTATCTGGATTTATCTGGGTTTATCGGGATTTATCTGGATTTATCTGGATTTATCGGGATTTATCTGGATTTATCTGAGTTTATCGGGATTTGTCTGGATTTATCTGGGTTTATCTGGGTTTATCGGGATTTATCTGGATTTATCTGGGTTTATCTGGGTTTATCTGGTTTTATCTGGGTTTATCGGGATTTATCTGGGTTTATCGGGATTTATCTGGATTTATCTGGGTTTATCTGGATTTATCTGGGTTTATCGGGATTTATCTGGATTTATCTGAGTTTATCGGGATTTGTCTGGATTTATCTGGGTTTATCTGGGTTTTATCTGGGATTTATCGGGATTTATCTGGGTTTTATCTGGGTTTATTTATCTGGTTTATCTGGATTTATCGGGATTTATCTGGGTTTATCGGGATTTATCTGGATTTATCTGGATTTATCTGGGTTTATCTGGTTTTATCTGGGTTTATCTGGTTTTATCTGGATTTATCTGGTTTTATCTGGGTTTATCTGGGTTTATCGGAATTTATCGGAATTTATCGGGATTTATCTGGGTTTATCTGGGGTTATAGGGGTTAATCTGGATTTATCTGGGTTTATCTGGTTTTATCTGGGTTTATCTGGTTTTATCTGTGTTTATCGGGATTTGTCTGGATTTATCTGGGTTTATCTGAGTTTATCGGGATTTGTCTGGATTTATCTGGGTTTATCTGGGTTTATCTGGATTTATCTGGGTTTATCTGGGTTTATCTGGTTTTATCTGGGTTTATCGGGATTTATCTGGGTTTATCTGGGTTTATCTGGTTTTATCTGGTTTTATCTGAGTTTATCGGGATTTGTCTGGATTTATATGGATTTATCTGGATTTATCTGGGTTTATTGGGATTTATCTGGATTTATCTGGGTTTATCGGGATTTATCTGGATTTATCTGGGTTTATCTGGATTTATCTGGATTTATCTGGTTTTATCTGAGTTTATCGGGATTTTTCTGGTTTTATCTGGGTTTATCGGGATTTATCTGGATTTATCTGGATTTATCTGGTTTTATCTGGGTTTATCGGGATTTATCTGGATTTATCTGGATTTATCTGGTTTTATCTGGATTTATCTGGATTTATCTATATTTATCCGGGTTTATCTGGATCTATCTTCACTGTCACCGGACTGGAACCATCAGGATATGAGCGGCAGAAGAAACCAAACTGAATAAAACTCTCCACGTTGCAGTGAAAATTACAATTAAAATGACTAAAATAGTGAAACTACTAAAGAAAATGAATGAAACCATGAAAATAATTTCACACGTCTGAATAACTGAGATGAGAAACAAATTTCACCATTAGAAGTTGCTGTTGATTTTGCAAAATTTATGATTTTTACAACAAAAAGTCATGATTTGTGAATTTTGATTATTTTCTGACAAAAACTAGCTTTTTTTTTTTAAAGAAGATATTGAGATTTTAAGACCAAAATTCCTGATTTTAAAATTCTAATTTCACATCCAAAAGTTAAAAGACGTGCTCTTGTAAAATCATGACATTTGGAGTTGCAGTTTGTTTTTTGTTTTTTTTTAACAAAAATCAAATTTTTTTGTCGGAAAGTTAGTTTTCGTAAAATCTCAAATTCACAAATAAAAGTAAAATGAATAAAAATTAAAATTTACAAAACTGCAACTCCTTGACTGAATTCCACAACTCTGGATTTATCTGGATTTATCTGGATTTATCTGGATTTATCGGGATTTATCTGGGTTTATCAGGATTTATCTGGATTTATCTGGTTTATCTGGTTTTATCTGGGTTTATCTGGGTTTATCTGGGTTTATCGGGATTTATCTGGATTTATTCTGGATTATCTGGGTTTATCGGGATTTATCTGATTTATCTGGATTTATCTGGATTTATCTGGATTTATCTGAGTTTATCGGGATTTGTCTGGATTTATCTGGGATTTATCTGGGTTTATCGGGATTTTCGGGATTTATCGGGATTTATCTGGATTTATCTGGTTTATCTGGTTTTATCTGGGATTTATCGGGATTTAATCTGGTTTATCTCGGGATTTATCTGGATTTATCTGGGTTTATCGGGATTTATCTGGATTTATCTGGATTTATCTGGGTTTATCGGGATTTATCTGGATTTATCTGAGTTTATCGGGATTTGTCTGGATTTATCTGGGTTTATCTGGGTTTATCGGGATTTATCTGGATTTATCTGGGTTTATCTGGGTTTATCTGGTTTTAAAATGACTAAAATAGTGAAACTACTAAAGAAAATGAATGAAACCATGAAAATAATTTCACACGTCTGAATAACTGAGATGAGAAACAAATTTCACCATTAGAAGTTGCTGTTGATTTTGCAAAATTTATGATTTTTACAACAAAAAGTCATGATTTGTGAATTTGATTATTTTCTGACAAAAACTAGCTTTTTTTTTTTAAAGAAGATATTGAGATTTTAAGACCAAAATTCCTGATTTTAAAATTCTAATTTCACATCCAAAAGTTAAAAGACGTGCTCTTGTAAAATCACGACATTTGGAGTTGCAGTTTGTTTTGTTTTTTTTTTTTAACAAAAATCAAATTTTTTTGTTCGAAAGTTAGTTTTCGTAAAATCTCAAATTCACAAATAAAAGTAAAATGAATAAAAATTAAAATTTACAAAACTGCAACTCCTTGACTGAATTCTGAACTTAAAAAAAAAAAAAAATTCGTAGAGCTGCAAGTTTTTGTCTTAAAAACCAGATTCTTCTGACGCTGAAGCAGCTGATCAGCTGTCACTCAGAAAGGGGGAGGAGCTTCAGCACCACCTGGTATCTACCTGCTCACACCTGACCTCCTTTGTCTCTCCAGCACTGGCTCACGCAGTTGGAGATCTTCGCCATCATTTTCGCCGCCGCCGTCCACGACTACGAACACACAGGAACCACCAACAACTTCCACATCCAGACCAGGTGACCTCTGCTCCTGCACCTGCCCAGGTAAAAGAGGCGTTGCTCTTCATGGATGGATGTGGTTCTCAGGTCCGACGTGGCGCTGCTGTACAACGACCGGGCTGTTCTGGAGAACCACCACGTCAGCGCCACCTACCGCCTTCTGCAGAACGGAAACGAAACAGACATCTTCTGTAACCTGTCCAAGGATGACTGGAGGTGAGGCTAATTACCATGGATACGATGACATCACCAGCCCCATGACTGTGGTGAGGAGAGCCTCACCATCACAAGGCTGTTGGCCTTGATCATTGATCAGAATATATTGATTACATTCAGTATTGAAAAAGGAAATGTATTATTTGAATAAATCACGCTGTTTTGAAGTTTAAAGAAAATGTTATTGTTTTATGACAGTTATAATTCCAGTGTTTTTATTATTTTTTTATTATTATTATTATTTATTTATTTATTTATTTATTTTTTTAATGATTATTTATTACGGATGTTTCCAGAGAGCTGCGCGGTCTGGTGGTGGAGATGGTGTTGGCCACCGACATGTCCTGCCACTTCCAGCAGATCAAAGCCATGAAGACTCTGCTGCTGCAGCCGGAACCGTGAGTCTGGACCCGGAGAGGGGGGGTCCGGGAGAACCAGCAGTCCTACCAGTGCTACCAGTCCTACCAGTCCTACCGGTCCCACCAGTCCTACCGGTCCCACCAGTCCTATCGGTCCCACCAGTCCCAGACAACCACCAGTCCTACCGGTCCCACCAGTCACACCAGTCCCACCAGTCCCACCAGTCCCACCAGTCCTACCAGTCCCACCGGTCCTACCAGTCCCACCAGTCCCACTAGTCCTACCAGTCCCACCAGTCCTACCAGTCCCACCAGTCCCACCAGTCCTACCGGTCCCACCAGTCCCAGACAATCACCAGTCCCACCAGTCCTTCCAGTCCCACCAGTCCCACCCGTCCCAGACAACCACCGGTCCCACCAGTCCCAGACAACCACCAGTCCCACCAGTCCCACCAGTTACACCAGTCCCACCAGTCCACGACAACCACCAGTCCCACCAGTCCTACCGGTCCCACCAGTCCCACCAGTCCTACCGGTCCCACCAGTCCCACCAGTCCTACCAGTCCTACCGGTCCCACCAGTCCTACCGGTCCCACCAGTCCTACCGGTCCCACCGGTCCCACCTGTCCCACCAGTCAGCTACCAGCAGCTGTAGACAACTATTAGCAGTTATTAGCAGCTATCAGCAGCTGTCTGCAGCTGTAGACAACTATTAGCAGCTATCAGCAGCTGTGTGCAGCTGTAGACAACTATTAGCAGCTATTAGGAGCTATTAGCAGCTGTCTGCAGCTGTAGACAACTATTAGCAGTTATTAGCAGCTATCAGCAGCTGTCTGCAGCTGTAGACAACAATTAGCAGCTATCAGCAGCTGTCTGCAGCTGTAGACAACTATTAGCAGCTATTAGCAGCTCTCAGCAGCTGTAGACAACTATTAGAAGCTATTAGGAGCTATTAGCAGCTATCAGCAGCTGTAGACAACTATTAGCAGCTATTAGCAGCTATCAGTAGTTATCAGCAGCTGTAGACAACTATTAGCAGCTATTAGCAGCTATCAGTAGTTATCAGCAGCTGTCAACAACTATTAGCAACTATTAGCAGCTTTTAGCAGCTATCAGTAGTTATCAGCAGCTGTAGACAACTATTAGCAGCTATTAGCAGCTATTAGCAGCTATCAGCAGCTGTCTGCAGCTGTCGACAACTATTAGCAACTATTAGCAGCTATCAGCAGCTGTCAGCAGCTGTAGACAGCTATTAGCAGTTATTAGCAGCTATTAGCAGCTGTCTGCAGCTGTCTGCAGCTGCCGTCGCTTGTGTTTCCTGCCGAGAAACGTTCATGTTCTCCATTTGAGTGATAAATATCTGCAGGTCGGTTTCTGACCGAGCTTCGTTTGCAGGCTGGACAAACCGAAGGTGCTGTCACTGCTGCTGCACACCGCCGACATCAGCCACCCCGCCAAACGCTGGGAGCTCCACCACCGATGGACCACCTCCCTGCTGGAGGAGTTCTTCAGACAGGTAGACTCAAGGCTCCGCCTCTGTCCCGGTCGGGTTGAACTCACTGTGGCGCATCAGCGACTGATCTGGTTTCAGGGGGATAAAGAAGCTGAGCTGGGACTCCCGTTCTCCCCTCTCTGTGACCGCAAATCAACCATGGTGGCCCAGTCGCAGATCGGTAAGAGACACACCTGAATCCTGCTGGCCCAGTCCAGGTGGCCCAGTCCCAGATCGGTAAGAGACACACCTGAATCCTGCTGGCCCAGTCCAGGTGGCCCAGTCCAGGTGGCCCAGTCGCAGATCGGTAAGAGACACACCTGAATCCTGCTGGCCCAGTCCAGGTGGCCCAGTCCAGGTGGCCCAGTCGCAGATCGGTAAGAGACACACCTGAATCCTGCAGGCCCAGTCCAGGTGGCCCAGTCCAGGTGGCCCAGTCCAGGTGGCCCAGTCCAGGTGGCCCAGTCCAGGTGGCCCAGTCCCAGATCGGTAAGAGACACACCTGAATCCTGCGGGCCCAGTCCAGGTGGCCCAGTCCAGGTGGCCCAGACGCAGATCGGTAAGAGACACACCTGAATCCTGCAGGCCCAGTCCAGGTGGCCCCGTCCAGGTGGCCCAGTCGCAGATCGGTAAGAGACACACCTGAATCCTGCTGGCCCAGTCCAGGTGGCCCAGTCGCAGATCGGTAAGAGACACACCTGAATCCTGCTGGCCCAGTCCAGGTGGCCCAGTCGCAGATCGGTAAGAGACACACCTGAATCCTGCTGGCCCAGTCCAGGTGGCCCAGTCCAGGTGGCCCAGTCCAGGTGGCCCAGTCGCAGATCGGTAAGAGACACACCTGAATCCTGCTGGCCCAGTCCAGGTGGCCCAGTCCAGGTGGCCCAGTCCAGGTGGCCCAGTCGCAGATCGGTAAGAGACACACCTGAATCCTGCTGGCCCAGTCCAGGTGGCCCAGTCCAGGTGGCCCAGTCCCAGATCGGTAAGAGACACACCTGAATCCTGCAGGCCCAGTCCAGGTGGCCCAGTCCCAGATCGGTAAGAGACACACCTGAATCCTGCAGGCCCAGTCCAGGTGGCCCAGTCCAGGTGGCCCAGTCCAGGTGGCGTCCACCTCCACAGAAGTCAGGATTTTATGATCAGAAATCGGAGACTTTTGTCAAGAAGCTGCAATTTTGTGAAATTTGATATTTTTCAAAAGTAAATTTATTTTTTACAATGAAAACATGAAACTCTGAAAAAAAATTGTGATTTTATGACAAAAAGTTCAGAATTTTTGACAAAAACTCAAAATCGTGATTTTGTAAACTTTGAGATGTTATGACAAAAACTGATTGATTTATGCAAAATTCATGATTTTATTACCTCATTCAAGGACACAAAACAACAAAACTTTATAATATTGAGTTAATAAGTTACAATTTTACAAAAAGATTTTTGACGCAATTCAACAAAAGTTGTGGTTTTAAAATATAAAGTAACAACTTTGTAAATTTGATTTTGAAAGATTTTATGAAAAAAAGCTTTGTTTTGACAAAAGTCACCTTATAAAACTTCTCCAAGTGAATTTGCTATTTACGACAATTTCTTTTTTAATCATAAAAAATCTAGTTTAAACAGTAAGTTTACTTAAAACCAGCAGTACTGATGCTATATTACATTATTTTATCTTATATTAGATTATATCAGATTGTCTTCTGCAGGACTTCTGAAGCTCAGACGTCAGTTCCAGATGCTGCAGAACTGAACTCGGGTTTTAACTCCTTGAAGAACCCAGAACCAGAATCAGAACCAGAACCAGAACCACAGATCTGATCTGAAGTCAGTTCACATGAACTCACGCTTTTATTCTTCAGGATTCATCGACTTCATTGTGGAACCGACGTTCACCGTGATGACGGAGATGATCCAGAAAATTGTGAAGACATTTGTGGAGGAGACGTCACCTTCTGGATCATCTGCTCTCCAGTGCTCCCAGTGCTCCCAGTGCTCCCAGTAACTCCTCTGTGGTGACGCCATGTTTCAAATAAATACATGAAATATCTGAATACCTGACTGTGATGTCCACTTATGCAGAGGAGGTCCTGATGGAAACCCGTCCACTGAGAAGACCCGCTGCTGCCGCCTGACCGCCGTGGACTTGCAGTGTTTCAGGTCCACGTGGAGACAGGAGATCCGGTCCAACAGGGAGACCTGGACGTCGCTGGCAGACAAAGGTAGCTTCCGCTTCATTCCCACTGTCCAGCATGGCAGTGGACGGGTCATGACCCGGGCCGTCTCCTCTAGTTAAGACGAGTTAAGACTTCTAGATCAGCTGTGGACGACCCCGCTTCATTCCCGCTGTCCAGCATGGCGGTGGACGGGTCATGACCCGGGCCGTCTCCTCTAGTTAAGACCAGTTAAGACTTCTAGATCAGCTGTGGACGACCCCGCTTCATTCCTGCTGTCCAGCATGGCAGTGGACGGGTCATGACCCGGGCCGTCTCCTCTAGTTAAAACGAGTTAAGACTTCAAGATCAGCTGTGGAAGACCGCTTCATTCCCGCTGTCCAACATGGCTGTGGACGGGTCATGACCCGGGCCGTCCCCTCTAGTAAAGACCAGTTAAGACTTCTAGATGAGCTGTGGAAGACCGCTTCATTCCCGCTGTCCAGCATGGCAGTGGACGGGTCATGACCCGGGCTGTCTCCTCTAGTTAAGACCAGTTAAGACTTCTAGATCAGCTGTGGACGACCCCGCTTCATTCCTGCTGTCCAGCATGGCAGTGGACGGGTCATGACCCGGGCCGTCTCTTCTAGTTAAGACCAGTTAAGACTTCTAGATCAGCTGTGGACGACACCGCTTCATTCCTGCTGTCCAGCATGGCAGTGGACGGGTCATGACCCGGGCCATCTCCTCTAGTTAAGACGAGTTAAGGCTTCTAGATCAGCTGTGGACGACCCCGCTTCATTCCCGCTGTCCAGCATGGCAGTGGAGGGGTCATGACCCGGGCCGTCTCCTCTAGTTAAGACCAGTTAAGACTTCTAGATCAGCTGTGGACGACCCCGCTTCATTCCCGCTGTCCAACATGGCTGTGGACGGGTCATGACCCGGGCCGTCTCCTCTAATTAAGACGAGTTAAGACTTCTAGATCAGCTGTGGACGACCCCGCTTCATTCCCGCTGTCCAGCATGGCAGTGGACGGGTCATGACCCGGGCCGTCTCCTCTAGTTAAGACCAGTTAAGACTTCTAGATCAGCTGTGGACGGCCCCGCTTCTTTACCGCTGTCCAGCATGGCAGTGGACGGGTCATGACCCGGGCCGTCTCTTCTAGTTAAAACGAGTTAAGACTTCTAGATCAGCTGTGGACGACCCCGCTTCATTCCCGCTGTCCAGCATGGCAGTGGACGGGTCATGACCCGGGCCGTCTCCTCTAGTTAAGACCAGTTAAGACTTCTAGATCAGCTGTGGACGGCCCCGCTTCTTTACCGCTGTCCAGCATGGCAGTGGACGGGTCATGACCCGGGCCGTCTCTTCTAGTTAAAACGAGTTAAGACTTCTAGATCAGCTGTGGACGACCCCGCTTCATTCCCACTGTCCAGCATGGCGGTGGACGGGTCATGACCCGGGCCGTCTCCTCTAGTTAGGACCAGTTAAGACTTCTAGATCAGCTGTGGACGACCCCGCTTCATTCCTGCTGTCCAGCATGGCAGTGGACGGGTCATGACCCAGGTCGTCTCCTCTAGTTAAGACCGGTTAAGACTTCTAGATCAGCTGTGGACGACCCCGCTTCATTCCCGCTGTCCAGCATGGCAGTGGACGGGTCATGACCCGGGCCGTCTCCTCTAGTTAAGACCAGTTAAGACTTCTAGATCAGCTGTGGACGACCCCGCTTCATTCCTGCTGTCCAGCATGGCAGTGGACAGGTCATGACCCAGGTCGTCTCCTCTAGTTAAGACCGGTTAAGACTTCTAGATCAGCTGTGGACGACCCCGCTTCATTCCTGCTGTCCAGCATGGCGGTGGACGGGTCATGACCCGGGCCGTCTCCTCTAGTTAAGACTTCTAGATCAGCTGTGGACGACCCTGCTTCATTCCTGCTGTCCAACATGGCAGTGGACGGGTCATGTCCCGGGCCGTCTCCTCTAGTTAAGACTTCTAGATCAGCTGTGGACGACCCCGCTTCATTACCGCTGTCCAGCATGGCAGTGGACGGGTCATGACCCAGGCCGTCTCCTCTAGTTAAGACCAGTTAAGACTTCTAGATCAGCTGTGGACAACCCCGCTTCATTCCCGCTGTCCAGCATGGCAGTGGACGGGTCATGACCCGGGCTGTCTCCTCTAGTTAAGACCAGTTAAGACTTCTAGATCAGCTGTGGACGACCCCGCTTCATTCCCGCTGTCCAGCATGGCAGTGGACGGGTCATGACCCTGGCCGTCTCCTCTAGTTAAGACGAGTTAAGACTTCTAGAGCAGCTGTGGACGACCCCGCTTCATTCCTGCTGTCCAGCATGGCAGTGGACGGGTCATGACCCGGGCCGTCTCCTCTAGTTAGGATGAGTTAAGACTTCTAGATCAGCTGTGGACGACCCCGCTTCATTCCCGCTGTCCAGCATGGCGGTGGACGGGTCATGACCCGGGCCGTCTCCTCTAGTTAGGACCAGTTAAGACTTCTAGATCAGCTGTGGACGACCCCGCTTCATTCCCGCTGTCCATTATGGCGGTGGACGGGTCATGACCCGGGCCGTCTCCTCTAGTTAGGACCAGTTAAGACTTCTAGATCAGCTGTGGACGACCCCGCTTCATTCCCGCTGTCCAGCATGGCAGTGGACGGGTCATGACCCGGGCCGTCTCCTCTAGTTAAGACCAGTTAAGACTTCTAGATCAGCTGTGGACGACCCCGCTTCATTCCTGCTGTCCAGCATGGCGGTGGACGGGTCATGACCCGGGCCGTCTCCTCTAGATAAGACTTCTAGATCAGCTGTGGACGACCCCGCTTCGTTCCCACTGTCCAACATGGCTGTGGACGGGTCATGACCCGGGCCGTCTCCTCTAGTTAAGACCAGTTAAGACTTCTAGATCAGCTGTGGACGACCCCGCTTCATTCCTGCTGTCCAGCATGGCGGTGGACGGGTCATGACCCGGGCCGTCTCCTCTAGTTAAGACCAGTTAAGACTTCTAGATCAGCTGTGGACGACCCCGCTTCATTCCTGCTGTCCAGCATGGCGGTGGACGGGTCATGACCCGGGCCGTCTCCTCTAGGTAAGACCAGTTAAGACTTCTAGATCAGCTGTGGACGACCCCGCTTCATTCCTGCTGTCCAGCATGGCGGTGGATGGGTCTTGCCCCGGGCCGTCTCCTCTAGTTACACCTGGAGCGTACCTGTGCAGGTGCCTGGTCAGCATCGTCTGTAGGGAACTAACTGCAGCTATAATGTAGCTAACTTTGTTTCTGGTCCATTAATATCTGAACCGGACCAGTAAACCACCTCCCAGGAGCTGGAACCGGGTCTCTCAGGAACCAGGAACTCTGGTCCTGGTTCCACGCCTCAACCGTCTGTTTGACCTTCAACAGACCTTGGAAAGACCAACGGGGACGCAGAGGAGGACGGTCATGGGGACGAGGACACAGACATGGAAAAGGAGCCGAGGACGCCTGGTGACGGGGTCAACGCTGGACAGGAAGTGATGAAAGCAGAGGAGGAAACAGACAAATGTCCAGGTCTGATTCGCTCACAGATGAATGACATCATCATGAGACACACCAGACAGATAAATGAGACGTCTAGATCTGACTGATCTAGGTCTGACTGATCTAGGTCTGACTGATCTAGATCTGACTGATCTAGATCTGACTGATGTAGGTCTGACTGATCTAGATCTGACTGATGTAGGTCTGACTGATCTAACTGATCTAGATCTGACTGATGTAGGTCTGACTGATCTGACTGTCTGACTGATCTAGATCTGACTGATGTCTAGGTCTGACTGATCTCTGGTCTGACTGATCTAGATCTGACTGATCTATGTCTGACTGATCTATGTCTGACTGATGTAGGTCTGACTGATCTATGTCTGACTGATCTATGTCTGACTGATCTAGATCTGACTGATCTATGTCTGATCTAGATCTGACTGATCTAGATCTGACTGATCTAGGTCTGACTGATCTAGATCTGACTGATGTAGATCTGACTGATCTATGTCTGACTGATCTAGATCTGACTGATCTAGGTCTGACTGATCTAGATCTGACTGATGTAGATCTGACTGATGTAGATCTGACTGATCTAGATCTGACTGATCTAGACAGACAGACATTGAGTCAACGTCTCAGCACAACAAAGTTACATTTCAGCACATCGTCTAAAAAAAACACAGATGAGACAACAACGCTCTGAGGCTGCAGCAGGTAGAGCTGCAGCAGGTAGAGCTACAGCAGGTAGAGCTGCAGCAGGTAGAGCTGCTACCTTTATTCAGTAGATCAGGAGACACGAGGAGAACTGGGGGGGGGGTCAGTAAGTCTGTGAACTTCTGCTCCAGTTCGTTTCCAAAGTTCTCACAGTTCCTGTGATGAGATGATGTCCAGCCTTGGTTGAGTCCTGGTACCTGGCCCGCAGGTGTGCTGGTGCCTGGCCCGCAGGTGTGCTGGTGCCTGGCCCGCAGGTGTCCTGGTACCTGGCCCGCAGGTGTCCTGGTGCCTGGCCCGCAGGTGTGCTGGTGCCTGGCCCGCAGGTGTGCTGGTGCCTGGCCCGCAGGTGTGCTGGTGCCTGGCCCGCAGGTGTGCTGGTGCCTGGCCCGCAGGTGTGCTGGTGCCTGGCCCGCAGGTGTCCTGGTACCTGGCCCGCAGGTGTCCGGTTACCTGGTCCACAGGTGTCCTGGTTCCAGTTCCTTCAGGCTGAGCTTGTAGCTTCTCCAGGTTCTTGTCCATCCTGTCAGTGAGGTCCAGAACCACAGAGGCGGGTCCAGAACCACAGAGGCGGGTCCAGAACCACAGAGGCGGGTCCAGCTTCACTGGGAGCGGATCATCTGGATCAGACGTACCTGGACGTCTCCAGCTGGCTACATACATGAATGTTTTGATGCTAACTCAGGTGTGTTTCCGTACAGGTGCTCATGGCGACCATCCTCTCAGTCCTTCCTGCAGAAGACCGAGCTACTGCTCCAGGTCCTACCGGCCCGGCAGCTCCGGACCGGTCCAGATGAGCTCCATGGATGCCAGAACCAGAATCAGGAGGCTGCAGCGGATCTCCATGCGCCGCTGGAAGTAGACCAGCGGTCCAGAGTCCTGTTCTGGACCAGAATGTCCCGTCAGAAGACACAGCAGGACACTCAGAGTCCTGTTCTGGACCAGAATGTCCCGTCAGAAGACAGCAGGACACTCAGAGTCCTGCCTGGTCCAGATGGGTCCGGTGTTCCAGGTCCGACCAGAGAGTTCTGGTGTCATGAAGAAACTCCAGAACCTGAACTTTCGCGTTAACGTTGGAACATCGATTGTAGAACAGAAGCTTTTAAAATGTTGTAAATGTTCATAAACTCAAGACTTCGACCTAAAATCACCAACGTTTGCTGTAAAATAACATATTTTAATGTAAACGGCACATTTTTGACACGAAACCTCATATTTGGCAGAATTTAGACGTCCGTCTAAATCTAAGAACCTTTTTCATTAAATTCAACAGTTTTGTTATAAATGCATCTTTAAAGGAAGATGAGCTTCAACTTTAACGTTTATTACAATCATCTCGACGCTAAGACTGCTGCTTTGTGGTCGTTCTGCAGGAAGGGGGAGGAGCTTGAGCAGCACCTGGAGTCCACCTGTGCTGCAGGTGGCTGGGAGTGAATTCAGTCGTGTATAATTTACCTGTACTCCAGTTTCATCGCTGACTCCGCCCCCTTCTGGGTCACGGCTTTAAACATTTAAACCTGAACTTCGGGGAAGAAGAAGAGAAACCTCTGGAGACCAGGGCCCCGCCTCCCACACCAGGGCCTCGCCTCCCACACCAGGGCCCCGCCTCCCGCACCAGGGCCCCGCCTCCCGCACCAGGGCCCCGCCTCCCGCACCAGGGCCCCGCCTCCCACACTAGGGCCCCGCCTCCCGCACCAGGGCCCCGCCTCCCACTACCTGCATGCATGCTAACCACTTCTATGGATAATCTAGCAGTTAGCTCAGGTGAGATAGCAGGTTTAGCCCCTCCCACTACCTGCTAATTAGCGGCGTTAGCAGATCTGGCGGAAGATCGGGCCCCAGGTGTCTGCTGACGCGGAGCCGCCTGGTGGTCGTCAACAGAACTGCAGGTCATTTGTTCATGAAGAAAACAAGTCATCAGACGAAACAAAAACCTTTTTAATGAAAACAGTCAAATCCAGACGTTCTTGTGTTTCTGTAAAAGTTTTTAAACATTATTGAGGGTAAAACGCGGTAAAAACAAACGGTTCGGTGGTTTTCGGAGCGTCTTTAGCTCTGGACTCGGAGCGCGCTCAGCAGCTGCAGCAGCTCTGCAGCGGGGGGCCTCTGGGGGGGCTCGGCGCTCCAGCACCGCCCCAGCAGCTCCCTGAGGCTCCGCCCCCGCTCGGATCCGAAGGCGGGGTGCTCCACGGACGGCCGCAGGTGGCGGGCCACGACGGCGTACAGCACGTACTGGCGGTCTCCGGTGTAGGGCGGCTCCCGGGTCCGCAGCTGCCACACCGTGATCCCCAACGAGAAAATGTCCGCCTTCAGGGAGGCGGGCTCGCCCTTCAGCAGCTCGGGCGCGCGGTGCGTGTAGGTGCCGCAGGCGTGGCTAGGGTGAGGCGCCGCGGCGTCGCGGTCCCGGTCCAGCTGCAGCGAACAGCCGAAGTCGGCGATCTTACAGACGCCGTCCGGGGACAGCAGGACGTTGGCCGGCTTGATGTCCAGGTGCACCACCTGGTGGTCGTGCAGGTAGTTGAGGCCGCTGGCGATGTCGGTGCCGTATCTGCAGCGGTGGACAAGAACAAGCTCAAACAGCAGAACCGCCAGAACCGGGACCGCTACCAGAACCCTGAACCCACCAGGGACCGAAACCTTCCCGACAGTTTCAACAAGAACCGGCTGCAGCAGGTGCGAGCACAGGTAGACTCCAGGTGGCGCTCAAGCTCCTCCCCACATTTTCAGACCGAACACCTGTCAGTTGTTTTCTGACGTCAGGAAGTCGTGATTTACAACAGAAAAGTCACAATTTAAGACAAAAACATGCAATTCTCAAAAAGTTAATTTTACTTTTTAAAAACTAAATTTATTTTCAACAGAGTTGCAATATTACAACAGAAATTTGTGATTCAAGAACAAAACTAAAATATGCTCTTTTTCCAAAAGTTAATTTTCAGAAGAAATATTGATTATGAAACATAAAATTCCAGTTATTTATAATTCACAAATTTCTAACAACATCACAGTACAGTGATCCCTTATTTTTCGCGCTTAATGGGAACCGGCAGTAAAAATCTAAATCCGTGAACGGGAGCAGGAGCCTAAATAACGTGATCAAAATATGTTTAAAAACTAGCTAAAAAGTGTCGAGTCACTGTAGCGAAACAAGACAAAGGCTCAACTGTGGTCTGTTACCTTCACAGCGTCTGTGAACAAACCGCTGCTATTGTGCTATTTTTGGCTCGTAATTAGCAGCTAACACGCTAACAACAACAAAAGAAAAAGTCTGGTTTTCTCTGCATGAAACGGGAACTTTATTGTGTCACTGCAGGAACTTGTAACATCACACAGGTTGTATTGTTGGGCTCCTGTCGGTTAACAGAGAATGTAAATCTATACACGCTGGGCTGCTGTTGATGCTCACTACACTTTTCATCTAACCTCGTTTTCATTCTGCCGTCCCACGACACACACACTACATTACCCATAAGGCCACACCGTTACCCATAAGGCCACACCGTTACCCATAAGGCCACACCGTTACCCATAAGGCCACACATTACCCATAAGGCCACACATTACCCACAAGGCCACACCATTACCCATAAGGCCACACCATTACCCATAAGGTCACACCATTACCCATAAGACCACACCATTACCCATAAGACCACACCATTACCCATAAGGCCACACCATTACCCATAAGGCTACACATTACCCATAAGGCTACACCATTACCCATAAGGCCACACCATTACTCATAAGCCCACATCATTACCCTTAAGGCCACACATTACCCATAAGGCCACACCATTACCCATAAGGCCACACCATTACCCATAAGGCCACATCACTACCCATAAGGCCACATCACTACCCATAAGGCCACACCATTACCCATAAGGCCACACCATTACCCATAAGGCCACATCATTACCCATAAGGCCACATTATTACCCATAAGGCCACCTTCTTAAAGGGGCCAGGCTGGCTCACAACATTTCTTCACTGGGAGAGAACGCGCACAACATCCTGTGATGTTTCCTGTGATTTTTTGATTTGTTATTATGTTATATATTTCTGAAAAATCCGCAAATAACTAAAACTGCGGAACTTAAAGCGTGAATTAGCGAGGGATCACTGTATGACAAAAAAAATAAATACATTTGGCAAAATTAGAGATTTATAAGACAAAAATGTGCTTTTTATAACAATGTGATGTGAAATTTGTAATTTTACATAATAAAAGCCTCGGTGTCACAATGGACAAAGTTTAACTATTAGTGAGAAAAAAGGTATTTTGTGTATTTTTAAATCTGCATCTCATCCACGTTTGCTGGTACGAGGACGAAGATCAAAGATCTGCAGCTGCTAAACAACCGAGTTTTATCATAGAAGCTCCTCTGAAACAGCAAGTTAAGGATTAAACCAATGAAGACAGCTTTTGTCTTTAAAAATAAACCCAGTTGAATCACATGACACGACATTGATGATGTCATCCTGAGTGACAGGAAATAAAACTTCAAGGGTTCAGTCTCTTCCTGAAGTCATTAGAAACTGAAAACTAATTAAATTAACTCTCAAAGGATGAACTGGAACATCTCTAGGATGATAATTATTCTTTTAGCACATGACTTTACATTTTTCTTTAATATTTACTTTCATTGCCATAAAAAAAAGAAGCCTCGACACAAAAGGTTAAAATCTCTGAATGAACATCCTGCAGCACATTTAACTTCTTTAAATGATGAAGCAGCTACAGTGATTCCAGTCTGCCACCAGATGGCAATGTTCCCCCTCAGAGACGTCCTGAAGGGGGACACCTGGCTCAGGTAGGAGGGGGACACCTGGCTCAGGTAGGAGGGGGACACCTGGCTCAGGTGGGAGGGGGACACCTGGCTCAGGTAGGAATCACTTTCATTACAATAAACATACGATTCTTTCTGAATCTTTCCAGAGCTGCATACTAAACTGAAGCTCCGCCCTCCCAGCGTTTACCTCCGCCCGTCTATATAGAGCCAGGTGCCCCCCTCCCACCTGAGCCAGGTGTCCCACTCCCACCTGAGCCAGGTGTCCCCCCTCCTACCTGAGCCAGGTGTCCCACTCCCACCTGAGCCAGGTGTCCCACTCCCACCTGAGCCAAGTGTCCCTATCCTACCTGAGCCACGTGCCCCCCTCCCACCTGAGCCAGGTGTGTCCCTCCTACCTGAGCCAGGTGTCCCCCCTCCTACCTGAGCCAGGTATCCCCCTCCCACCTGAGCCAGGTGTCCCACTCCCACCTGAGCCAAGTGTCCCCATCCTACCTGAGCCAGGTGCCCCCCTCCCACCTGAGCCAGGTGTCTCCCTCCTACCTGAGCCAGGTGTCTCCCTCCTACCTGAGCCAGGTGTCTCCCTCCCACCTGAGCCAGGTATCCCCCTCCTACCTGAGCCAGGTGCCCCCCTCCCACCTGAGCCAGATGTCCCCCTCCTACCTGAGCCAGGTGTCCCCCTCCAGCGGCTCCGGGCCGTAGATGACCTGCTGAAGGTTCCGCTCCCCCCCGACAAACTCCATCAGGACGGTCCCGAAGCTGCCCCCGTCCTCAAAGTCCGGCGGGACGCACGTGGTGGCCGCGATGACGCGAACGATGTTGGCGTGGCGCAGGTGTGCGGCGTTGAGCTCCGCCCAGAAGCTGCGGCGCGACGCCAGCGGGTTCTTTGTGCACTTCTTGACCCTCTTCAGGGCCACGGTCCGCCCCCGGTAGTCCGCCCGGTACACCGAGCCGAACCCGCCGGCGCCCACGGGCTCCACGGCGCTCAGCTGCTTCCAGTGGATGACGGAGGACCAGAGCCGGCGGGGGGCGTGGCGGAGCCGCGGGACCTGCAGCGTGGAGCCGCGTGATAGCGGGCTGCTGCACGCGCCCACGTCCGCGCACGGGTGCAGGTCTCCGGACAGCAGGCGGGGGGGGATCGGGGAGGGCATGGCGCGTGGGAGAGCACGCGCATCTGCTCATTGAAATACAGGTGCGCTTCACTTCGAGGTGCTCTGGAGTATGGAGAGACGGAAGGGCCAAAAAAATCAGGACATATGGAGAGACGGGAAGGGTTTAACACTCTGGAGTATGGAGAGACGGAAGGGCCAAAAAATCAGGACATATGGAGAGACGGAAGGGCCAAAAGAAATCAGGATATATGGAGAGATGGAAGGGACAAAAATTCAGGACATATGGAGAGCCGGGAAGGGTTTAACACTTTGGAGTATGGAGAGACGGAAGGGCCAAAAATTCTGTAAATAGAGAGCCAACCGAATAAAACTTTGAAGCAGGTTGAGCCCAAAGTGTCAAAAGGGAGGAGCTTAACAGCATCGATACCAAGAAAGTAAAAAGTTCTGGACTCATGGAGAGCTTCAGTTCAATATTCAGTATGGAGAGACGGAAGGAGCAAAAATACAGAGCCAAAGGGTTAAAAATTCTGCAGTATGGAGAAACGAAATGAAGAAAAATTCTGAATATATGGAGGGCCAAAGTTATTATTATTATTATTATTAATAATAATAATAATAATAATAATAATAATATAATAATGATAAATGATGACAATGGATGGAGAAACAGAAGAGTAAAATTCTGGAGCCATTAAACTGAAAATTTCAAAAACCTAGTGTATGGAAAGTCAAAATGAAGAAAAAAAAACGTATGAAAAGCCAAAAGGGTTAAAATTCTTGAAAAATTATTTTTCAATTCTTGAAAAATTGAAGATCACGATTATATAGGATGAAAAGTCAGAATTTTGGCATATGGAGAGCTGGAAGGAACCAATTAAAGTAAAAAATAATTAAAGAATAAAAATTCTGTTGTATTAGCCAAAAGGCTCAGAACTCTGGCGTATGGATAGTAGAAAGGTTCAAAATTCTGAAGTGTGTCAAACCAAAAGATTCAAACACTAAAAGGATAAATATTCCAGAGTATGAAAAGTCAGAAGGGTCAAAATACCAGCGTACGGAAAACCATTCAGAGGCTGGTAAACATGACGGCTAACAGACAAATAATGACTGCTGGTTTGCTAGCAGCTCAGCTAAGATGCATAGATTGGCTAATAATACAACTAAGATGTATAGCTTTGCTAGCATGACAGCTAGTCTACATAGAATCAGTTCGAACAAATGTTAATAGCTAATACAGCAGCTAATCCACGTAGGTTCCTTCATAAGAGCTAAAAAGTATAAATAAGTAAATAGTAATGAGACAGTTAATCAGTTAATAACTAGTATGGTAAATAAAAAAAAAAAACATCATCATTTGTCTAATATTAACTAGCATATAGGCTGGCTAGCTCAGTGGCTAATATCCTTAGCTTTGTTAGGACAACCAAACCAAACATTTTTAAACTGGTTTTAGTTTATTATTGTTTGAACCGGACCGTTTCTAGAAAAGCAGGTGATGCTAAGCTAATGAGCCGTTTGAAGGAAGCAGGAAAGAGACGAGTTTCTGGAAGTTTCTCTGAAGTTTATTGACCTTTCATTACACGGAGTAAAAACACTGGAGTCATCGACAGAAACTCTTCTCTCATAGCAGCAAAGGTACGTGAAATAAATCAGGTTATTCTGCCAAGCAATAAATAATCTGGTTCTTTGGATGATGTCAATTAAAAAAAAAAAAAAAAAGATAAAAGCTGCAGCATTAATATTTATTTTTACACAACCTATAAACATATACATATATATTTCCTTCTATATGTTTATGTGATTTACTTCGCTATAAGTGTACAAATACAACAGTAGTTTGTAGAATAATCTGAAGTAACATATTGAGATTTCGTAACGAGTCCGTCGTTGTCACAGGATGGCGTCGCTGAAACGCAAACATGGCTGGAATGTTCGTCTCTGAACGTCCTCGTTCAGGACTCTGAACGTCACAGTAACAACAGAAACGGCGCCGAGCGTTCCGCTTGTACAAACAAAACACTTACCAAGTAGAAAAGGCGTCTGCAGCGCCGCGAGGCGCCGCAAACGTTCGTTAGCAGCTTGTTGCAGTATTGCAGTGTTTCTAACAGACATTCAACAGAGTTCACTGGTACCGCTGAAGCTTATGGGTTTGACTGAACTGGAGAGTCTGGGCTTCTCACTGGGTCTGAACGTCAGACAGCTGCTGGCCCGCCGCTGGAGGGGTGCGCCCGCTGGAGGGGTGCGCCCGCTGGGGGCACCGGGCATGGGCTGAATCCAGGTGGAGGTAAACCCTCCCCTTTATAGCAGACCTATGCAAACCGGACTGACGCCAACCGGACTGAGGCCAACCGGACTGACGCCAACCAGTCCGACGCCAACCGGACTGACACCAACTAGTCCGACGCCAACCAGACTGACGCCAACCAGACTGACGCCAACCAGTCCGACGCCAACCAGACTGACGCCAACCGGACTGACACCAACCGGACTGACGCCAACCAGTCCGACGCCAACCAGACTGACGCCAACCAGACTGACGCCAACCGGACTGAGGCCAACTGGACTGAGGCCAACCGGACTGAGGCCAACCCGACTGACGCCAACCAGACTGCCAGACTGACGCCAACCGGCCACCAACTGACGCCAACCAGACTGACAACCAGACCGACGCCAACCAGACTGACGCCAACCAGACTGACGCCAACCAGACTGACGCCAACCAGTCTGACGCCAACCAGTCCGACGCCAACCAGACCGCCAACCAGAATGACGCCAACCAGTCCGACGCCAACCAGACTGACGCCAACCAGACTGACAACCAGACCGACGCCAACCAGACTGACGCCAACCGGACTGACGCCAACCAGACTGACAACCAGACCGACGCCAACCGGACTGACGCCAACCAGACTGACAACCAGACTGACACAAACCAGACTGACGCCAACCGGACTGACGCCAACCGGACTGACGCCAACCAGTCTGACGCCAACCAGACTGACGCCAACCAGACTGACGCCAACCAGACTGACGCCAACCGGACTGACGCCAACCGGACTGACGCCAACCGGACTGACGCCAACCAGACTGTCTCCAACCAGTCCGACGCCAACCAGACTGACGCCAACCAGAATGACGCCAACCAGTCCGACGCCAACCAGTCCGACGCCAACCGGACTGACGCCAACCAGACTGACGCCAACCAGACTGACGCCAACCAGACTGACGCCAACCAGACTGACGCCAACCAGACTGACGCCAACCAGACTGACGCCAACCAGACTGACGCCAGACCGACGCCAACCAGACTGACGCCAACCGGACTGACGCCAACCAGACTGACAACCAGACGCCAACCAGACTGACGCCAACCGGACTGACGCCAACCGGACTGACAACCAGACTGACAACCAGACCGACGCCAACCAGACTGACGCCAACCGGACTGACGCCAACCAGACTGACAACCAGACCGACATCAACCGGACTGACGCCAACCAGACTGACAACCAGACTGACAACCAGACCGACGCCAACCAGACTGACGCCAACCAGACCGACGCCAACCAGACTGACGCCAACCAGACTGACACCAACCGGACTGTCTCCAACCAGAGAATTTATGACTAAAATCTTGACAACATTGCAAAATTCACAATTTTACAACAAAAATTTGAGATTTTTCCAACAAAATCTTGGAATTCTACAAAAGATGCAATTTTACAACAAATCACGAGGACATTTTTAAATTTCATGATTTTACACCAAAAATGTTGCGACTAAAGAACACAAAGTTGCAGTTACGGCGAATAAGTCATATCTTTATGTCAACAGACGTCATTTTGAAAAATTTGAGATTTTATGACATAAATTTGCTTTTTTACGACAAAGTTGTGATTTTTTTCAAAAAGTCTAAGGAGTCCGTCTTTAATGATACGGTTATAGAAATAAATGCAGTATAATAAAATAAATAGCAGCGGAGGTTTTTTATATCATAAAGTGTCGTTTATCTCAGTCGTGTACAGGTGAGTCCTTCTATCTGGACGTCTCCCAGACATTAAAGACTTGTTGGGTCCAGTGTGGTCCACATCTGCCTGACATGGACCGAACCTGACCCAAAGACAACGGTCCCAAGAACCTGTGACTCCTGGCACCTGAACATCGGTTGGTGGGTCATGTTCTCCAGCTGTTGGTGCCCGAGGAAAACGGCACCTGAAGCCACGACAGCTGATGCTCAGATATCATGAGTTGGACCCAACAGAAACGGGCCATATGTAGCTTCTGGTCCACATCTGGCCCAGTTAACGACCAAGCCAAAGGTGGCCCACATCAGGTCCAAACAGGTCTGCAGTCTGATCATCCACCAGCACAGGGACCATTCCAGACCAGTTCCAGACCAGTTCCAGACCATGTTCCAGACCAGTTCCAGACCAGTTCCAGACCAGGTTCTAGACCAGGTTCCGGTCCATGTTCCAGACCAGTTCCAGACCAGTTCCAGACCAGTTCCAGACCAGGTTCCAGACCATGTTCCAGACCAGGTTCCGGACCATGTTCCAGACCATGTTCCAGACCAGTTCCAGACCAGTTCCAGACCAGGTTCCGGACCATGTTCCAGACCAGTTCCAGACCAGTTCCAGACCAGTTCCAGACCAGGTTCTGGACCATGTTCCAGACCAGTTCCAGACCAGTTCCAGACCAGGTTCCGGACCAGGTTCCGGACCAGGTTCCGGACCATGTTCCAGACCAGGTTCCAGACCAGTTCCAGACCATGTTCCGGACCATGTTCCAGACCAGTTCCAGACCAGTTCCAGACCAGTTCCAGACCAGGACCAGTTCCAGTTCCAGACCAGTTTCCAGTTCCAGACCAGTTCCAGACCAGTTCCAGACCAGTTCCGACCAGTTCCAGACCAGTTCCAGACCATCCAGACCAGACCAGGTTCCAGACCCAGACCAGGTTCCAGACCAGTTCCAGACCATGTTCCAGACCAGGTTCCAGACCAGGTTCCAGACCAGTTCCAGACCAGACCAGTTCCAGACACCAGGTTCCAGACCAGTTCCAGACCAGTTCCAGACCAGGTTCCAGACCAGGTTCCAGACCAGGTTCCAGACCAGGTTCCAGACCATGTTCCAGACCAGGTTCCAGACCAGGTTCCAGACCATGTTCCAGACCAGGTTCCAGACCATGTTCCAGACCAGGTTCCAGACCAGGTTCCAGACCATGTTCCAGACCAGGTTCCAGACCAGTTCCAGACCAGGTTCCAGACCAGGTTCCAGACCATGTTCCAGACCAGGTTCCAGACCAGGTTCCAGACAAGGTTCCAGACCAGTTCCAGACCATGTTCCAGACCAGGTTCCAGACCAGGTTCCAGACCAGTTCCAGACCAGGTTCCAGACCAGGTTCCAGGTTCCAGACCAGTTCCAGACCAGTTCCAGTTCCAGACCAGTTCCAGACCAGTTCCAGACCAGGTTCCAGACCAGGTTCCAGACCAGGTTCCAGACCAGGTTCCAGACCAGGTTCCAGACCAGTTCCAGACCATGTTCCAGACCAGGTTCCAGACCAGTTCCAGACCAGGTTCCAGTTCCAGACCATGTTCCAGACCAGTTCCAGACCAGGTTCCAGACCAGGTTCCAGACCATGTTCCAGACCAGTTCCAGACCAGGTTCCAGACCAGGTTCCAGACCAGTTCCAGACCAGGTTCCAGACAAGGTTCCAGACCAGTTCCAGGTTCCAGACCAGGTTCCAGACCAGGTTCCAGACCAGTTCCAGACCAGGTTCCAGACCATGTTCCAGACCAGTTCCAGACCAGGTTCCAGACCAGGTTCCAGACCAGGTTCCAGACCAGTTCCAGACCAGTTCCAGACCAGTTCCAGACCAGTTCCGGACCAGGTTCCAGACCAGTTCCAGACCATGTTCCGGACCAGGTTCCAGACCATGTTCCAGACCAGTTCCAGACCAGGTTCCAGACCAGTTCCAGACCAGGTTCCAGACCAGGTTCCGGACCAGTTCCAGACCAGTTCCAGACCAGGTTCCGACCAGTTCCAGACCAGTTCCGGACCAGGTTCCAGACCATGTTCCAGACCAGTTCCAGACCAGGTTCCAGACCAGTTCCAGACCAGTTCCAGACCAGTTCCAGACCAGTTCCAGACCATGTTCCCGGACCAGGTTCCGGACCAGGTTCCAGACCATGTTCCAGACCAGGTTCCAGACCAGTTCCAGACCAGTTCCAGACCAGTTCCAGACCAGTTCCAGACCAGTTCCAGACCAGGTTCCAGACCAGTTCCAGACCAGGTTCCAGACCAGGTTCCAGACCAGTTCCAGACCAGTTCCAGACCAGGCCAGCAGGGGTCAGCGTTTCCAGACACCTCAGTGAGAAACCCAGTCCGTGTTTGTGCAAGTAAAGCAACCATGACACTTTGATAGGAAACAACACTGTACCTGCAAAAATAAAACATCTGATACTGTATTTACATCTGACTGCGCTCTAAAAAAGCTAAATATATCATCTATACATTTGTAATAACGCTTTAAAACAAAAGTGTTGGAGGAAATAAGGCATTCAGTTAAAAAGTGCTGCGGGGGGAAAAAAATAGCGATGTGCTAACAGTTTAGCAATGCGCTAACAATTTCTGTAAAACCACAAACCTTCACGCAGAGACAAACGCTCGATAACAGAACCCAGCAGAACCTCGTCTCCGTTCATGTCGGGAACAAAAAAAAACGGGAACTTCAGCGACTAAACAGTGAGCGCGCTAGCCTGGTCACAGCGACGCCGGCGTCCACAGGAAACAGAATGGTTGTGAAACCGCCGAGAACCAGGACAGGAAGCAGCTACTTGGCTTGTATTTTGTGCAGTTCTCACTGAGGAAGAAGTGGCTACTCCGCCGCTGCTAACCCTAACCCATACTCCGCCACCGCTAGCTACACCCTTAGGGTTAGGTTAGGGTTAGGGCATTAACCCTAACCCTAACCCATACTCCGCCACAGCTACACCCTTCGGCCCAAACGGAGGAAGCATGGGAATTATGGGAATTTTCAAGGCTGTTAACTTTCATGGGAGTTTAACAGAAATATTTGGAACCAACTGAACCTGAGTTGTGGTTCTTTGACTCGTATATTTGAAACTAGCAAACTTTGCTTGTTTGGTTTGGTTCATATTTCATCATCATTTATCTGAGTTTGTGGAGCGGTGGTCCAATCAGAGGTCTCGTCGTCCACCTCCTCCAGAGCGTCCAGCAGGACCATGAGCTGTTCCAGACCAGCTGTCCTGATGTCTCCAGCGTGTCCTGGGTTTTGGACGATGCTGTCCAGCTTTAAAGGCGAGCCTCCAAACAGACGTTCAACTTGGAAAAGACTGAGAACATTTTCCCGTAGAAGCATGTGACAGAATCAAAGTTCCCGACAGAAAGCTGAGGTCACTGATGAACCTCATCTGAGCAGCAACGACGGCATTCGACACCGCCACATGTGGAGGACGTAAATCCAGAGCAGCAGGGGTTTCTGACGGCGACGCATCAGTGCTAAATGTAATTCGCCGTCCGCCTGATGGAGGCGCGCCTTTAATGGCCGTGGTTTCACCCACGGTTCCTGGTGGACGGGGGGGGGGGGGGGGGGACCCGACATTAAAGAGGACGCGCGTATGAAACTACCAAGCACGTGCACAGGTAGGCTCCAGGTGGTGCTCAAGCTCCTCCCCTTTGACCTCCGACTGATCAGTTGTTTCACCATCAGCACTCTGACCTCCAAAACGTGACATCAGTCACAATTTTACAGCAAAAACTAGATTTTTACAACAAAAATGTGACCTAACTCTGACTAACAAGCTCTAACTCTAACTAACTCTGACTAAGTCTGACCAACTAACTCATTCTAACTCTGACTAACTCTAACTCTAATTCTAACTAAGTCTGACTAAACTCTGACTAACTCTAACTAATTTGAACTAAGTCTGACTAACTAACTCACTCTAACTTTACTAACTGACTAACTCTAATTCTAAGTCTGACTAACTCACTCTAACTTACTCTTAAGTCTAACTAACTAACTCTAACTAACTCTGACTTTAACTAACTCTGACTAAGTCTGACTAACTAACTCACTAACTTACTCTAACTGACTCCGACTAACTCTAATTCTAACTAAGTCTAAATAACTAACTCACTCTAACTTACTCTAACTCTAACTAACTAATTCTAAGTCTAACAGTTGCAGTTTTGTAACATTCTTGACTTTTATCTTCATTTCAAAAAGTTGTTTCTAATTTGCAAATTTGAGTTTGTGACAAAAAATTAGCTGTATAAGCCAGAAAATGTAAAATTTTAATGTAAAATGCAAAAAAATGTAATTCTAAGAAATTCACAACTTTCTGACATAGTCGTAGTTTTATGTTAAAAGGTTTTGATTTTGCAAGTCAATATTTTATGAAAAAAAAATGTATTTTTACAACTAAAATGTGCAGTTCTACAAAGGTTATGATTTTACGATAAAAAGTTGTGAATGTTTGTCCAAAAGTTCCTGGTTTTGATACAAAACTGAGTTTAGATGAAAAAGTCATGAATTTTTTTTAAAGATTTGAGAAAACTTTTGTTTTTAGATAAAAAGGTTTCAATCACATGAAATTCACATTAAATTGTAATTTTATGTCAATTTACAGTAAAATGTTACGATGTTAGAATATTCACAATTTTACAAAACGTCACTTTCTGATGAAAAAGTTTGTCTGCGTGTCATTTTAACAACTATAATGAAAACGAGTCACAGTGCAACTGTAATCTGATCTCTGATCTATAATCTGATTAATAACGAGTGCAGCTGTAATCTGATCTCTGATCTATAATCTGATTAATAACGAGTGCAACTGTAATCTGATCTCTGACCTGTAATCTGATTAATAACGAGTGCAGCTGTAATCTGATCTCTGATCTATAATCTGATTAATAACGAGTGCAGCTGTAATCTGATCTCTGACCTGTAATCTGACTAATAACGAGTGTAGCTGTAATCTGATCTCTGACCTGTAATCTGATTAATAACGAGTGCATCTGTAATCTGATCTCTGACCTGTAATCTGATTAATAACGAGTGCAGCTGTAATCTGATCTCTGATCTATAATCTGATTAATAACGAGTGCATCTGTAATCTGATCTCTGATCTATAATCTGATTAATAACTAGTGCAGCTGTAATCTGATCTCTGACCTGTAATCTGATTAATAACGAGTGCAGCTGTAATCTGATCTCTGACCTGTAATCTGATTAATAACGAGTGCAGCTGTAATCTGATCTCTGATCTATAATCTGATTAATAACGAGTGCATCTGTAATCTGATCTCTGACCTGTAATCTGATTAATAACGAGTGCATCTGTAATCTGATCTCTGATCTATATCTGTAATTCTGATCTGTAAATAGCTGTAATCTGATCTCTACCTGATCTGATTAATAACGAGTGCAGCTGTAATCTGATCTCTGACCTGTAATCTGATTAATAACGAGTGCAGCTGTAATCTGATCTCTGACTGTAATCTGATTAATACGATGAGCTGTAATCTGATAATCTGATTAATAACGAGTGCAGCTGTAATCTGATCTCTGATCTATAATCTGATTAATAACGAGTGCATCTGTAATCTGATCTCTGACTGTAATCTGAAATAACTGCAGTAATCTGATTAATCGATAACGATGCAGCTGTAATCTGATCTCTGATCTGTAATCTGATTAATAACGAGTGCATCTGTAATCTGATCTCTGACCTGTAATCTGATTAATAACGAGTGCAGCTGTAATCTGATCTCTGATCTATAATCTGATTAATAACGAGTGCATCTGTAATCTGATCTCTGATCTATAATCTGATTAATAACTAGTGCATCTGTAATCTGATCTCTGACCTGTAATCTGATTAATAACGAGTGCAGCTGTAATCTGATCTCTGATCTATAATTTGATTAATAACGAGTGCATCTGTAATCTGATCTCTGATCTATAATCTGATTAATAACTAGTGCAGCTGTAATCTGATCTCTGATCTATAATCTGATTAATAACGAGTGTAGCTGTAATCTGATCTCTGACCTGTAATCTGATTAATAACGAGTGCAGCTGTAATCTGATCTCTGATCTAAAATCTGATTGATAACGAGTGCATCTGTAATCTGATCTCTGATCTGTAATCTGATTAATAACAGCTGCAGCTGTAATCTGATCCCTGACCTGTAATCTGATTAATAACGAGTGCATCTGTAATCTGATCTCTGATCTGTAATCTGATTAATAACAGGTGCAGCTGTAATCTGATCTCTGACCTGTAATCTGATTAATAACGAGTGCAGCTGTTATCTGATCTCTGCCCTGTAATCTGATTAATCACGGGTGCAGCTGTAATCTGATCAGATTAATCGGATTGAGCACCGCCCTCGTCTGTCTGTGCACGACTGTGAAGCTACAGAGCGTCGCTCTTTAAACGCCATAAGAAAAATAACAATCATGATTGATCATTAAAGAACTGCACACAATAGAAGGTTCCAGCGTTATCGAGTCCCAGAAACACGACGTGTTTTCACCTACGAGAACAGGTCGGTCGTTTGCGTAACTACGTGATCGTGAGGATGATTTGGTACAAAAGCAGCACTTTAAACTTTACAGGGTAAACCAGCAGCCTGTCGTCGAGGCAACACCGACGCTCTCACTGGAACGGGGTGAAGTTCCTCCTGCAGCCACCAGGGGGCTCCACGTTCAGATCCAGATCCAGAATGAACCAGCTGTCAGGACTCAGATCTGCTCTGTCGGGGAACCAGAGGCTTTCTGGTGTGAGACTTAATAAAGTCAGAAACGCTGAATTCTATCTGGAACATTTGAAAAGTTGAAATTTGAGTTTGTTTGTTCTGTTTTAACAAATTCAGGCAGAAATTGTTCTTAAAAATCTGCAGCAGCTTCCTGGACGACTCAGAACAGTAAACCGGGACAGATCGGTGAAAATAAGCAAAGACCTGACAAAAACTACAGATTGGTCCTTTAAAATCTGAACACAAACGACATCATCTGAACGTTAGAAGCAAACGCACGAAGGAGGCGGAGCTCTGGGTTCCAACAATCGTCATCCGAGTTAACGAGACCACAGATAACGACTGTGTTTGTGATGTCATCGCTGACCAGAACTGGTCAGAAAACATAGAAATACAGCAAACAGAAGCTGAAAACAAACCCAGCAGCAGCTTTGAGGAAGTTCATGTGTGTTTGTTTCTGTCAGAGAATTTAAAAGTTTAGTTTAGTTCCTTTAACAATTTCTGACTTTGAGGTCAGAATATTTTTTGATTTATGAATTCATAAATTCTGATTTTTTTTCCTCACAAATTTGATATATATATATATATTAACTTTTACTTTACTTTTTTGTCTCAATTTGGGAGCTGATGAGTTCTGAATTTCTGAGGTTTCACAGTTTAAAAGTTTATTAAATCTCAATTCTGAGAATAAAGTCAGAATTTTGATTTTCTTTTATCAAATTCAAACTGATATATTTATAAAGTCCCTTTTTCTTTCCAAATGTACAAGTTTATCAAGTCATAAAATTGTTTTTTTTTCCCCATTTTTTGGCAAAATTGCTAAATTTATTAATTTAGAGCTTTTTTTTTTTTTTAAAGTTTATAAAGTCAGAATTAACATTGAAATGAGTTTTTAAGTAGTTTTAAATTGAGAATTTTCTCACACAAATTTACAAGTTTATAAAGTCTCAATTCAGATTTTTCTTTACTTTTTAGTTTGTGAGTTTATATTCAGAAATGTGAAATTATTTTGTTTATAATTATTTATTTTTTAAATTAATAAATTCATTCTTTCTTTCTTAAAAATGTTAAATGAGTTGATCAAGTTTTTTTATTTTAAGTTTAAAATCTTTTTTTTTTCTCAAATTTGCCGGTTTAGAAAAGTGCACATTTTATAAATATTTTCTTCATAATCTCAATTCTAATTTTACTTTCTGCCAATTTGTGAATTCATACAGTCAGAATTTTAAATGTGTTTTTCTTTCAAGTTTCTTTCAAATTTTAAATTCATGAATCTGAGTTTTCTTTTGCAAATCTGTGAGTTTATAAAAGTCAGAAATTCAGATTTTTCTTTTTCTCCAAATTAAAGGTTGGATATGAGATGCAGGAAAACCCCACCCCCTCCCTGAGGCCACGCCCACAACCCACATGACCGGCCAATCCCAGTTCACAGACAAGATGACGGTCCAATAACGTCTCTGGGATCTTTCTCAGTGACTGTTAATGTCGCTCAAAATATCTCCAATCCAACTTTTAAATCAGAAATTCAGAGTTTGGACGCAGCTGTTTGGATCAGAGGAAACGAATGGAATGTTTCTTCTTTTTAATAAAAATAAACATAATAATTATATGACGGCGATAACGGTGACTGTTTTAAACTCAGCTGACGTTGTGACAGGAGACAAAAAAAAGGTTATTTCCAACCCCGAAATGGACACCTGGTGTTTGACTCCAGGTGTGTCAGGTGCAAGTGTGTCAGGTGTGGGTCAGGTGTGGGTGTGGGGCAGGTGTGGGTGCAGGTGTGGGTCAGGTGTGGGTGTGGGGCAGGTGTGGGTGCAGGTGTGTCAGGTGTGGGTGGCTGGGTCAGGTGTGGGTCAGGTGTGGGTGCAGGTGTGTCAGGTGCAGGTGTGGGTCAGGTGTGGGTGCAGGTGTGGGTCAGGTGTGGGTGCAGGGTGGTCAGGTGTGTCAGGTGCAGGTGTGGGTCAGGTGTGGGTGCAGGTGTGTCAGGTGCAGGTGTGGGGCAGGTGTGGGTGCAGGTGTGGGTCAGGTGGGGTGCAGGTGTGTCAGGTGTGTCAGGTGCAGGTGTGGGTCAGGTGTGGGTCAGGTGTGTCAGGTGCAGGTGTGGGTCAGGTGCAGGTGTATCAGGTGCAGGTGTGTCAGGAGGCGGATCACTGAAAAGCCTGGTGGAAGCTCGGCAGTGTCGTGGGCGTGCTCAGATTGGACATGAAGGAGGGGGGCAGTCCTGGAGGTGGGTTTTCTGGAGCCTCCGGACGCCCAGATGCCTGGGGGGGCATCTGGACCAGGGGCGTGGCCTCCTCACCTGGTGGGAAGGCCACGCCCTGGCCCCCACCGCCTCCGATCTGACCGTACGAAGGCCCATTGAGGGGAAGGAAGTTGAACAGCTGCGAGAAGTCCATCAGGGGGTCGCCCCCCACTGCGGCGGACATCTTGGAGATAGCCCCCTCCTCCTCCCCCTCGCTGGCCTCCTCCAACATGGCCACCGGGGGGCCCAGCTCCAGCTTGGAGGAGGATGGTTGGGGGTGGTGGGCTGCGGAGGAGGAGGGCATGGTGCTCTGCAGCTCCATCAGGTAGGTCTCCAGGTCTCCCTTCAGGTTCTGCTCCCGCTCCTGCAGCGGGGGGGCGTATGAGGTAAAGTTGGGGCCCAGTGGGTACTTCAGGGAGAAGGGGTGAGCGCTGGTGGGGAAGGGCTGCGGGTCCGGGACGGGGCCCGGATAGGCGCTCCCGGACGCCAAACCGAAGACGACGGGCTCCAGTGAATCGGCCGGTTCGGTTTTGACCCGCAGCAGCTCTCGGGAGTGGCTCTTCTTCACGTGGCGGGTCAGGTGGTCCTTCCTCCCGAAGCGCTGGGCGCAGTACTGGCAGAGGAAGTCCTTGCGGCCCGTGTGCACCACCATGTGGCGCCGCACATCTTTGCGGGTGTAGAAGCGGCGCTCGCAGTGCTCGCAGCGGTGCTTCTTCTCTTTGGTCCCGCCAGACGACTTGCCGGCGTGAGTCTTCAGGTGCTCCAGGAGGACGCCGGTGCTGGGGAACGGCTGCAAGCACACCTGGCAGGTGAGATCCCCGCTGTTGGCGGCGTGGAGGGCCAGGTGGCGCTTGAAGCCCAGCTTCGTGTTGTAGCTCTTCCCGCACTCGCGGCAGGTGAACGCCTCCTTGTGCGGGTCGTGAGTGTGCAGGTGGTTCTTCAGGTGATCCTTGCGGTGGAACATTTTCTCACAGTACGAACATTTGTGGTTTTTTTCTGGCGAGTGCGTCGCCGTGTGCCTTCGAACACAGAAACATCCAATCACATGTTACAGGTAAGAAACACGTCAACACAGTGATGAGGCTCCAGACCAGAAAACACCTGGACCGATACGGAAACATCTGGAATTTACGGAAACATCTGGAACGATACGGAAATACCTGGACCAATACGGAAAAACCTGGAATGATACGGAAAAACCTGGAACGGTACGGAAATACCTGGAAAGATACCGAAACACCTGGACCAATACGGAAACACCTGGAACGATACGGAAACACCTGGACCAATACGGAAACACCTGGAACGATACAGAAAAACCTGGAACGATACGGAAACACCTGGACCAATACGGAAACACCTGGAACGGTACGGAAATACCTGGAACGATACCGAAACACCTGGACCAATAAGGAAACACCTGGAACGGTATGGAAACACCTGGAACAGTACGGAAATACCTGGAGCGGTACGGAAATACCTGGAACGATACCGAAACACCTGGACCAATACGGAAACACCTGGAACGGTATGGAAACACCTGGAACAGTACGGAAATACCTGGAGCGGTACGGAAATACCTGGAACGATACCGAAACACCTGGACCAATACGGAAACACCTGGAACGGTATGGAAACACCTGGAACAGTACGGAAATACCTAGAACGGTATGGAAATACCTGGAACGATACCGAAACACCTGGACCGATACGGAAACAGCTGGAACGATACCCAAACACCTGGACCGATACGGAAACAGCTGGAATGACACGGAAACATCTGGAATGATACGGAAACACCTGGACCGATACGGAAAAACCTGGACCAATACAGAAACACCTGGACCAATACGGAAACACCTGGAACAGTACGGAAACACCTGGAACGATACGGAAAAACCTGGAACGGTACGGAAATACCTGGACCAATACGGAAACACCTGGAATGACACGGAAACATCTTGAACGACACGGAAACATCTGGAATGATACGGAAACACCTGGAACGATACAGAAACACCTAGACCAATACGGAAACACCTGGAAGGATACGGAAAAACCTGGAATGGTATGGAAACACCTGGAACGGTACGGAAATACCTGGACCAATACGGAAACACCTGGAACGATACGGAAACACCTGGACCAATACGGAAACACCTGGAACGATACAGAAAAACCTGGAACGATACGGAAACACCTGGACCAATACGGAAACACCTGGACCAATACAGAAACACCTGGAACGGTATGGAAATACCTGGAACGATACCGAAACACCTGGACCAATACAGAAACACCTGGAATGACACGGAAACACCTGGAACGATACAGAAACACCTGGTCCGATAAGGAAACACCTGGAACAATACAGAAACACCTGGACCAATACGGAAACATCTGGACCGATACGGAAACATCTGGAACGATACGGAAACACCTGGACGGATAAGGAAACACCTGGAACGACACGGAAACAGCTGGACCGATACAGAAACACCTGGAACGATACGGAAAAACCTGGACCGATACGGAAACACCTGGACCGATACGGAAACACCTGGAACGACACGGAAACAGCTGGACCGATACAGAAACACCTGGAACGATACGGAAACACCTGGAACGGTACGGAAACACCTGGAACGACATGGAAACACCTGGAAAGATACGGAAACACCTGGAACGACATGAAAACACCTGGAACGATACGGAAAAACCTGGAACGATACGGAAACACCTGGAACGACACGGAAACACCTGGAACGACACGGAAAAACCTGGAACGGTACGGAAACACCTGGAACGGTACGGAAACACCTGGAACGGTACGGAAACACCTGGAACGACACGGAAAAACCTGGAACGGTACGGAAACACCTGGAACAACACGGAAAAACCTGGAACGGTACGGAAACACCTGGAACGGTACGGAAACACCTGGAACGATACGGAAACATCTGGAACAATACAGAAACAGCTGGACCGATACGGAAACAGCTGGAACCGACACGGAAACAACTGGAACGATACAGAAACACCTGGACCGATACGGAAACATCTGGAATGACACCGAAACACATGGAACGACATGAAAACAGCTGGAACAACACGGAAACAGCTGGAACGATACGGAAACACCTCGAATGGTACAGTGACACCTGGACCAATATGGAATCACCTGGAACGATACAGAAACATCTGGAACGATACGGAAACAGCTGGAACGACACAAAAACGAACAGAACAACACAGAAATAGCTGGAACGACAAGGAAACAGCTGGACCGATACGGAAACAGCTGGAATGACACGGAAACATCTGGAACGATACGGAAACACCTGGAATGGTACGGAAACACCTGGACCGATACGGAAACACCTCGAATGGTACAGTGACACCTGGACCAATATGGAATCACCTGGAACGATACAGAAACATCTGGAACGACAAGGAAACAGCTGGACCGATACGGTAACATCTAGAACGACACGAACACAGCTAGAATGACACGGAAACAGCTGGAACTACAAGGAAACAGTTGGACCGACACGGAAACAGCTGGAACGACACAGAAACATCTGGAATGACATGGAAACACCTGGACCGATACGGTAACATCTGGAACGACACGAACACAGCTGGAATGACACGGAAACAGCTGGAACTACAAGGAAACAGCTGGAACGACACAGAAACATCTGGAATGACATGGAAACACCTGGACCGATACGGAAACATCTGGAACAACATGGTAACAGCTGGCTCAGGATCGCTCCCTGCAGGCGTCTGGAGCAGAAGGTTCAATCACAGAAAAGTGTGGATTTTTTGCCAGAAAATCTAACAATTTTAAAGGTGGAAAAAAGTCACGACAGTTGATTTTTTGGTATCCAACCAATCAGAGTCGGAGCCTGGGTCGTGGGCGGAGCTAGAGGCAGACTAGAAAACCGTAACTGTGACGTGTCCTGGGTTCATAAGCAAAGTTATTTTCCGTATCGGCCCAGCTCTGACGGCGGGAGCGGCGTGTTAGCAGCAGCGTTACCGTAGCAGCTTGTATTTGGAGACGAAGGCCTTGGTGCAGTCCAGGTGCGAGCAGCGGTACGGTCTCTCTCCGGTGTGAGTGTACGAGTGCACCTTCAGCTTCTCCAGGCTGTTGAAGGCCTTCTGACACTCCTGGCAAGGAAAGTTTTTCTTGGGTTTCCCCTCCGCTCTCCGCCGCTTGCCGGCGTGCGGCGCCGGCGGCCCGGCCCGGTCCGCGACGTGGTCCCGGTGGCCCTGGGCTCCCGTGGCCATGGCGCCCTAGAGCAGAGCAGCTACATAGAGGGCAACGCCGCGCCTGAATGGTGCTGGTGAATCTGGTCCTTCCGGTTCTATGTGCTCAGCGCTGCCTGGACTCCGGGGCCTGGAAACAGAGAGGCGGTCCGGGTCAGAACCAGGGTCCGGTTTGGGTTCACATACCTGCACCGGTGGAGTCCAGGTGCCGCTCAAGCCCCTCCCCCTTCTGAATGACCACTGCAGTTGCTTTTACGTCCAACAGTTGCAGCCTGACGTTAAAAACTGAGATTTTACAAGAATTCATGACGTTTCCAACAAAAGTCACCAAGTGGAGAATTTTTATGAAAAGTCACAATTATGTTAAAATTTGAGATTTCAAGACAAAATATGAGATTTTTCCAACAAAAAAATGCAATTTTAAAAAATTAATTTCATAACGACTTGTGATTTTAGGGCATAAAGTCATCGTTTCATGACAAGTCGATATTTTACAACAAAATATTGTAATAAAGTTTAAAAATTTGTAATTTTTGAAAAACACAATTTTACAATTATAAAACAAAATTACACAAAATTTTGTTTCCTGTTTACGAAGTTCTGAGTTTTAGTACATAAAGTCAAATGTTTTTTATTTTTTATTTATTGAAAAACTGCGATTTTCTGCAATTTTTCAAAAATGATTCTGCAAATCAACAAAGGTTGACTTAATTAAAAAAAAGTTTGGAATTTTTGTTAACAATTAATAAAAATGTATAAAGTTAAAACCTTGTTTCAGACTCTGATGAACAGTCTGTCTCCTTTAACTGTTTACTTAACATAAATGAAGCCGACAAAAACAAAAATAAAACGCTGAAACAGGAGCAATAACTGCAGCTGGGTCATTCCATGTCAAATCAACCAAGAATTTCCCTTGACCTCTCAGATTTTTTTCAAATTTTGGGGAATAATTGAGACCCGTGAAAAATGGCCAGAACTGGAAAAAAATTTGCGCTAAGCCTCTTAATTAGTGAGATACACGCTAATGAACTTTTCGCTAATTAACGATACCACACGAATTAAAACATCCATATCTCTGGAAGTATAGCACCTAGAGAGCTGGTTCTGGTGTCATTTTGAAGCCTTTTTCAAGCCCTTTATCCCTGTCTAACAGGTTTTGTTCTCAAATCATTGAGAAAAAACCTGTCACATTTTATAAACTTTAAAGATGAGCCAAAAAAAATTATATTTTTTAATTTTCCTCTAATTCATGTCAGAGGTACCTCATGATGTAAGCAAACTTCCCAGTAAATTTGGTGATGGGCACTCCAACAGTTCCTGATCAACAAGCAGTTATAGGTGGCATGTCCTTCGGAGAATAAGTGAAATGTGGCAACACCGTGTTCTGAAGAATTAGTGCATTTCTTCTGTAGCTTTCCTATCTCTGTATAATGATTTTATGTTGTTTCAAGTACAAACCTTGGTCAGATTCACCACTCTTTGATGAAATAATAATATACACCTTACCTGATACAAACTCTGCTCAAATTTATTCTCTGCTACCACAGTTCCTAATCTTTGATTTTCCTTTCCAATGCAGAAACAGCAGCCATTGTTTCTTTGTTTGAGATGGAATATGTTCTTCCTGTTGCTGTTGTTGCTTGAACAGTTGTTAGCACATCATGGTAGTCAATGATGAGAGAGTCTGGTGGGTCTGGAAATATGTATGATGGGGATTGTCCATGTGGAAAGACAGGAAAGACATCCTCGCCAGTGGAAAGACAGGAACGTGTAGGCCTTAGAAGTCTGATGGCTGAGAGTGAGACGAGTGACCACAGTGGTTCAGCCTTGAGTGGTTATGTGACAGTGGCTTACAACAGCCAATGGTGGGTGGCATGTGTCAAGGATTATAACCCAGAGAGGCATGAACTTGAAGTTACCTTCCTCCACCCAAAGATTAGGAAAATCAAAGATTAGGAACTGTGGTAGTAGAGAATAAATTTGAGCAGAGTTTGTATCAGGTAAGGTGTATATTATTATTTCATCAAAGAGTGGTGAATCTGACCAAGGTTTGTACTTGAAACAACATAAAATCATTATACAGAGATAGGAAAGCTACAGAAGAAATGCACTAATTCTTCAGAACACGGTGTTGCCACATTTCACTTATTCTCCGAAGGACATGCCACCTATAACTGCTTGTTGATCAGGAACTGTTGGAGTGCCCATCACCAAATTTACTGGGAAGTTTGCTTACATCATGAGGTACCTCTGACATGAATTAGAGGAAAATTAAAAAATATAATTTTTTTTGGCTCATCTTTAAAGTTTATAAAATGTGACAGTTTTTTTCTCAATGATTTGAGAACAAAACCTGTTAGACAGGGATAAAGGGCTTGAAAAGGCTTCAAAATGACACCAGAACCAGCTCTCTAGGTGCTATACTTCCAGAGATATGGATGTTTTAATCGTGTGGTATCGTCAATTAGCGAAAAGTTCATTAGCGTGTATCTCACTAATTAAGAGGCTTAGCGCAAATTTTTTTCCAGTTCTGGACATTTTTCAGGGTCTCAATTATTCCCCAAAATTTGAAAAAAATCTGAGAGGTCAAGGGAAATTCTTGGTTGATTTGACATGGAATGACCCAGCTGGATCTACAGATCTACCTGGACCCTACAGATCTACCTGGACCTACAGATCTGTAGGTCCAGGTAGATCTGTAGGGTCCAGGTAGATCTGTAGGTCCAGGTAGATCTGTAGGTCCAGGTAGATCTGTCGGTCCAGGTAGATCTGTAGGGTCCAGGTAGATCTGTAGATCCAGGTAAATCTGTAGGTCCAGGTAGATCTGTAGGTCCAGGTAGATCTGTAGTGTCCAGGTAGATCTGTCGGTCCAGGTAGATCCGTAGGGTCCAGGTATCTGTAGGTCCAGGTAGATCTGTAGGTCCAGGTAGATCTGGTAGTGTCCAGGTAGATCTGTCCAGGTAGAAGGTCCAGGTAGGTAGATCCAGGTAGATCCAGGTAGATCTGTAGATCCAGGTAGATCTGTAGGTCCAGGTAGATCTGTAGGTCCAGGTAGATCTGTAGGTCCAGGTAGATCTGTAGGTCCAGGTAGATCTGTCGGTCCAGGTAGATCTGTAGGGTCCAGGTAGATCTGTAGATCCAGGTAGATCTGTAGGTCCAGGTAGATCTGTAGGTCCAGGTAGATCTGTAGTGTCCAGGTAGATCTGTCGGTCCAGGTAGATCTGTAGATCCAGGTAGATCTGTAGATCCAGGTAGATCTGTCGGTCCAGGTAGATCTGTAGATCCAGGTAGATCTGTCGGTCCAGGCAGATCTGTTGGTTCAGGCAGATCTGTAGGTCCAGGTAGATCTGTAGTTCCAGGTAGATCTGTAGATCCAGGTAGATCTGTAGGTCCAGGTAGATCCGTAGGGTCCAGGTAGATCCGTAGGTCCAGGTAGATCTGTAGGGTCCAGGTAGATCTGTAGGGTCCAGGTAGATCCGTAGGTCCAGGTAGATCCATAGGTCCAGGTAGATCTGTAGGGTCCAGGTAGATCTGTAGGGTCCAGGTAGATCTGTTGGTCCAGGTAGATCTGTAGGTCCAGGTAGATCTGTAGGGTCCAGGTAGATCTGTAGGTCCAGGTAGATCTGTTGGTCCAGGTAGGTCTGTCGGTCCAGGTAGATCCGTAGGTCCAGGTAGATCTGTAGGTCCAGGTAGATCTGTAGGTCCAGGTAGATCTGTTGGTCCAGGTAAATCTGTAGGTCCAGGTAGATCTGTAGGTCCAGGTAGGTCTGTCGGTCCAGGTAGATCCATAGGTCCAGGTAGATCCGTAGGTCCAGGTAGATCTGTAGGTCCAGGTAGATCTGTAGTGTCCCAGGTAGAATCAGGTAGTCAGGTCAGGGTAGATCTGTAGGTCCAGGTAGATCTGTAGGTCCAGGTAGATCTGTAGGTCCAGGTAGATCTGTAGTGTCCAGGTAGATCTGTCGGTCCAGGTAGATCTGTAGATCCAGGTAGATCTGTAGATCCAGGTAGATCTGTCGGTCCAGGTAGATCTGTAGATCCAGGTAGATCTGTCGGTCCAGGTAGATCTGTTGGTTTAGGCAGATCTGTAGGTCCAGGTAGATCTGTAGGTCCAGGTAGATCTGTAGATCCAGGTAGATCTGTAGGTCCAGGTAGATCTGTAGGGTCCAGGTAGATCCGTAGGTCCAGGTAGATCTGTAGGGTCCAGGTAAATCTGTAGGGTCCAGGTAGATCCGTAGGTCCAGGTAGATCCGTAGGTCCAGGTAGATCTGTAGGGTCCAGGTAGATCTGTAGGTCCAGGTAGATCTGTAGGTCCAGGTAGATCCGTAGGGTCCAGGTAGATCCGTAGGGTCCAGGTAGATCCGTAGGGTCCAGGTAGATCTGTAGGTCCAGGTAGATCTGTAGGTCCAGGTAGATCTGTAGGTCCAGGTAGATCTGCAGATCCAGGTAGATCCGTAGGGTCCAGGTAGATCCGTAGGGTCCAGGTAGATCCGTAGGGTCCAGGTAGATCCGTAGGTCCAGGTAGATCCGTAGGTCCAGGTAGATCCGTTGGTCCAGGTAGATCTGTAGGTCCAGGTAGATCTGTAGGTCCAGGTAGATCCGTAGGTCCAGGTAGATCCGTAGGTCCAGGTAGATCTGTAGGGTCCAGGTAGATCTGTTGGTCCAGGTAGATCTGTAGGGTCCAGGTAGATCTGTAGATCCAGGTAGATCTGTAGGTCCAGGTAGATCTGTAGATCCAGGTAGATCTGTCGGTCCAGCTGCAGTTATTTCTCCTGTTTCAGCGTTTTATTTTTGTTTTTGTCGGCTTCATTTTTGTTAAATAAACAGTTAAAGGACACAGACTGTTCGTCAGAAGACTTTTATCATGATTTCAGATAAAAACCGTATTAACGGAGCCGGTTCCGGGGCGGGGGGCCCCTCGGGGGCCCGCGGCCCTCAGACCGTCAGGACCGCCCCTACGGTGTAAACTCCAAATGGCGCTAAAGTTTCTGCGGCTGCCGCAGGTGGAGCAGGGAGGCGCGGAGAACCGGACCGAGCCTTCCGCAGCTCGGCCTCGGCCGCTGTCATCTCCAGAACCAGAACCAGAACCGGAGGAACCAGAACCAGAACCCCAAACAGACATCAACTTTCTCTCCCTCCGCGGCTCCTCAGAGTGACAGAAACCCACGGACACGCGCCGTGACAGTTCCCCCACGCGCTGTCACGGCTCGGTCCTGGTGTGTGTGACATGGTTCGGTTCTGGTTCTGAAGGTTTTGCCTGAGCTGTGCGCCTGCGCGCTGATGAACACAAACTTTCTGCAGCGCTCTCATCACTTCAACAAGCCGATATTTCCCACCAGAACCGAACCGCCGGCGGTCCTGATCCGCGCCAAACTCACCCCGGACACCTCAGCATCCTGTCCGCGGACTTTTCCTCCACTTTCAGCGGCCTTCTGGATTTTTTCTGAATTTTTTCGGGGATTTTTCTCGGGACGCGGCGGCCTGCTCTCTCTCTGCGCTCCGCTCCGTCCAGCAGCCATTGTGTATGCGCTGCGGTGCAACCGCACCTGAACCTGGACACGCCCCCTCGGAGCACCGCCTCCTCCGGCGCCGCTGGTTGGCGCGCCGCGCTGCCACTTCCAGAGCGGTGTCGACGTCACAGACGTAGAGACGTAGATGGAGGATCGGTGGCTGTTCGTACGTCGTCAGGGCCGCCATGTTGGTGGAGGAAACGCGCGAAAATTAACTTTTATTGTTTCATTTTAAGTTCGTGTCAGATCAGTGAGAGACACTCAAAAAAAAAAAAAAAAGATACAATACAAAATTTTAGGTTTGAAAGAACAAAAATAGTATTTGCCTTTAAAAAAGCTTGGAGTTTAAAAACTCGCATATCTGGAAACAAAAACTCACATTTTGATGTGAAAAACTTTTTAAAATTTTAATTTAACATCTTTTTTTTTTGGGGGGGGGGGTGACTTTATAAGATAAAGATTTTTTTTGTAAAACAATTACTTTTCAACATAATACAACTTTTTCCTCATTAAATCATTACTTTTACAAAATCAAAACTTATTTAAACTAAAAATACAATTTTGTCATAACATTTTGAATTTCACATAAAACTGAACTGAAGTGATAAAATGTTCATCATCACTAATGTGAACAACACTGGAGAACGACAATTAAAATATATAAAACACACAAGTAGACAGTGATATAGATTTCTGTTCTTTTAAAAATCATAGATAAATAAATAAAATAAAAGAAGTAAATGCAGTCAGAGTTGAGACAATATAATATAAAATTAATACTAATAAAACTATAAAAATATATAGTTAAAAACATAAACGTTCATTTAAAAAATAATTTTAAAAGATGGGCTGAGACTTGTCTTTTAAAAATTTCCAGACTTCTGGGTCGTCTGGTGTTCAGTGGTTCAGGTCCAGAGTCCTCAACAGAACCGTCACAGGTTCGAGTCCCAGCCTGTATGAGTCTGCTGCACGTCTTCCCTGTTCATCTATCGATCTATCTATCTATCGATCTATCTATCGATCTATCTATTGATCTATCTATCAATCTATCTATCTATCGATCTATCTATATCTATCTATCTATCTATCGACCTATCTATCTGTCTATCTATCTATCGATCAATCTATCTATCTATCGATCAATCTATCTATCGATCGATCTATCGATCTCTATCTATCGATAGATATCGATCTATCTATCTATCTATCTATCTATCTATCTATCCATCGATCTATATCTATCATCGATCTATCTATCTATCTATCTATCTATCTATCTATCCTATCTATCTATCTATCTATCTATCTATCTATCGATCGATCTATCTATCTATCTATCGATCTATCGATCTATCTATCTATCTATCTATCTATCTATCTATCTATCTATCTATCTATCTATCTATCTATCTATCTATCTATCTATCTATCTATCTATCTATCTATCTATCTATCTATCTATCTACCTATCTATCTATCATCTATCTTGTTGTATTTCTGAATCATGAATCTGAATCTGAGGACGTTCAGAAAAGATCAGAAACCGTTTGATCAACTAATGAGAGAATCTGTAAAAACTCTGATTTCTAGGAAGAAACTGAAAACTTTACAGACGCATAAAACTATTAGAAAAAAATAAAAATGAGACTTTTATAACTGCAAATATAGAAAACAGATCTGGAATGTTTTAAAACTATAAATAATAAATGAGTGAATATTTAAAGCGTCCAGGCTCGTGCATGTGTGGCGTCCAGGGCTCGTGCACGTGTGGCGTCCGGGCTCGTGCACGTGTGGCGTCCGGGCTCGTGCACGTGTCGTCTTTCCACATCAGAGCTTCAGGATCAAAAACTGCAATTTTACGACCAAAAAAGTTTGAAATTTCCATCAAAAGCTTGTTGTTGTTTTTTTTACAGCAAATAATCTGAAGTTTAGACAAAAAATACCATTCAGTTCACAGTTTTACCACTTTTTATGCCTAAAAGTTACAGTTTTGTGAAAGTCAATAATTTACAACAAAAGTTGTAACATTTGGTTAAAAGGTTGTAATTATGCAACATTTGTGCAGCAAAATTCATTTTTAGACAAAATTCTGCAATTGTTTGAGTAAAAACAGCAGTTTTACAACAATTAGTTGGGGTCTTGTGAAATTAGTAATTTTGCAATAATAGAATAGAAAAAAAGAATAAAGTAAATAAAAAAAATAGAATAGAATAACATAATAGAATAACTTTATCAGATGATAATCAACCAAATGAGCTGTTCCAGACACGAGAGAGAAAAACAAAAAGAAAACAATGATAACAGACCAGAGTGATCCAGAATCCAGGAGTTCTGCCGGATCAGAACCAAAATGAAATCAGTTCTTCCTTTTCACATTTCTGACAACTCCTGAAAATTTCATCAGAATCCATCCAGAACTTTCTGAGTTATCTGGATCACAGACAGAAAGATTAGATTTAAGAGGTTCTGGTTCTGTTCGGTCCAGTGGTTGTTCTAAGATAAAAAAAAAAACAAAAAACAGATCAGTAGAAAATAAGATGTACTTTATTTATCCCAGGCTGAGGAAATTATAGGGCCATAAATAAACCGCTATAATTAAAACAAGTGGGGTTTTATTATATTATTTTATTTTATCTAGTGAGCGCGTGCCCCCGCCCTCACATGTCTGGGTCAGGGTTAACCCTGCTGGTTCTGGATGTTTCCCTCCAAAGATCACGGATGTGTTGACGTCTTCCAGGGTCTCAGCTTCATTTTTCTGTTTCGGAGTCGGTCGTCTAAAGTCGGCTTTCTCCGCTCTGATGGGGGAGGAGTCTCGGCACGTCGTACAGGGACTCCCATTGGCTGGCGGAGCTGTCAGTCAGCCATCCGGAGCTCCCATTGGCCAGTTTTGGCCTGAGAGGCGGTGCGGCTGCGCCGTTGTTGTAGGGTCGTAGCTCCACGGGTTCGTCCGGCTTCCACCCGGTTCGGAACTGGTCCGGTGAGAGACTGACTGCTGAACGGGAACAGACCGGAAGTGTGATCGCTGCTTTAACCAACCGCAGCCGCGAGTCCTCCGGAAGTCCTCACCTGCTGGACAGCGGCCGCCTGTTACAGGTGAGTGCGACCAGAGCCCTCACCTGTGCAAGGGCTTATCACACATCTATCACAGGCTCACGCAGACACGCGCGTTCACGTTTTATTGACGTGATGTAACAGAGTCAAGATATCAGGACTTCCCGTCAAAACTCCATTCAGGAATCTGCTGAATTAAAGTTTACACACCTGTGTATAAAACTCCTGACATGTCAAGGTAGAGACGAAGATACGACCCCCAAGAGAGAAGTCTGGACTTCAGTTCGGCGCACATTAACTTCATCTTAACTCCACGTGCGTGCGGTGACCTTGCAGAAACATGTAACATAAACAGCATGTGGTCGTGGAGGATCACGTGTTCATCGGTTTCCTGTGATGTTTGCAGGGCCGTCACAGAGGTTTCTGAGGGCCAGCGAGAGGGGCCCCGATATTTAAATAAAATATACAGAGCTGCTGATTACAGTTATTTATCTATTCAACCAATCAGAGATACTAATGAGATTTTCAGGGGAAAAAAGACTAAAATTTGTTGTAAAATAAATATGGTAAAAATGTCATAACCGTTTGTAAAACGGAGCTCTTTATTGTACTGTCACAACATTTTTCCATGAAATCATGAAAAATAGCAACTTTTTAACTTGGCGTTTCAAGTGTTTGTTGTAAAATATATATATATATATATATGTAAGCTGTTATATTGACTATTTTCACAACCGTTTGTTTTTAAAAGCATCCTTTTATCATAATATATCTAGTTTTGCAGACTTTTGACTTTTAAACTCCAAATTAAAACCTTCTAAACAGAAACTCAGAACTTTATTTAGTAAAATTGTGACTTTGATGCCAGACTGATGGTGAAACAGATGATTGGCTCCCCTGAAATGGGGAGGAGCTTGAGCCACCTGAGGTCTACCTGTGCAGGTGTCAGATGTATGCAGGATACTTAATGTGACATTGTCTTCTGTTTGCAGGTCCAGATGGATAAAAACACCCGAAAAGTCCGGAACCAGGACATCAACCCGTGTATGGAGGTGTGTTCCACGTGTGTGTGTGTGTGTGTGTGTTAGTGTGTGTATGCAGGGGCGCCGCTAGGGATTTTGGGCCCCATGAAAAGAATCTTTACCGGGCCCCCCAACACAGCAGCGAAATTTGTTGATGCTATTTTTGATCATCATTAGGGGCCTCTCTGGGCCCCCTCCATCATGGGCCCCTATAATCCGTATCCTTTACCCCCCCTTTTCGGCGCCCCAGTGTGTATGTGTGTGTGTTATTGTGTGTGTGTGTGTATGGGTGTGTATGTGTGTGTGTTAGTGTGTATGTGTGTGTGTTTGCGTGTGTATGTGTGTGTAAGTGTGTATGTGTGTGTGTTAGTGTGTGTCACCAGCTGTGTGTGTGTGTGTATGTGTGTGTGTAGTGTGTGTGTGTGTATGTGTGTGTATGTGTGTGTGTGTCACCAGCTGTTGTGTGTTTCAGGAGAGCGACTCCTCCCAGAAATGTCTGGACGTCCACAACTACGATAAGAGCATGTGCTCAGCGTATTTCCAGAGATACAAGAACTGCAGGAAGTTCTGGGTGAGTCATCACACCTGTGGCTCACCTGAGCACTGACACACACTGCTGTGGCAACACCTGCCAGTCTGGTCCACCAGGGGGCTCCAGAGCTCCAGGTAGGGATGGGAATTGATAAGAGTTTTCCGATTCCGATTCCATTATTGATACTGTTTAATGACTCGATTCTTTATCGATTCTCTTATTGATTCTAATTTGGGGAAAAAGGAGAACAAACAGTTTTATTAGCATAAATTTTTTTTACTTAGAAGTCACGACCTTACAAACTCAACAGCGAGGTCAAAAGAGGCCCAAAGATAACGTGTTAACTGTTGTAATATGTAACTGTGCAAATACACAAGAATGTGGAACATTTAATAACAGATTTTTCCTAATAGAAATGAAAAAAATCTCCCTTTTAAAGGATATATGAGCTCACTAAGCACTCAAAAAATAATAATAAAGAAAGATAAATACTATCAAATACAACGGAACAGTGCATAGTACAAATCTGCAAATACTATGAAGAATTAACAATTGTTTAGCAGTAAAATAATCATGTCTTCCAGCCTCTGAACCAGCCAGACTCTCTCTCTCGTCACGGTCATCTTCTAAATGTAATGCATTAGCATTAGCATAGCGTTAATGTTATAGCGTGTTTTACAAAGAAGCACATAGGCAGCGGACCAGAGTTACCAGAGGTGATCTTAGCTTGGCTATTGCTGCTGGGTTGAGATCCATCAGTCCGAAGCGTCAAAAACACGACACTCGTTAGCATGTTGTGTGTTCAAATGTTTCTGCGTGTTAGCCGTGTTCCCTCCCGACGCTGTTATCTCCACTTTACAAGTTTACTCCACTTTGCTAGTTGCCTTGTTGCCATCTTTCTTTGGTGAAGTGAAGCCAAACTTTGGAGCGTTTGAACCTGGCGGGCGCCATTGTTGTTTACAACTGCAATGCTAACGTGCTAAACCGACGTAACTTAATCACGTAAGTGCTTTCTGAAATTGACTGTGTGTAACTTGAGAAAATTACGTGAGATTCGTGCTGGTTGGAATCGATAAGAGAATCGCTGGATAAACTGACAAACAATTCCATGGAATTGAAACACTCGGAACCGGTTCTCTACAGGAACCGGTTCTCTACAGGAACCAGTTCCTGTAGTGAACTGGTTCGCTACAGGGACCGGTTCTCTACAGGAATCGGTTCTCTACAGGAACCAGTTCCTGTAGAGAACTGGTTCCTGTAGAGAACTGGTTCGCTACAGGAACCGGTTCTCTACAGGAATCGGTTCTCTACAGGAACCGGTTCTCTACAGGAACCAGTTCTCTACAGGAACCGGTTCTCTACAGGAACCGGTTCCTGTAGAGAACCGGTTCTCTACAGGAATTGGGTCGCTGCAGGAACCGGTTCTCTACAGGAACTGGTTCTCTCCCATCCCTAGCTCCTGGAGAACTCCAGGGGCTAGGGATGGGAATCCAGAACCGGTTCTCTACAGGAACCGGTTCTCTACAGGAATCGGTTCTCTACAGGAATGTTCTCTAGGGGATCCTGTTCTCTACAGGAACTGGTTCTATACAGGAACCGGTTCTCTAGAGGAACCGGTTCTCTACAGGTTCTCTACAGGGTTCTCTACAGGAACTGGTTCTCTACAGGAACTGGTTCTCTACAGGAACCGGTTCTCTACAGGAACCGGTTCTCTACAGGAACCGGTTCTGGATTCCCATCCCTAGCTCCTGGAGAACTCCAACTAGCCTGAGCACCTTAACATCGAGGACACAGGTGTTGGACTCCAGTCCTGGAGGACCGCTGTCCTGCAGGTCTAATGAATGGGTCATTAACAGACCTGTGCACACCTGGATGACAAGGTGGTGGTGACCGATTCATTAGAACCAGGTGAAGCAGGGAAACATCTAAGACCTGCAGGACAGCGGTCCTCCAGGACTGGAGTCCGACACCGCTGGTCTCCTTAAATCTCCTTAATGCCAGAATTTATCGCCAGTTTTTATTTTGTAAAATTGTGAGTTTATGAGGTGAGACGTCGTTGAGGCCCAGATCAAACCTGGAGCCTCCTGAAACAGCTGTTCAGGTGTCTGCTGTGCACGTTAACCAGGTGTGTGCATGTTTCTACAGCACGGCATCATGGTCCAGAGGAGGCGGGACGGCGTTCGACCCTGACATGCCCACCGCCGCAGAGAGGCGGGAGATGCTCAACGCCCTCGGAGGGAAACCCTACTGACACTGACCCCACCTGTCCAGGAACACCTGTCCAGCTGCACCTGTCCAGGAACACCTGTCCAGCTGCACCTGTCCAGGAACACCTGTCCAGCTGCACCTGTCTAGGAACACCTGTCCAAGAACACCTGTCCAGGAACACCTGTCTAGGAACACCTGTCCAAGAACACCTGTTCAGCTGCATCTGTTCAGCTGCACCTGTCTAGGAACACCTGTTCAGCTGCATCTGTCTAGGAACACCTGTCCAAGAACACCTGTTCAGCTGCACCTGTCTAGGAACACCTGTCCAGGAACACCTGTCCAGGAACACCTGTTCAGCTGCACCTGTACAGGAACACCTGTCCAGGAACACATGTTCAGCTGCATCTGTTCAGCTGCACCTGTCCAAGAACACCTGTCCAGGAGCACCTGTCCAGCAACACCTGTCCAGGAGCACCTGTTTAGCTGCACCTGTCTAGGAACACCTGTCCAGGAACACCTGTTCAGCTGCATCTGTTCAGCTGCACCTGTCTAGAAACACCTGTCCAGGAGCACCTGTCCAGGAGCACCTGTTTAGCTGCACCTGTCTAGGAACACCTGTCCTGGAACACCAGTCTAGGAGCACCTGTTCAGCTGCACCTGTCTAGGAACACCTGTCCTGGAACACCTGTCCAGGAGCACCTGTTCAGCTGCACCTGTCCAGGAGTACCTGTCCAGGAACACCTGTCCAGGAGCACCTGTTCAGCTGCACCTGTCCAGGAACACCTGTCCAGGAGCACCTGTTCAGCTGCACCTGTCTAGGAACACCTGTCCAGTAGCACCTGTTCAGCTGCACCTGTCTAGAAACACCTGTCCAGGAACACCTGTTCAGCTGCATCTGTTCGGCTGCACCTGTCTAGGAACACCTGTTCAGCTGCATCTGTCCAGGACCACCTGTCCAGGAACACCTGTTCAGCTGCACCTGTTCAGCTGCACCTGTCCAGGAACACCTGTTCAGTTGCACCTGTCCAGGAACACCTGTCCAGGAACACCTGTTCAGCTGCATCTGTTCAGCTGCACCAGTCTAGGAACACCTGTCCTGGAACACCTGTCCAGGAGCACCTGTCCAGGAACACCTGTTCAGTTGCACCTGTCCAGGAACACCTGTCCAGGAACACCTGTTCAGCTGCATCTGTTCAGCTGCACCAGTCTAGGAACACCTGTGCAGGAACACCTGTTCAGGTGCATCTGTTCAGCTGCACCTGTCCAGGAACACCTGTCCAGGAACACCTGTTCAGCTGCATCTGTTCAGCTGCACCTGTCTAGGAACACCTGTCTAGGAACACCTGTCCAGGAGCACCTGTTCAGCTGCACCTGTCCAGGAACACCTGTTCAGCTGCACCTGTCCAGGAACACCTGTCCAGGAACACCTGTCCAGGAGCACCTGTCCAGGAACACCACCTTTGGGGGCGGGGCTCTGCTGCATGGGCATGCCCTGGATGAACTGAAGGTTCTGGATGTGTGGTTCTGAGGCTACAGGTGGAGGCTCAGTCCACAACAGGCTTCCAGAACCATCCAGAACAAGTCCAGAACCAACGATCACAACCACCCTGAGCTTTAAATAAACACTCTGAATAAAAATAAAACTGTTAATTACTAACTTTTATGGTAATCAGTCATTCAGATCTAAATAAATGTTCATTGTTGTTCTGAAGGGGACGGACGCAGCGCTGCGCCGACACCTGGTGTCCACACCTGCAGCTCATCGTCTCTCACCTGTTAGGATGCATTTCTAAAGGAGGGACATCTAAATCTAAAAAAAGGAAAAGATAAAAATCAATAAAGCTGATAAACAAATAAGGCGACCCAACATTCACATGTGTCTCTGATGGTCCAACAGTGATGTCCAGCAGAGAATCAGGTCTGTGTTAATGCAGTCTGTCTCAGATTGGTGGACATCTGTCCACCTCTGTCTCCCTGAGACGGACAGAGGTTTGTCTCAGATTGGTGGACATCTGTCCACCTCTGTCTCTCTGAGACGGACAGATGTTTGTCTCAGATTGGTGGACATCTGTCCACCTCTGTCTCCCTGACATGTACAGAGGTTCGTCTCAGACTGGTGGACATCTGTCCACCTCTGTCTCCCTGACATGTACAGAGGTTTGTCTCAGACTGGTGGACATCTGTCCACCAGTCTTGTTACTGACCTGTTGACCTTTGACCTCCATCTGTAATTTGCTCCGGTTCCTTTAGTTGCTGCTGTCAAAGTCAAAACGATCTAATATTTAGATCATTTCATTTATAGGGAATAAAATAAGGATTTATTTGTCAGTATCGTGTTTTGGTTTATTTCTGGTTTTATTTCTGTTCTTGGAGTTGAGATTGTATTATATTGATGAATTAATTTTTGTTTTAATTAGATTCATTTGTTTCTACAATCACAGAGATACTTTTTTATTTTTCAAAAACTGCAGGTGTTTTTAATTCTAGGACGGATCTTCTACCACCTCCGACCACTTGGTGGCAGTAATGAGCCACTTAATGCACAACAGCTGATTAAACTGAATTCAGGATCTTCAGCAGCTGCTCTGATGGACTCACGTCCTCCGGGATGTCCTCCAGGATGTCCTCCTCCAGGACGTCCTCCAGGATGTCCTCCGGGATGTCCTCCAGGATGTCCTCCTCCAGGACGTCCTCCAGGATGTCCTCCAGGACGTCCTCCAGTCAGGAGGGTCTAGAGGAGGTATCAGTCGGGACGCGGGTCGTCTTGGTCCCTCAGTTTAATTCACTTCAAATCAACTTTATTTGTATCATGTCTGTTACAGAACAAATTGTCTCAAGGAGCTTTTCAAACCCAAATCTCATTTACTAAAATATTAGAACGGAACAGATAACAACAACAGATAAATTAGCAACATTATACAGGAACACGCTGGGATGACGTCTATATAGACGGACGGACCTCTGGTGGACCTGTGTGGACCTGTGTGGACCTGTGATGGACCTGTGATGGACCTGTATAGACCTGTGATGGACCTGTGATGGACCTGTGTGGACCTGTGATGGACCTGTGATGGACCTGTGTGGACCTGTGATAGACCTGTGTGGACCTGTGTGGACCTGTGATAGACCTGTATAGACCTGTGTGGACCTGTGATAGACCTGTATAGACCTGTGATGGACCTGTGTGGACCTGTGATGGACCTGTGTGGACCTGTGTGGACCTGTGATAGACCTGTGATGGACCTGTGTGGACCTGTGATAGACCTGTGTGTACCTGTGATAGACCTGTGTGGACCTGTGATGGACCTGTGATAGACCTGTGTGTACCTGTGATAGACCTGTGATGGACCTGTGTGGACCTGTGATAGACCTGTATAGACCTGTGTGGACCTGTGTGGACCTGTGATGGACCTGTGTTAGACCTGTGTGGACCTGTGATAGACCTGTGTGGACCTGTGATGGACCTGTGTGTTAGACCTGTGTGGATCTGTGTGGACCTGTGATGGACCTGTGTGGACCTGTGATAGACCTGTGATGGACCTGTGATGGACCTGTGTTAGACCTGTGTGGATCTGTGTGGACCTGTGATGACCTGTGTGGACCTGTGTGGACCTGTGTGACCTGTGTGGACCTGTGTGGACCTGTGATGGACCTGTGTGGACCTGTGATGGACCTGTGTGGACCTGTGATGGACCTGTGTGGACCTGTGATGGACCTGTGATGGACCTGTGTGGACCTCTGATGGACCTGTGATGGACCTGTGTGGACCTGTGATGATGGACCTGTGATGGACCTGTGTGGACCTGTGATGGACCTGTGTGGACCTGTGATGGACCTGTGTGGACCTGTGATGGACCTGTGTGGACCTGTGTGGACCTGTGATGGACCTCTGATGGACCTGTGATGGACCTGTGTGGACCTGTGATGGATCTGATGGACCTGTGATGGACCTCTGATGGACCCGTGATGGACCTGTGATGGACCTCTGATGGACCTGTGATGGACCTGTGTGGACCTCTGATGGACCTGTGTGGACCTCTGATGGACCTGTGTGGACCTGTGTGGACCTGTGATGGATCTGTGTGGACCTGTGATGGACCTCTGATGGACCCGTGATGGACCTGTGATGGACCTGTGATGGATCTGTGTGGACCTCTGATGGACCCGTGATGGACCTCTGATGGACCTGTGATGGACCTTGATGGACCTGTGATGGACCTCTGATGGACCTGTGATGGATCTGTGATGGACCCGTGATGGACCTCTGATGGACCTCTGATGGACCCGTGATGGACCTCTGATGGACCCGTGATGGACCTCTGATGGACCCTGTGATGGACCTGTGTGGACCCGTGATGGACCTCTGATGGATGGACCTCTGATGGACCTCTGATGGACCCGTGATGGACCTCTGATGGACCCGTGATGGACCTCTGATGGACCCCTGTGATGGACCTCTGATGGACCTCTGATGGACCTCTGATGGACCCGTGTGAAGACGTACGGACCAGGGTTAGTCTGGAGCCTCTGCTGGCAGCAGGAGGACCTGCATCATCTGGACACAGACACGGTTCTGGTAGACCCAGAACAATCGCTGGATCGGAGAACTTCTACAACAGAGTCGTCTCAGCAGAAGATGTTTTTAATGTAAAAACTTCAACGTGACATAGTACAGAACCAGAACCAGAACCAGAACCAACAACGCTAACAGGTGACACTAACTTCACGTCCTCCAGTGGCTCCGATCACATGATGGTGACTCTCTCTGGCGAAACGCCGCCCGCTGAGCCCACCGGCTCCAGGCGCCGGCAGCGGTTCCGGTTCTGGTCCAGCCCCCTCCGGATCTGCTGCAGTCTGGAGGCCATGCAGGGCAGCAGCAGCAGAACCTTCCCCAGGATGACGCAGGCCGGCAGGGCCAGGGCCACCACGAAGCCGGGGGGCAGGTAGAACCGGTACGACTCCGCCTCCAGGGCCCGCCTCCAGCCGAACAGCAGCCCGTGGAGGGTGGCGATGAGCAGGGCGATGTAGCCCAGGGTGGACTGGAGCAGAGACAGGAGAGTCTGGGTCAGAACCACCGGAACCACCAGGAGCACCGGGACCACATTATACAAGACTGCAACCAAAAACAGTCACCTCAGTTTAGTTTTGTTCAGCTGTAGGAAGTTCAGGCCCATCAGTCATTAATCTCCTCGATACATTTACCGAGAGCCTGAACAGTGTAATATATACCTGTGTGTCATCAGCGTCGCTATGGTAACTAATGTTGTTGTTCTTTATAACCTGGGCCAGTGGGAGCATGTAGATGGTAAACAGTAGAGGCTCCAGGATGGAACCCTGGGGAACGCCACATGTCATTTCTGTCTGGTCAGATGTAAAGCTGCCTACTGACACAAACTACTTCCTGTTCTCCAGGTACGTTCTGAACCAGTTCGAACGCAGCGCTGAGATCCAGTAAAACCAACACTGATACTTTCCAGCACCAGTATCCAGACATGTCATTCATGACTTTGGTCCGGTTCTGGTTCCTGTCTGAAACCTGACTGGAAGACATCATAGCAGTTGGTTTTTTTTAGAAAGTTATTTAGCCTTTTCAATTATTTTACTTAAAAATGGAAGATTGGAGATTGGCCTGTAGTTGTTCATCTGTGGGGGTTTAATTACAGCTGTTTCCAGTGGTTCTGGGAAAACACCTGAAACATTACTCATAAAAAAGACAGCAATGATCCGACACCCCCACATCTCACACCGTAACCTTGGAAACGTCCAGAGCCTTAAAGATCAGTAGATCCTGGTCCTCCAGAGCCCCTATCCTGCAGGTTTTAGAGGTTTCCCAGCTTCAACACACCTGATTCTAATTAATGGTCGTTATCAGGTGTCTTTAAAGTCTGCACAGGTATCTCAGGTTTGTAGCCACTTGTATCACGGTGTCCCAACACAGGTAAACATCTAAAACCTGCTGGACAGGGGCTCTCCAGGACCAGGACTGGGCCCCCTCCAGGTCTAAGGTATGTCCTCTCTTGGTGTGTGGACTCTTTTACAGCTGTGTCAACTCAAACGCGTCCAGACTGTTGTCTTTAGTCCAGTTGTCCTGATGGTTGTCAACATGGATGTTAAAATAATAACACGGTCAAACTGGACACAGATCAAAGACAGCTCATTAAAGTCGGCCGGTAAATATTCAGAACCAGGACTCTGGACCGGGCCACCAGCTGTAGAGCCACATATTCAAGTTCCAACTGTTTCCATAGAAACAAGTCATTATGTAAAAGAATTGTGACTTTTTCAGGTAAAACCATGATTTTATGTCTCTTAATCGTGAAAGTCATATAATTACAACATTGTGTCCTTTAATGACATTATATTGTTGTCGAATCAAAACTGCTTAAAAAAGCAAAATAAATAAAAGGAATTTACTTTAATTTAATATCGGTTATTTGATGTAAAACATTCTTTCAAAATCACAACTTTTTGACATAAAATTATGAACTTATTACGTCCTAAAGTCTCACATTGTGGTTGTAAATTAAGTTTCCTAATATTGCAACTCTCTGTTTTTTAAAAACTTATTTTTGTAATAAAAAGTGATTTTTTTTTTTCTGTTAAACCTCGAGGAAGCTGACGAGCGTTTATGTTCATTCTGATTCATTCTGATATTTTTATGATTTTTCACTTTTAGATTTTATAAAATAGTTTGAGGTCATGTGACCTCCAGTACCTGGATGAAGCTGAACTCCCTCCAGTTCAGGCTGCTGCTGACGGACCCGATGGAGGCGACGGCCAGAACCGCCAGCAGCCCGAAGCTCATCACCCCGAACGACACGTACATCTCCACCCGCCACACCTCCTCCTCGTTCCACGAGTCCTCCACGTCAGCTCGCACCTGCACACAGACGGGGTCATGGGAGGTCAAGCTGGCCTGCTGCTGGACAGCACCTGGTGGAGCAGGTGGAGGCAGGTGACAGCTGTGGACAGATGGCCACCTGAAACACCTGGTGGAGCAGGTGGAGGCAGGTGACAGCTGTGGACAGACAACCACCTGAAGCACCTGGTGGAGCAGGTGGAGGCAGGTGACAGCTGTGGACAGACGGCCACCTGAAGCACCTGGTGGAGCAGGTGACAGCTGTGGACAGACGGCCACCTGAAGCACCTGGTGGAGCAGGTGGAGGCAGGTGACAGCTGTGGACAGACGGCCACCTGAAGCACCTGGTGGAGCAGGTGGAGGCAGGTGACAGCTGTGGACAGATGGCCACCTGAAGCACCTGGTGGAGCAGGTGGAGGCAGGTGACAGCTGTGGACAGACAGCCACCTGAAACACCTGGTGGAGCAGGTGGAGGCAGGTGACAGCTGTGGACAGACGGCCACCTGAAGCACCTGGTGGAGCAGGTGACAGCTGTGGACAGACAGCCACCTGAAGCACCTGGTGGAGCAGGTGGAGGCAGGTGACAGCTGTGGACAGGCAGCCACCTGAAACACCTGGTGGAGCAGGTGGAGGCAGGTGACAGCTGTGGACAGACGGCCACCTGAAGCACCTGGTGGAGCAGGTGGAGGCAGGTGACAGCTGTGGACAGACGGCCACCTGAAGCACCTGGTGGAGCAGGTGGAGGCAGGTGACAGCTGTGGACAGACGGCCACCTGAAACACCTGGTGGAGCAGGTGGAGGCAGGTGACAGCTGTGGACAGATGGCCACCTGAAGCACCTGGTGGAGCAGGTGGAGGCAGGTGACAGCTGTGGACAGACAGCCACCTGAAACACCTGGTGGAGCAGGTGGAGGCAGGTGACAGCTGTGGACAGACGGCCACCTGAAGCACCTGGTGGAGCAGGTGACAGCTGTGGACAGACAGCCACCTGAAGCACCTGGTGGAGCAGGTGGAGGCAGGTGACAGCTGTGGACAGGCAGCCACCTGAAACACCTGGTGGAGCAGGTGGAGGCAGGTGACAGCTGTGGACAGACGGCCACCTGAAGCACCTGGTGGAGCAGGTGGAGGCAGGTGACAGCTGTGGACAGACAGCCACCTGAAACACCTGGTGGAGCAGGTGGAGGCAGGTGACAGCTGTGGACAGACGGCCACCTGAAGCACCTGGTGGAGCAGGTGACAGCTGTGGACAGACAGCCACCTGAAGCACCTGGTGGAGCAGGTGACAGCTGTGGACAGACAGCCACCTGAAGCACCTGGTGGAGCAGGTGGAGGCAGGTGACAGCTGTGGACAGACGGCCACCTGAAGCACCTGGTGGAGCAGGTGGAGGCAGGTGACAGCTGTGGACAGACGGCCACCTGAAGCACCTGGTGGAGCAGGTGACAGCTGTGGACAGACAGCCACCTGAAGCACCTGGTGGAGCAGGTGGAGGCAGGTGACAGCTGTGGACAGACAGCCACCTGAAACACCTGGTGGAGCAGGTGGAGGCAGGTGACAGCTGTGGACAGACGGCCACCTGAAGCACCTGGTGGAGCAGGTGGAGGCAAGTGACAGCTGTGGACAGACAGCCACCTGAAACACCTGGTGGAGCAGGTGGAGGCAGGTGACAGCTGTGGACAGACGGCCACCTGAAGCACCTGGTGGAGCAGGTGACAGCTGTGGACAGACAGCCACCTGAAGCACCTGGTGGAGCAGGTGGAGGCAGGTGACAGCTGTGGACAGACAGCCACCTGAAACACCTGGTGGAGCAGGTGGAGGCAGGTGACAGCTGTGGACAGACGGCCACCTGAAGCACCTGGTGGAGCAGGTGACAGCTGTGGACAGACGGCCACCTGAAGCACCAGGTGGAGCAGGTGGAGGCAGGTGACAGCTGTGGACAGACAGCCACCTGAAGCACCTGGTGGAGCAGGTGGAGGCAGGTGACAGCTGTGGACAGACGGCCACCTGAAGTACCTGGTGGACCAGGTGGAGGCAGGTGACAGCTGTGGACAGACGGCCACCTGAAGCACCAGGTGGAGCAGGTGACAGCTGTGGACAGATGTTCAGGAGGTTATTCCTGGCGGGCCCACTCACCTGATGGTAGGCGCTGTTCAGCAGCAGGTAGCGCTCGGACCGTCTCATGGGCAGACAGAGGCTGTAGAGGACGTGGACGGCGGCCATGAAGAAGCCAACGAGCCCCAGCTGCTTCCGGCTCTGCAGCCAACCCTCCAGCCAGCGCGGGAACTGCTTGTACTTGGTCCCGTAGTAGAGCTGGTGGGCGGCGGCCAGCTGGCCCCCCAGGTACACCAGGGCCAGGAGGGTGATGGCGACGCTGGGCAGGGTCCGGTTCACTATCTCCATGGGGATCTTGTAGAAGTCGCTCTGCTTGTACTTCAGGTAGGGGTGGATTATGTCTCGTAGAAAAGAATAAGCAAAGAAGAAGATGGAGAGGGCCACGGCGGCCAGGACGGGGCCCCTCCAGCCCGGGAACAGCTGTATGGGGATGTTCTCGATGTCCCTGGAGGAGGACAGGGGCCCCATGTTCACCGGCTCAAAGTGCAGCTGCCTAGCTAGCTCCATGATCTGCTGGCGAGCCTCCACCGAGTCGCTGCAGACAAACACCTGAACGGAACATCACCAGATGTTAGCATGAGCTAAGCAGTGACTAATTAGATGCTAATGGCTACACACATGCTAGCATGTTTTATACAGTGGCTTTATTGTTGTTAACGTTGATGGCTAAACAGATGCTAATGGATGAACAGATGCTAATGGATGAAAAGCTAATGGATGAACAGATGCTAATGGATGAACAGAGGCTAATGGATAAACAAATGCTAATGGATGAACAGAAGCTAATGGATGAACAGAAGCTAATGGATGAACAGATGCTAATGGATGAACAGAGGCTAATAGATGAACAGATGCTAATGGATGAACAGATGCTAATGGATGAACAGAGGCTAATAGATGAACAGATGCTAATGGATGAACAGATGCTAATGGATGAACAGAAGCTAATGGATGAACAGATGCTAATGGATGAACAGAGGCTAATGGATAAACAGATGCTAATGGATGAACAGATGTTGGTGGATAAACAGATGCTAATGGATGAACAGATGCTAATGGATGAACAGAGGCTAATGGATAAACAAATGCTAATGGATGAACAGATGCTAATGGATGAACAGATGCTAATGGATAAACAGATGTTGGTGGATAAACAGATGCTAATGGATGAACAGATGCTCATGGATAAACAGATGCTAATGGATGAACAGAAGCTAATGGATGAACAGATGCTAATGGATGAACAGAGGCTAATGGATGAACAGATGCTAATGGATGAACAGATGCTCATGGATGAACAGAAGCTAATGGATTAACAGAGGCTAATGGATGAACAGATGCTAATGGATGAACAGATGCTAATGGATGAACAGAGGATAATGGATGAACAGATGCTAATGGATGAACAGAGGATAATGGATGAACAGATGCTAATGGATGAACAGAGGCTAATGGATGAACAGATGCTAATGGATGAACAGATGCTAATGGATGAACAGATTCTCCAAAAGTTGGGATTTTGCAACAAGAAATTGGGAATTTTTGTCAAAGTCCTAATGTTGTAAATTTCATGACTTTACAACAACAACAAAAAAAATCCTGACCAGAAGAACTGATCTGTGGACCACTCAGGTGACAGAGACACAGGTGTGGACTGAAATACCCATTGATCCCACTCACAGATGTCTGGTCTGGTCTGGTCTGGTCTGGTCTGGTCTGGTCTGGTCTGGTCTGGTCTGGTCTGGTCTGGTCTGGGTCTGGTCTGGTCTGGTCTGGTCTGGTCTGGTCTGGTCTGGTCTGGTCTGGTCTGGTCTGGTCTGGGTCTGGTCTGGTCTGGTCTGGTCTGGGTCCTGGTCTGGTCTGGTCTGGGTCCTGGTCTGGTCTGGTCTTGTCTTGGTCTGGTCTGGGTCTGGGTCTGGTCTAGGTCTGGTCTGGGTCTAGGTCTGGTCTGGGTCTGGTCTAGGTCTGGTCTGGTCTGGTCTGGTCTGGTCTGGGTCCTGGTCTGGTCTGGTCTGGTCTGGGTCTGGTCTAGGTCTGGTCTGGGTCTGGTCTGGTCTGGTCTGGTCTGGTCTTGTCTTGTCTTGTCTTGTCTTGTCTTGGTCCGGTCTGGTCTGGTCTGGTCTGGGTCTGGTCTAGGTCTGGTCTGGTCTGGTCTGGTCTGGTCCGGTCTGGGTCTCTGGTCTGGGTCTGGGTCTGGTCTAGGTCTGGTCTAGGTCTGGTCTAGGTCTGGTCTGGTCTGGGTCTGGTCTGGGTCCTGGTCTGGTCTGGTCCTGGTCTGGTCTGGTCTGGGTCTGGTCTGGGTCTGGTCTGGTCTGGTCCTGGTCTGGTCTGGTCTGGTCTGGTCCTGGTCTGGTCTGGTCTAGGTCTGGTCTGGGTCTGGTCTAGGTCTGGTCTGGGTCTGGTCCTGGTCCTGGTCTGGGTCTGGGTCTGGTCTGGTCTGGTCTGGGTCTGGTCTAGGTCTGGTCTGGGTCTGGTCTGGTCTGGTCTGGTCTGGTCTGGTCTGGTCTGGTCTTGTCTTGTCTTGGTCCGGTCTGGTCTGGTCTGGTCTGGTCTGGTCTGGTCTGGGTCTGGTCTGGTCTGGTCTGGTCTGGTCTGGTCCGGTCTGGTCCGGTCTGGTCTGGTCTGGTCCGGTCTGGTCTGGTCTGGTCCGGTCCGGTCTGGTCTGGGTCTGGTCCGGTCTGGTCCGGTCCGGTCCGGTCCGGCCATAGCAGGTGTCCTTTGTTTTCTATGTTTAGTTGTTCCTGTCTCTCCTGTCTTTAGTCGACTCTGTTTCCTGTTTTACTTTGAAAGTCTGTTCGTCTTCATGTCCCTGTACTTCCTGTATGTCCCTGATTGTTTGCACCTGTCTCTCATTTGTTCCTCTGTGTATTTCAGTCTTCCTTCTGTTTCTAATGTTCCGTTACCTTTTGGACATTTTAGGATAAATTTTTTTTTTTTTTTTACAAACCGTAACATCGTGTGCAAAACAAAGTGTCCCCGTTTACTGTCAGTTGAATACCTGTCCACAAGAATGTGATGCTGGTCATACCTGTGTTTTTTGTCATACCTGTGTTTTTGGTCATACCTGTGTTTTCTGTCATACCTGTGTGTTCTGTCATACCTGTGTGTTCTGTCATACCTGTGTGTTTGGTCATACCTGTGTGTTTGGTCTTACCTGTGTGTTTGGTCATACCTGTGTGTTTGGTCATACCTGTGTTTTCTGTCATACCTGTGTGTTCTGTCATACCTGTGTGTTCTGTCATACCTGTGTGTTTGGTCATACCTGTGTGTTTGGTCTTACCTGTGTGTTTGGTCATACCTGTGTGTTTGGTCTTACCTGTGTGTTTGGTCATACCTGTGTTTTCGGTCATACCTGTGTTTTCGGTCATACCTGTGTTTTCGGTCATACCTGTGTGTTTGGTCATACCTGTGTTTTCTGTCATACCTGTGTTTTTGGTCATACCTGTGTTTTTGGTCATACCTGTGTTTTTGGTCATACCTGTGTTTTCTGTCATACCTGTGTTTTCTGTCATACCCGTGTGTTTGGTCTTACCCGTGTTTTTGGTCATACCCGTGTTTTTGGTCATACCTGTGTGTTTGGTCTTACCTGTGTTTTTGGTCTTACCTGTGTGTTTGGTCTTACCTGTGTGTTTGGTCTTACCTGTGTTTTCGGTCATACCTGTGTGTTTGGTCTTACCTGTGTGTTTGGTCATACCTGTGTGTTTGGTCTTACCTGTGTGTTTGGTCATACCTGTGTTTTTGGTCTTACCTGTGTTTTCGGTCATACCTGTGTTTTCGGTCATACCTGTGTGTTTGGTCATACCTGTGTTTGGTCATACCTGTTTGGTCATACCTGTGTTTTTGGTCATACCTGTGTGTTTGGTCATACCTGTGTTTTTGGTCTTACCTGTGTTTTCTGTCATACCTGTGTTTTCGGTCATACCTGTGTGTTTGGTCTTACCTGTGTGTTTGGTCATACCTGTGTGTTTGGTCATACCTGTGTTTTTGGCCATACCTGTGTTTTCGGTCATACCTGTGTGTTTGGTCTTACCTGTGTGTTTGGTCTTAGCTGTGTGTTTGGTCTTAGCTGTGTTTTTGGTCATACCTGTGTGTTTGGTCATACCTGTGTTTTTGGTCTTACCTGTGTGTTTGGTCATACCTGTGTGTTTGGTCATACCTGTGTTTTTGCTCATACCTGCGTGTTTGGTCATACCTGTGTTTTCAGTCATACCTGTGTTTTCTGTCATACCTGTGTGCTGGCGTCCTGGCGGTAGCTCTGCTGCATGGCCCAGGCGGAGATGACGTTAAAGCCTTTGACCACAACTGATTCTGGGAGCAGTGAGGCCAGGTACTCAGCGTTGGACTCTGGATACTGGTTCAGCCTCCTGTTGTTGCTCACGTCCACCAGGATCTTCCCTGGAGGACAAAGACCTTTAGTTCTGGAAGCAGCTGGTCATCCTTGTGGGCCAAAGACGTCTAAGTGTAACGTTGGTCGTACCAGAGGGCTGAACTACGAAGTTCAACACAGCCAGGCTTTCTTTGGGTGAGCTGGATTAACAAACCTGAAACTCTCCATCAGAGATAACTGGTACCACGACGGTGGTTATCAACTATCTTTGTTAACCGCGGCTTTCTGCTTTCTGCTCTGTGCGCGTTCACATAAAAGGGGGCGTTTGACGCGTCATTTGACGCCTCTTCCGGATCAAATGGATAGATGGCGGTCCGTATATTTCAGTCAGGAGGAGCAGGTTTTAATAATGCAGGGCTATGAGGATTTCAAAGAAATCTTTACGGCCAAAAGCAACACTGTAGGTGCGAATAAAGCCAGAGAGGAGTGTTTATTTATATTTATTTCACCACTTAATGCACCTTAATTAATTGCCCTCCCTCTTTTAGAGCGCTCAAACTTTAAACTTAATGCAGCAGATTTAAACATTATGTAGGTTTAACTGTCCCATTATGAATGATAAATAAAAATCACTTTAGTTTTTTGCTAAATCTATGTGAAATTAATTTAAGATTTAATATTATCTGTTATACACACTCACCGGCCACTTTAATAGGTACCCTATCACCCTGGGGAATCTATGAATGAATTATATTACAACATTTCACATGAAATTCCACGTCACACTGATTATCAATATAATGGACTATTAATTTATGTTACCTGATTTAGTAAAACTCTTCTTTTATTTGAAGCGTGGGCAGATGGCCAGGGAATACTACAAACATATTCAGCAGTTCAGTAAGAGCAAGTACAACCTTTATTCCAGTATTCTGGCTCAGATTTTCTGCATCACCAACTAAATGCATGTAGGTTCCCGCGGCAAAGAAACGCAAAGAAACGCACACCGTTTGCGCTACTGTGAGCGCACGGCTGCGTTTGGTGGCGCTGCCAATATCTGGCTCTAGCAGATTACAAATGTAACGTATCAATATCTGGCTCTAGCAGATTACAAATGTAACGTATCAATATATGACTCTAACAGATTACAAATGTAACGGATTCCCTCAGCTGGAAATCTCTAGCGTTCATAGAGAATATGGTCATGGGAAGCCAGCGGATCAGTCCGATCTCTGAATACTCTCCCTCCATTGATCCTGGCGCTAAAGTCAACAGGATTGGGTGAAAGTGAAAGGGCGGCGCTTTTTAGAGCCGATTTGAGCCTAAACTCTGCACATAACCTGCTCCGGACCAGGATAAGCTTGCAGAGTAAGTTACCATGGTGATCTAGCCAGGTTAAAAGAGAGCCACCTTCGTGGTACCGGAAATCCTGGTTTTAGACTCAACATACCTCGCTAACCCTCTAATCTCGCTACGTAGTTCACCCCTCAGGACTGGAACCCCTCAGGTGTCTAAGTGTGATCTGTTGTCGTGTCAGGTGTCTGAGCGTGTCCTTTTGTCGTGTCAGGTGTCTGAGCGTGTCGTGTTGTCATACCAGGTGTCTAAGCGTGTCGTGTTGTCATACCAGGTGTCTAAGCGTGTCCTGTTGTCGTGTCAGATGTCTAAGCGTGTCGTGTTGTCATACCAGGTGTCTAAGCGTGTCCTGTTGTCTTACCAGGTGTCTGAGCGCGTTCTGTTGTCGTGTCAGGTGTCTTAGCGTGTCGCGTTGTCGTGTCAGCTGTTTGAGCGTGTCCTGTTGTCGTGTCAGGTGTCTTAGCGTGTCGCGTTGTCGTGTCAGGTGTCTGAGCGTGTCGCGTTGTCGTGTCAGGTGTCTGAGCGTGTCGCGTTGTCGTGTCAGGTGTCTGAGCGTGTCGCGTTGTCGTGTCAGGTGTCGGAGCGTGTCCTGTTGTCGTGTCAGGTGTCGGAGCGTGTCCTGTTGTCTTACCAGGTGTCTGAGCGTGTCGCGTTGTCGTGTCAGGTGTCTGAGCGTGTCGCGTTGTCGTGTCAGGTGTCTGAGCGTGTCCTGTTGTCGTGTCAGGTGTCTGAGCGTGTCCTGTTGTCTTACCAGGTGTCTGAGCGTGTCGCGTTGTCGTGTCAGGTGTCTGAGCGTGTCCTGTCGTCGTTTCAGGTGTCTGAGCGTGTCGCGTTGTTGTGTCAGGTGTCTTAGCGTGTCGCGTTGTCGTGTCAGGTGTCTTAGCGTGTCGCGTTGTCGTGTCAGGTGTCTGAGCGTGTCCTGTCGTCGTTTCAGGTGTCTGAGCGTGTCGCGTTGTTGTGTCAGGTGTCTTAGCGTGTCGCGTTGTCGTGTCAGGTGTCTTAGCGTGTCGCGTTGTCGTGTCAGGTGTCTTAGCGTGTCGCGTTGTCGTGTCAGGTGTCTGAGCGTGTCGCGTTGTCGTGTCAGGTGTCTGAGCGTGTCGCGTTGTCGTGTCAGGTGTCTGAGCGTGTCGCGTTGTCGTGTCAGGTGTCTGAGCGTGTCCTGTTGTCGTGTCAGGTGTCGGAGCGTGTCCTGTTGTCTTACCAGGTGTCTGAGCGTGTCGCGTTGTCGTGTCAGGTGTCTGAGCGTGTCCTGTTGTCGTGTCAGGTGTCTGAGCGTGTCCGTGTTGTCGTGTCAGGTGTCTGAGCGTGTCCTGTTGTCGTGTCAGGTGTCGGAGCGTGTCCTGTTGTCTTACCAGGTGTCTGAGCGTGTCGCGTTGTCGTGTCAGGTGTCTGAGCGTGTCCTGTTGTCGTGTCAGGTGTCTGAGCGTGTCGCGTTGTTGTCGTTCAGGTGTCTGAGCGTGTCCTGTTGTCTTACCAGGTGTCTGAGCGTGTCGCGTTGTCGTGTCAGGTGTCTGAGCGTGTCCTGTTGTCGTGTCAGGTGTCTGAGCGTGTCCTGTTGTCGTGTCAGGTGTCTGAGCGTGTCGTGTTGTCGTGTCAGGTGTCTGAGCGTGTCCTGTTGTCTTACCAGGTGTCTGAGCGTGTCCTGTTGTCGTGCCAGGTGTCTGAGCGTGTCGTGTTGTCGTGCCAGGTGTCTGAGCGTGTCGTGTTGTCGTGTCGTGTCGTGTCGCGTTGTCGTGTCAGGTGTCTGAGCGTGTCGCGTTGTCGTGTCAGGTGTCTGAGCGTGTCCTGTTGTCGTGTCAGGTGTCTGAGCGTGTCGCGTTGTCGTGTCAGGTGTCTGAGCGTGTCGCGTTGTCGTGTCAGGTGTCTGAGCGTGTCCGTTGTCGTGTCTTGCCAGGTGTCTGAGCGTGTCCTGTTGTCTTACCAGGTGTCTGAGCGTGTCCTGTTGTCGTGTCAGGTGTCTGAGCGTGTCGCGTTGTCGTGTCAGGTGTCTGAGCGTGTCGCGTTGTCGTGTCAGGTGTCTGAGCGTGTCCTGTTGTCGTGTCAGGTGTCTGAGCGTGTCGCGTTGTCGTGTCAGGTGTCTGAGCGTGTCGCGTTGTCGTTTCAGGTGTCTGAGCGTGTCGCGTTGTCGTGTCAGGTGTCTGAGCGTGTCGCGTTGTCGTACCAGGTGTCTGAGCGTGTCCGTGTTGTCGTGTCAGGTGTCTGAGCGTGTCCGTTGTCGTGTCAGGTGTCTGAGCGTGTCGCGTTGTCGTGTCAGGTGTCTGAGCGTGTCGCGTTGTCGTGTCAGGTGTCTGAGCGTGTCCTGTTGTCGTGTCAGGTGTCTGAGCGTGTCGCGTTGTCGTGTCAGGTGTCTGAGCGTGTCGCGTTGTCGTGTCAGGTGTCTGAGCGTGTTCTGTTGTCGTGTCAGGTGTCTGAGCGTGTCCTGTCGTGTCAGGTGTCAGGTGTCTGAGCGTGTCGTCTGTTGTCGTGTCAGGTGTCTGAGCGTGTCCTGTTGTCGTGTCAGGTGTCTGAGCGTGTCGTGTTGTCGTGTCAGGTGTCTGAGCGTGTCGCTGTTGTCGTGTCAGGTGTCTGAGCGTGTCGCGTTGTCGTGTCAGGTGTCTGAGCGTGTCGCGTTTGTCGTGTCAGGTGTCCTGAGCGTGTGTGTCGTGTCGTCGTGTCGCGTTGTCGGTCAGGTGTCTGAGCGTGTCGCGTTTTGTCGTGTCAGGTGTCTGAGCGTGTCGCGTTTGTCGTGTCAGGTGTCTGAGCGTGTCGCGTGTCGTGTCAGTTGTGTCTGAGCGTGTCCGTTGTCGTGTCAGGTGTCTGAGCGTGTCGCGTTGTCGTGTCAGGTGTCTGAGCGTGTCGTCGCGTTGTTCGTGTCAGTGTCTGAGCGTGTCGCTTGTCGTGTCAGGTGTCTGAGTGTCGTGTCTGTTGTCGTGTCAGGTGTCTGAGCGTGTCGCGTTGTCGTGTCAGGTGTCTGAGCGTGTCGCGTTGTCGTGTCAGGTGTCTGAGCGTGTCGTCTACCTCTTATCAGGTGCTTGAGGTCCCACAGAACCGAATAATGTTCTCGACGGATGGCCAGGAACACGACGTCAGCCTTCCCCACCGCGTCCTCGTAGTGCGTCACATCCACCACGTGAGGAAAGGAGTTGGCGGCCAGTTTGGGCTGACGGCTGCCCACCACCACACTGAAGCCGCAGCGCAGCAGGCGGATGGCGAGGCACTTGGAGAAGTCCCCGGAGCCCAGGATGGCCACGGTGGGCCGGGATGAATCTGAGGTCCGGACCCCACTGGACAACATGCAGACCTGGTTCTGATGGAAGCGCTGGGACTGGGCCGTGAGGAACACGGGGCTCCTGCTGCAGCCCATCATGGAGATGGAGTCCATCCTTCCTGCCACTTCCTCCTGTTGTCGTTAGAAACGCTTCAACGGGCCTGAAGGAGCAACAGAACATCTTTGAGTTTCTCTGGACAGGTTCTCCTGGTTGATGCAGAACCAGAACCTGTTGGGATTTTGGAGCATAAACGAGCCCAAAACGACCTTAGTTTCACAGTCTGCAAAAAAATGTTTCCAAATAAAGATACTCTAAAGCAGTGGTTCCCAACCTCTCTGTAACAGCGGACCGGTCAGCGCTTGGCAATGTTACTGTGGACCGGGGGGGGGGGGGGGTGGGGGGGGGGGGGGGGGTCCTCGTTACATTACACCAATAACATCAAAGTCGCTGGTAACATCCTCTGTACACATTAAATTAAAAAAGAAATCACGCAGAGCGATCTTGGTGCTTTGGAATCATCTGTTCTGATGAATCCATACTTCAGTAGGATAGATGGATGGATGGATGGTGGATGGATGGATGATGGATGGATGATGGATGGATGATGGATGGATGATGGATGGATGGATGGATGGATGGATGGATGGATGGATGGATGGATGGATGGATGGATGGATGATGGATGGATGGATGGATGGATGGATGGATGGATGGATGGATGGATGATGGATGGATGGATGGATGATTGATGGATGATGGATGGATGGATGATGAATAGATGATGGATGGATGATGGATGGATGGATGGATGATGGACGGATGGATGATGGACGGATGAATGTTTATTTTATGAAAATAAACATGAAGATTTACTTTTGATTAAAAAAATTAACAACTGGAATTAAAACAGCTGGAGCTGTTCTGAACCTGAACCAGACCAGAACCAGACCAGGACCAGACCAGGACCTGGACCAGACCAGGACCAGACCAGGACCAGGACCAGGACCAGGACCAGGACCAGGACCAGGATCAGACCAGGACCAGACCAGGACCAGGACCAGGACTAGGACAAGGACCAGACCAGGACCAGGACCAGGATCAGACCAGGACCAGACCAAGACCAGGACCAGGACCAGGACAAGGACCAGACCAGGACCAGACCAGGACCAGGACAAGGACCAGACCAGGACCAGACCAGGACCAGGACCAGGACCAGACCAGGACCAGACCAGGACCAGGACCAGGACCAGACCAGGACCAGGACCAGGACCAGGACCAGACCAGGACCAGACCAGGACCAGGACCAGGACCAGATCAGGACTAGGACCAGGATCAGACCAGGACCAGGACAAGGACCAGACCAGGACCAGACCAGGACCAGGACCAGACCAGAACCAGACCAGGACCAGACCAGGACCAGACCAGGATCAGACCAGGACCAGACCAGGATCAGACCAGGACCAGGACTTGGACCAGACCAGAACCAGACCAGGACCAGACCAGGATCAGACCAGGACCAGGACATGGACCAGACCAGGACCAGACCAGGACCAGACCAGGACCAGACCAGGACCAGGACCAGGACCAGACCAGACCAGGACCAGACCAGGACCAGACCAGGACCAGGACCAGGACCAGGACCAGACCAGGACCAGACCAGGACCAGGACCAGGACCAGGACCAGGACCAGGACCAGACCAGGACCAGGACCAGGACCAGGACCAGGACCAGGACCAGGACCAGGACCAGGACCAGACCAGGACCAGACCAGGACCAGACCAGGACCAGGACAAGGACCAGACCAGGACCAGGACCTGGACCAGATCAGGACTAGGACCAGGATCAGACCAGGACCAGGACTTGGACCAGACCAGGACCAGTCCAGGACCAGACCAGGACCAGGACAAGGACCAGGACCAGACCAGGACCAGACCAGGACCAGGACCTAGACCAGACCAGGACCAGGACCAGGACCAGGACCAGGACCAGTACCAGGACCAGACCAGACCAGGACCAGACCAGGACCAGGACCAGTACCAGGACCAGACCAGGACAAGGATCAGACCAGGACCAGGACCAGGACCAGACCAGGACCAGTACCAGGACCAGACCAGGACCTGGATCAGACCAGGACCAGGACCAGGACCAGACCAGGACCAGACCAGGACCAGGACCAGGACCAGACCAGGACCAGACCAGGACCAGGACCAGACCAGGACCTGGACCAGACCAGGACCTGGATCAGACCAGGACCAGATCAGGACCAGACCAGGACTTGGACCAGACCAGAACCAGACCAGGACCTGACCAGACTAGGACCAGACCAGGACCAGGACCAGGACTAGGACAAGGACCAGACCAGGACCAGGACCAGGATCAGACCAGGACCAGACCAGGACCAGGACCAGGACTAGGACAAGGACCAGACCAGGACCAGGACCAGGATCAGGCCAGGACCAGACCAAGACCAGGACCAGGACCAGGACCAGACCAGGACCAGGACCAGGACCAGGACAAGGACCAGACCAGACCAGACCAGGACAGGACCAGATCAGACCAGGACCAGGACCAGGACCAGACCAGGACCAGGACCAGGACCAGACCAGGACCAGACCAGACCAGGACCAGACCAGGACAGGACCAGGATCAGACCAGGACCAGGACAGGACCAGGACCAGACCAGGACCAGACCAGGACCAGGACCAGACCAGGACCAGACCAGGACCCAGACCAGGACCAGACCAGGATCAGACCAGGACCAGACCAGGATCAGACCAGGACCAGGACTTGGACCAGACCAGACCAGACCAACCAGACCAGGACCAGACCAGGATGGACCAGACCAGGACCAGGACCAGGACCAGACCAGGACCAGGACCAGGACCAGACCAGGACCAGGACCAGGACCAGGACCAGGACCAGGGACCAGACCAGGACCAGACCAGGACCAGACCAGGACCAGACCAGACCAGACCAGGACCAGGACCAGACCAGGACCAGACCAGGACCAGGACCAGGACCAGGACCAGGACCAGACCAGGACCAGGACCAGGACCAGGACCAGGACCAGACCAGGACCAGGACCAGGACCAGGACCAGGACCAGACCAGGACCAGGACCAGACCAGGACCAGGACCAGACCAGACCAGGACCAGGACCAGGACAGGACCAGGACCAGGACCAGGACCAGGACCAGACAAGGACCAGACCAGGACCGGACCAGGACCAGACCAGGACCAGACTAGGACCGGACCAGGACCAAACCAGGACCAGGACCAGGACCAGGACCAGACCAGACCAGGACCAGGACCAGGACCAGGACCAGACCAGACCAGACCAGGACCAGGACCAGACCAGGACCAGGACCAGGACCAGGACCAGGACCAGGACCAGGACCAGGACCAGACCAGGACCAGGACCAGGACCAGACCAGGACCAGGACCAGGACCAGACCAGGACAACGATCAGACCAGGACCAGGACCAGGACCAGGACCAGACCAGGACCAGACCAGACCAGACCAGACCAGAACCAGACCAGGACCAGGACCTGACCAGGACCAGACCAGAACCAGACCAGGACCAGATCAGGACTTGGACCAGACCAGGACCAGACGGGGATCTGGACCAGACCAGGACCTGGATCAGACCAAGACAAGGACCAGACCAGGACCAGACCAGGACCAGGACTTGGACCAGACCAGGACCTGGATCAGACCAGGACCAGATCAGGACCAGACCAGGACCAGGACCAGGACCAGGACCAGACCAGGACCAGACCAGACCAGGACCAGGACCAGGACCAGACCAGGACCTGGACCAGACCAGGACCAGACCAGGACCAGGACCAGACCAGGACCAGGACTTGGACCAGACCAGGACCAGACCAGGACCAGGACCAGACCAGGACCTGGACCAGACCAGGACCTGGATCAGACCAGGACCAGATCAGGACCAGACCAGGACTTGGACCAGACCAGAACCAGACCAGGACCTGACCAGACCAGGACCAGACCAGGACCAGATCAGGACCAGACCAGACCAGGACCAGACCGGGATCTGGACCAGACCAGGACCAGACCTGGACCAGGACCAGGACCAGACCAGGACCAGACCAGGACCAGGACCAGACCAGGACCAGGACCAAGACCAGGACCAGACCAGAACCAGACCTGGACCAGACCTGGACCAGGACCAGACCAGACCAGGACCAGACCAGAACCAGACCTGGACCAGGACCAGACCAGACTAGGAACAGACCAGAACCAGGACCAGGACTAGAAACTGAGCAGGACCAGACCAGGACCAGGACCTAGACCAGACCAGAACCAGACCAGGACCAGGACCAGACCAGGACCAGGACCAGGACCAGGACCAGGACCAGACCAGAACCAGACCTGGACCAGACCAGGACCAGGACCTAGACCAGACCAGGACCAGACCAGGACCAGACCTGGACCAGACCAGGACCAGGACCAGGACCAGGACCAGACCAGGACCAGACCAGGACCAGGACCAGACCGGGACCAGGACCAGGACCAGGACCAGACCAGGACCAGACCAGGACCTAGACCAGACCAGAACCAGACCTGGACCAGACCTGGACCAGGACCAGACCAGACCAGGACCAGACCAGAACCAGACCTGGACCAGGACCAGACCAGACTAGGAACAGACCAGAACCAGGACCAGGACTAGAAACAGAGCAGGAACAGACCAGAACCAGGACCACGACTAGAAACTGAGCAGGACCAGACCAGGACCAGGACCAGGACCTGACCAGAACCAGGACCAGGACTAGAAACAGAGCAGGAACAGACCAGAACCAGGACCAGGACTAGAAACAGAGCAGGATCTGACCTGGACCAGGACCAGACCTGGACCAGGACCAGACCAGACCAGGACCAGACCAGAACCAGACCTGGACCAGGACCAGACCAGACTAGGAACAGACCAGAACCAGGACCACGACTAGAAACTGAGCAGGACCAGACCTGGACCAGACCAGGACCAGGACAAGGACAAGGACCAGACCAGGACCAGACCAGGACCAGGACCTGGACCAGACCAGGACCAGACCAGGACCAGACCAGGACCAGACCAGAACCAGGACCAGGACTAGAAACAGAGCAGGACCAGACCTGGACCAGACCAGGACCAGGACCTGGACCAGACCAGGACCAGACCAGGACCAGACCAGAACCAGGACCAGGACTAGAAACTGAGCAGGACCAGACCAGACCAGGACCTGGATCAGACCAGGACCAGGACCAGGACCAGGACCAGACCAGAACCAGGACCAGGACTAGAAACAGAGCAGGACCAGACCTGGACCAGACCAGGACCAGGACCTGGACCAGACCAGGACCTGGATCAGACCAGGACCAGAACCAGGACCAGGACTAGAAACAGAGGAGGACCAGACCTGGACCAGACCAGGACCTGGATCAGACCAGGACCAGGACCAGGACCAGGACCAGGATCAGACCAGAACCAGGACCAGGACTAGAAACAGAGCAGGACCAGACCTGGACCAGACCAGGACCAGGACCAGGACCAGACCAGAACCAGGACCAGGACTAGAAACAGAGCAGGACCAGACCTGGACCAGACCAGGACCTGGATCAGACCAGGACCAGATCAGGACCAGACCAGGACTTGGACCAGACCAGAACCAGACCAGGACCAGGACCTGACCAGACCAGACCAGGAAAAGGAACAGACCAGGACCAGATCAGGACCAGACCAGGACTTGGACCAGACCAGAACCAGACCAGGACCAGGACCTGACCAGACCAGGAAAAGGAACAGACCAGGACCAGATCAGGACCAGACCAGACCAGGACCAGACCGGGATCTGGACCAGACCAGGACCTGGACCAGGACAAGACCTGGATCAGACCAGGACCAGACCGGGATCTGGACCAGACCGGGACCAGACCAGGACCAGACCAGGACCAGACCAGGACCAGACCAGGACCAGTACCAGGACCAGACCAGACCTAGACCAGGACCAGACCAGGACCAGGACCAGGACCAGACCAGGACCAGGACCAGGAACCAGACCAGGACCAGACCTGGACCAGGACCAGACCAGACCAGACCAGACCAGGACCAGGACCTGGACCAGGACCAGACCAGACTAGGAACCAGACCAGACCAACCAGGACCCGACAGAAAACTGACCAGGACCAGGACCAGGACCAGGACCAGACCAGGACCAGGACCAGGACCAGACCAGGACCAGGACCAGGACCAGACCAGGACCAGACCTGGACCAGGACCAGGGACCAGGACCAGGACCAGGACCAGGACCAGGACCAGGACCAGGACCAGGACCAGGACCAGGACCAGGACCAGGACCAGAACCAGACCTGGACCAGGACCAGACCAGACTAGGAACAGACCAGAACCAGGACCACGACTAGAAACTGAGCAGGACCAGACCAGGACCAGGACCAGGACCAGACCAGGACCAGGACCAGGACCAGACCAGGACCAGACCAGGACCAGACCAGGACCAGACCAGGATCTGGACCAGACCGGGACCAGGACCTAGACCACAACTAGAAACTGAGCAGGACCAGACCAGGACCAGGACCAGACCAGGACCAGGACCAGACCAGGACCAGCATGAGGACCATCATCTGTCCGCGGAGGCAGCGTGCATGTGAAGGACGAGGGCGAGCATGCGCATGTTAGATGCGCGCACCTGTAGCGCAAACGCAGCAGTCACGGTTCAGAAACCCGCGTGGGCCAGAACCAGGACCAGGACCAGAACCAGAACCAGACCAGGACCAGGACCGTGGAAGGAGAGGATCAGAGCTCCGGGACTCACCTGCCATCCAGCACCAGCTGACTGACGTGAACGCGCTGTTCGCGCCGCCGCGGTCTCCGTCTGCTGCTGTGCTGCCTTCAGGGACCACAGAGAAACTCGGACATTCTAATTTCCAGCCGCGTCTGTGCTGCAGTCCGCGTCCAGGAGCAGAGCAGACGGGTTTATTTATGTGTTTTTTAACGTTTAAATACAGACAGCAGCGGAGGAAACGATACTATTATTATTATTATCTCTTAAAGTAAAGTACTCGGGGTCCGTAGAAGTTACACAGCCTCTGTTTTGTGTTAATTTAGAGTCTTTAAACGCCTCGTTTCCAGATTACGTCCAGATGATTAAAGCTTCCGCTCACGGTTCTGTCACTAAACTACTTTCATTTAATTTAATTAACATAAAGATGAAGCAATAGAAAACAGACTATTCAATTTAATTTACCTAAATCACAATACAATATAAAATGTTTATATGTTAATTATTATGAATTAAATATGGAATTTTAAAAATGAAACATAAAACTCATATATTAAATCAAAATAAAGAGAAAAAATTAAATAATTAAAGTTATTTCGAAAAAACAAATTAAAATGCAATAGAATCAAGAACCAAAAATCAAATGAAAAGATTTAATAAAATTAAACCGACATGCCATGAATGTGGGCCGGTCATTGTTGAAAGAGAAAGTTATAAACAGAAATGTTTTAAAAAGCCATGGATGTGGGCCGGTCCCCCCTCTGGAAGTCCCGGGTTCGTTACTATCACCAGAGCGGTGCTGGTTCTGGGGCTCCTGCGCCCCCTGGCGGCTGCAGCAGCTCTCTACATGCAGCTCTCACTCCCACCAGCAGGTGGCGGTGAGTCCCAGTTCGTCTGCAGTTCAGCAGCAGAAGTCGCTCGGAGCAGTTTGTCCCTACGGAGGCTCCGTCATGCTGTGTCTGCTCACCGTCGCGGTTCTGGTCGTGGCCGGTTCGTTGCTGGCCCGGTTCTTGGTGGTCCTGAGGACCGGACCGAACCTCCGTCCTGGAGCCAGAGGACCGGTGTCGGTGCTGGTGGTGGCGGGATCAGGTAAACGCAGCTGCTTGCGTCACAACACGTCACCGCTTCCGGATCAGAGCGGTTAAAAAGAAAACATTTATTTCTCTAATCTAACTACTAATCTGACCTCCTGATCTATTTGTTCCTGTCTTCTTTTAGTTTGGGTTAATTTTATTTTCATAAAGGTGAGTTCGAGAGTCAGAAATAATATTCATTTCATTAAATCGAATAAAAACGTCTAATAACAATTTGACAAAAGTCTTTTGTTTTTTGTTTTTGTTTTTGTTTTTAGTTTGATTTACTTTTAGTTTATTTTTTTCTTCCTTTTCAATAGAAATTTTGTCATTTTCTTATTTTTTCTTTTCTTCATATTTTTTTTAAACTTTTTTCTCAAAATCCCAAATTTTCTTATCTTATTTACTTTTTTCTTACTTTGTTCATTTTAATTCAGAATAACTAATTTTATGATTTTATCACATTACTCTTTTTTTTCTCTCTAAATAATTTTTTGCAGAATTTACTTTATTTTTCATTTTTTCTTTCTTTTCCAAATATATTCATCATTTCATTATATTACCTCTACTTTCTTATTTCTTCATCAATTTTTAGTTGAAAATCAATAATTTTCCTCTATTTTATTATTTTCCAATATAACTTCTTTCTTCTGAATCTAAATATTTGTAGTTTTTACCTCTGGATATTATCATCATTATTATTATTATTATTGTTAATATTATTATTATTATTATTATTATCATCATTATTATTACTATTATTATTACTATTATTATTATTATTATTATTATTATTATTATTATTATTATTATTATAGGTTTTGTTGCTGCTGGCGTTCATCTGTCTGTGTTCTAGATCTAAAAGTTCTGGATGGATTTGATCCATGTTGTTGTTATGTTAAAGGAAGAACTGGTTTCATTTTGGTTCTGATCCGGATCAAATCCTGGATTCTGGATCACTTTCACATTTTCAGTAACATTGAGGTCAATGAGGCCAGAAATTTAGTTTCTCAATATCTCCGTTAATTATTGACCCAAGGATTGACAATCGGAACCTCTATCAGATTTTAAACGCTGATCCAGATCTGATCCGGACCTGATCCGGATCAGATCTGGATCAGATCTGGATCAGATCTGGATCTGATTCAGAACATGGATTTTTATCACAATCTGTAAATCTCTATCTGGAGAACTGTTGTGTTTGATCTGAGCTCCGACTGCTTTTCTAGTTCATTCATGATGAGTTCCTCCACCAGACCTGAGTCCTCCTCCGGCCTGAGTCCTCCTCAGACCTCAGTCCTCCTCAGTCCTCCTCAGACCTGAGTCCTGAGCAGACGATTCTGCTGGAGACCAGGTCCAGGATTCTCTTTCTTCATTCTGTAACCAGCTGTCACTGTTACAGATGTGATGCGTTAGGATAAGACATCAGCTCTCCTGCAGAGAAGAAGGTTTCTGTTCTAATGTTTGTGTTCATCAAGGAGTCATTAATGTTCATTAATGTTCGTTAATGTTCATTAATGTTTATTAATGTTCATTAATGTTCATTAATGTTCATTAATGTTCGTTAATGTTCGTTAATGTTTATTAATGTTCATTAATTAATGTTCAGACGTGTTGATAAATGTCCAGAAGTGTGGTGGAAGTTCACGTCCATCTGCTCTTGTTTGTCTCTCAGGAGGACACACCACAGAAGTCTTGCGGCTGCTGGACGTCCTGTCTTCGTCCTACAGGCCTCGACATTACGTCCTGGCTGAGACGGACCACATGAGCCAAGAGAAGATCTGCAGCTGGGAGAGGATGAAGGACCCGACAGAGTCGGAGGTAGGAACCTCTGGAGAACCTCTGGAGAAGCTCTGGAGAAGCTTTGGAGAAGCTCTGGAGAAGCTCTAGAGAGCTCTGGAGAACCTCTGCAGAAGCTCTGGAGAAGCTCTGCAGAAGCTCTGCAGAAGCTCTGAAGAACCTCTGCAGAAGCTCTGGAAAACCTCTGCAGAAGCTCTGGAGAACCTCTGCAGAAGCTCTGGAGAAGCTCTAGAGAAGCTCTGCAGAACCTCTGCAGAAGCTCTGGAAAACCTCTGCAGAAACTCTGGAGAACCTCTGGAGAAGCTCTGTAGAAGCTCTAGAGAAGCTCTGTAGAAGCTCTGGAGAAGCTCTGTAGAAGCTCTAGAGAAGCTCTGGAGAAGCTCTGCAGAAGCTCTGGAGAAGCTCTGCAGAACCTCTGCAGAAGCTCTGGAAAACCTCTGCAGAAACTCTGGAGAACCTCTGCAGAAGCTCTGGAGAAGCTCTGGAGAACCTCTGCAGAAGCCCTGGAGAAGCTCTGCAGAACCTCTGGAGAAGCTCTGCAGAACCTCTGGAGAAGCTCTGGAGAACCTCTGCAGAAGCTCTGGAGAACCGCTGCAGAAGCTCTGCAGAAGCTCTGCAGAACCTCTGGAGAAGCTCTGGAGAACCTCTGCAGAAGCTCTGGAGAACCTCTGGAGAACCTCTGCAGAAGCTCTGGAGAACCTCTGCAGAAGCTCTGGAGAACCTCTGCAGAAGCTCTCGAGAAGCTCTGGAGAAGCTCTGGAGAAGCTCTGCAGAAGTTCTGGAGGCGCTGATGTTCAGGTCCATTAAAACCAGTCTGGAGTTGGTCTGAAGGACCTGACCTCTAAAAAACTGCAGAGTCACTATTTAAAATAAAATCACAACCTCAAACATTTTTAAAGAATAAAATTTAGAATTCTGTCTTAAAAAAAAAAAAACTAAATTCTGATTGTAGAAAATTATAAATGAGAAATTACTTTATAAAGTAACATTTCTTTAAAAATCTGACTTTATCACCTACAAAAAGCAGAAACTTAGACTAAACAAGAACATTTTAAATGTTTTCTTTCAGAACTTTGCTGTTTGTTTGTTCCTGTAAAGTTGTTTCCAGTCTTCTAGAAGGAGGTTTGAACCCTGAACTGGTTTCTGTTTCAGTTCAGCATCAGCCGCATCCCTCGGAGCAGAGAGGTCCACCAGTCCTGGACCTCCTCGGCCCTCAGCACCCTGAACGCCCTTCGGTTCTGCCTCCCCCTGCTGCTCAGACTGAAGCCTGACATGGTGAGAACCGCTGAGAACCGCTTTCAGAACCGCTGCGGGATCCAGAACCACTGCTGAATCCGGAACCGCTGTGGGATCTAGAACAGCAGGTGGATCCGGAACCGCTGCGGGATCCAGAACCACTGCTGAATCCGGAACCGCTGTGGGATCTAGAACAGCAGGTGGATCCGGAACCGCTGCTGGATCCAGAACCACTGGGGGCTCCAGAACAGGCAGGTGGATCCGGAACCGCTGCGGGATCCGGATCCGCTGCTGGATCTGGAACCACTGGGGGTTCCAGAAGAGCAGGTGGATCCGGAACCGCTGCTGGATCCAGAACCGCTCAGGATCCAGAACCACTGCTGAATCGGAACCGCTGCGGGATCTAGAACAGCAGCTGGATCCGGAACCGCTGCAGGATCCAGAACTGCTGCTGGATCCAGAACCGCTGCAGGATCCAGAACTGCTGCTGTATCCGGAACCGCTGCGGGATCTAGAACAGCAGGTGGATTCGGAACCGCTGTGGGATCCAGAACCGCCGCGGGATCTAGAACAGAAGGTGGATCTAGAACCGCTGCGGGATCCGGATCCGCTGCTGGATCTGGAACCGCTGCGGGATCCAGAAGAGCAGGTGGATCCGGAACCGCTGCTGGATCCAGAACCGCTCAGGATCTGGAAGCGCTGCTGTATCCGGAGCCGCTGCTGGATCCGGAGCCACTGCTGCGGGATCCAGAACAGCAGGTGGATCCGGAACCACTGCTGGGTCCGAAACCACTGCTGGATCCAGAAAACCGCTGCAGGATTCAGAAGAGCAGGTGGATCCGGAACCGCTGCTGGATCCGGAACTTCTGCTGGATCCAGAAACGCGCAGGATCCGGAACCGCTGCTGGATCCGGAACCGCTGCTGGATCCGGAACCGCTGCTGGATCCAGAACTGCTGCTGGATCCAGAACAAGCAGCCAGAGTTGGTAGAAGTGTTTGTAAAATCCCTACTTTGTTTTCAAAAGAAAAAAAGTTCGTGAATTTATATGAAACATTTGTAGTTTTACTAAGAAAAATGTCAATAGTTTCAGCGGCTGAAGTCATGGTGTCGTAACTTGATATTAAATCTGCTGAACTTGAACCTGAACCTGAACCACAGCGGTCTAAAGAACCCTCCAAGTCTGTTCCAGGTTCTGTGCAACGGTCCAGGAACCTGCGTTCCTCCTTGTGTGGCAGCGCTGCTGCTAGGAATCATGGGAGTGAAGAGAGTCGTGATCGTGTACGTGGAGAGCGTCTGTCGAGTCCAGACGCTGTCGTTGACGGGCCGGATCCTCTACCACCTCGCCGACTACTTCTTCGTCCAGTGGGCGGCTCTGAGGGACAGGTACCCCAGATCCATCTTCCTGGGGAGGATCGTCTGAAGATGCTACTGGACGCCAAAATGACCTCCAGACATGGAAACATCTGAGACACATGGACACATCTGTGGGACATAAAAATGTCTGAGACATGAAAACGGACGTGAGACACAGACGTTGACATCTACGACATCTAGGACACAGACGTTGACATCTACGACGTCTACGACACAGACGTTGACATCTACGACATCTAGGACACAGACGTTGACATCTACGACATCTAGGACACAGACGTTGACATCTAGGACACAGACGTTGACATCTACGACATCTACGACACAGACGTTGACATCTACGACATCTAGGACACAGACGTTGACATCTACGACATCTACGACACAGACGTTGACATCTACGACATCTAGGACACAGACGTTGACATCTACGACGTCTACGACACAGACGTTGACATCTGCGACATCTAGGACACAGACGTTGACATCTACGACACAGACGTTGACATCTAGGACACAGACGTTGACATCTACGACGTCTACGACACAGACGTTGACATCTACGACACAGACGTTGACATCTAGGACACAGACGTTGACATCTACGACGTCTACGACACAGACGTTGACATCTACGACACAGACGTTGACATCTACGACGTCTACGACACAGACGTTGACATCTGACGTTGACATCTAGGACACAGACGTTGACATCTACGACGTCTACGACACAGACGTTGACATCTGCGACATCTAGGACACAGACGTTGACATCTACGACGTCTACGACACAGACGTTGACATCTGCGACATCTAGGACACAGACGTTGACATCTACTACGACATCTACGACACAGACGTTGACATCTACGACATCTGGACACAGACGTTGACATCTACGACATCTAACACAGACGTTGACATCTACACGACGTTGACATCTAGGACACAACGTTGACATCTACGACACACACTACGACACAGACGTTGACATCTACGACACACGACACAGACGACACTCTACGACACGACGTTGACATCTGCGACATCTAGGACACAGACGTTGACATCTACGACGTCTACGACACAGACGTTGACATCTGCGACATCTAGGACACAGACGTTGACATCTACGACATCTAGGACACAGACGTTGACATCTAGGACACAGGACTTCTAGGACACAGACGTTGACATCTACGACACAAACATTGACGTCTAAGACAAAAACTTTGACGTCTAGGACAAAAACTTTGACATCTACGACACAGACGTTGACGTCTACGACACAAACGTTGACATCTACGACAGAAGCGGTGACATTTATGACACCAATGTCAACGCGGACAGTGACTTCTGTGACATAAACGTTAACGTAGATGGTGACGTCTATGACATCTGTGACATGGGCGGTGACATCTACGACATGAATGTTAACATAGATTATGGACAGCAGGTGTCCTTTGTACAGACTGAAGGAGCCACTGTCTACATTTTGTGTTGTCTACTTTGTTTATACTCATTTCTTTTCTAAATTAATTAAAAAGGTAAAGAAGAATGATTCAGAGTTGCATCATCTCATTTCATCAAAGATCTTCTCACACTGGAGATAAAAACTGATTATTATAGAGATGAACAGGTCCATTCACACACATTTATGGGGACTGGGTTAAGGATTAGGGGTTTAGGGTTTAGGTGCTAGGGATTAGGGGTTTAGGTGTTAGGAATTAGGGTTTAGGTGTTAGGGATTAGGGGTTTAGGTGTTAGGAATTAGGGTTTTAGGTGTTAGGGATTAGGGGTTTAGGTGTTAGGGATTAGGTCTTTAGGTGTTAGGGATTAGGGCTTTAGGGTTTAGGTGTTAGAGATTAGGGTTTTAGGGTTTAGGTGTTGGATTAGGGCTTTAGGTGTTGGGGATTAGGGTTTAGGTGTTAAGGATTAGGGGTTTAGGTGTTAGGTATTAGGGCTTTAGGGTTTGGTGTTGGGGATTAGGGCTTTAGGTGTTAGAGATTAGGGTTTAGGTGTTAGGGATTAGGGGTTTAGGTGTTAGGGATTAGGTCTTTAGGTGTTAGGGATTAGGGATTTAGGGTTTAGGTGTTAGGGATTAGGGTTTTAGGGTTTAGGTGTTAGGGATTAGGGGTTTAGGGTTTAGGTGTTAGGGATTAGGGCTTTAGGTGTTAGGGATTAGGGCTTTAGGGTTTAGGTGTTAGGGATTAGGGTTTTAGGGTTTAGGTGTTAGGGATTAGGGCTTTAGGTGTTGGGGATTAGGGTTTAGGTGTTAGGGATTAGGGGTTTAGGTGTTAGGGATTAGGGCTTTAGGGTTTGGGTGTTGGGGATTAGGGCTTTAGGTGTTAGGGATTAGGGGTTTAGGGTTTAGGTGTTAGGGATTAGGGCTTTAGGGTTTAGGTGTTAGGGATTAGGGCTTTAGGGTTTAGGTGTTAGGGATTAGGGCTTTAGGGTTTAGGTGTTAGGGATTAGGGCTTTAGGGTTTAGATGTTAGGGATTAGGGCTTTAGGGTTTAGGTGTTGGGGTAGAGTTTGGGGGTTAGGGGCTGTGATGTGACGCCCCATAAGAGCCAGCAGATGGACTCTGGATGAACTTTCTCAGTTCTGTGAGCTCTGCTGCTGATTTTGAAGTCCACGTTTATCAGACAGAAGACGGATCGTCTGATGGAGCAGTCGGGTCTTTATTGGTTTGGGGAGAAGTGAAATAACTGCTGGAGACTTTGAGTTTAGTTTTATTTCAGCTGTTCCTCTGATGAATATTGGAGCTGAGATCTTCCAGAACCTTCAGCAGGAAGCACCAGGTCCTGGGTTTGGGTCCTTGGGTTTTGGGTTAGGGTTCTGGTCGTTCTCAGATGAGTTTAGTTCAGCATCAAAGTCTCTAAATATTTGATTTAATTTCTTGTGGTGAACTGGTTTTTAATACTGGGAATCATTGCTTTCTCTTTATTTCATTTGATTTGATTCATTAAATATTTACCTGATTTATTGTTCGTGATTAATTAATTTTTTATTTATGAATGAGGAATTTGGTTTTTTTTTGCTCATTATCTTGTTTAATTGAACTGATATTAACTGATAACTCCTTCTGTTGGGTTACTTGCAGTTATTATTTCCAGTTTTTTTCATCTTTTGCTCTTGTACGATAGAGTACGATATGAATTTTCTTTGTCCAACTAAAAATTCCAACTTTTTAGCTAAAACATTTTCTCAATAAAAGTTTCTGAAATACTGACACACTTGAAAATGTTCAAGAATGAAATCAGAAATTCAAACTTTAATATCTTGGTAAATTTCAAATGAACAAAGTTTACCGTATTTCCGCTACTTTAGTCCCGCGCTTTATGAGGCTGATACAGAGATGCAGCTGTCAGCCACCAGGGGGCGCTGAACCAAACCCAGTAGTTACGGTTCTGTTTTAGTTCAGTAGCCTGTGTTGGCTATGCTACGCTACATATACCTATTATTATTATTACTGGACAAACTGATTAATCCAGGTGTGTCTGACCGTTGTAGCTACTCAGACACACCTGGATTTACCAGTTGGTCCAGTTTATTGGTTCTGCTGGTTCCCAGTGGATTTCAGGGTTCTGAGTGGACCCGCCGCCGTAGATCCGGACCGGACGCAGCGTGGAGCCAGCAGGTCCATGATCCGGCTCCAGAGCGGATCTGGCACTGAGTCCAAGTGGACCCTGATATGGGTCGTTTCACGGGTCGGTTCCGGATGGTTCCAGTACACAGGAGGAGGAAAAATAAAGCAACTTGGTTTTAGTGTTCAGGAGATAAATGGATAAAAGCATCAATGACTTTTCTGTTTTGTTTGATCAGAACTTTTACTGCCGTGTTACGGGTTCTGTTCAGAACCAATCAGTTCAGGTATGTGAATAAACACTGATGGTACCAAATCTTTAAATGTAAATATCTTATTTCTCAGTCCTGGACCTTATAGTCCGGTGGTCTATATGTCACAAAATATATATTTCGTTTAAATTTTAGTGGGTGCGGCTTATATTCAGGTGCGCTTTATAGTCCAGAAAATATGGTAGTTGAATTTACATAAGGTAAATATTATTTTTGCTCAATTATGTTTAAGTTATTTAGGATTATTTTAATGTTCTTTAAATGTATTATTTTAAAAAATAGAGTTAAAAAGGAGAAAAAATTAATAGATTGATGTATTTCAAAATAGATTTTTCAAAATATGTATTTTAAAACTAGTTAAATTTTATTTCAAATTTGTTTTAAGATATTTTAAAAAATAAATGTAACTTTTAAAAATTATTTAATAATTTTGGATTTAATCCTACAATAGAGTATTTACATTTTTTTGAATCTCTTAAATTTATTTCAAAATAAATGTTCTTTTAAAATTATTATTTTTCATAACTTATATTTTGACTATTTTAAATGATAATCATTTATAAAGATCAATGAAGTTTAGCTGCCCTTAGAGGTTTTGACTGACGGTGAGTCACGTGACCCGTTAATATTTATAGGCCTCTATCGGCTCTACTTTTCTCTCCTGGTTCCACAAACTGAACTACTGCAGTTCGGTTCTGGTTCTAAAATATTCCCATAATAGACCCATAAAACTGATGTGGGTTCGGTTCTGCAGAACCAGTCTCAGATGGGCCCCGGGATCCGAACGGAACCGTCAGAACCGTTCAACCATCTCAGGAGGGGGCGGAGCTCCGTCTGCACGCGGCGCTCTGATTGGCCGCCACCGCCACGTCACTCTCTCCTGACGAGCACGCGAAGCGCGGCCGTGCTCGGCGGAGTTTGGACCAGATTTGTTCCGGGACTCAAGTTCGTCAACCGGACCGACCAGGCACCGTCGCGCACGCACGCTCGTCCTTCACGCGCACAGCAGCGACGATGACCCACTTCAACAAAGGTCCCGCGTACGGACTGTCCGCGGAGGTGAAGAGTAAGGTGAGTCCTCCCCCCCCACCCCCCAGCCCGTCCTTCTGTCGGAACCTCTCCGGTACCGGGGCTTGCTCCGGTCCGCTCCGCTCTGCGGCCGGTTACCGCCTCTGAACGTCTCTCCGAAGTTTCCAGAACTTCTGTCCAAAACTTTCTGAGAGAGCGGAGGAGCGCGTGCCAGAGCGCGCCCCCTCCTCTTTTGGGGGGGTTCAGTTTCCTCTGACGGGAACGGCTCTTTGTTCCTGCGCGTCCACGGCCTGCTCCTGAGGAAGGTTCTGGTTCTGGTTCTGGTTGAGGGGTTCTGTCGGTCCGTCTGCAGGTTTATTTGCTCAGAGATGTTTGGACAGTGACGTCATCTCAGAGCTGGTCAGCAGGGCCGAGCTGGAGTCTGTGGGGGCCTCGGGCCCAGAGAGGCCCCCCACACATGATGAGAGGACAGCAGGGACCGGACCTCTGGTCAGAACCTGGATGGGCTGGTCCGGTCCTGGTGTCCACGTCTCCTGCCACAACAGAGCTGAGATGAACGGATCCATTCACCTGAACCAGGTGGACTGGAGCAGGAACTCCTGAGACCTGCAGGACAGCAGGCCTCCAGGTCTGGAGCTGCTCAGACCAGAGCTAGAGCTGCCCGTCCAGACCAGAACCAGACCAGAACCAGTGATGGAAGCCAAAAACTTCTGTAGAGACCAGGACCTTCTGTGGAGACTAGGACCTTCTGTAGAGACCGGGACCTTCTGTGGAGACCGGGACCTTCTGTGGAGACCGGGACCGGGACCTTCTGTGGAGACCGACCGGACCTTCTGGGGAGCCCGGGACCGGCACCTTCTGTGGAGACCGGGACCGGCACCTTCTGTGGAGACCGGGACCGGCACCTTCTGTGGAGACCGGGACCGGGACCTTCTGTGGAGACCGGGAGACTTCTGGTGACCGGGACCCGGAGACTTCTGTGAGACCGGGACCTTCTGTGGAGACCGGGACCTTCTGTAGAGACCGGGACCTTCTGTGGAGACCGGGACCTTCTGTAGAGACCGGGACCTTCTGTGAGAGACCGGGACCTTCTGTGGAGACCGGGACCTTCTGTGGAGACCGGGACCTTCTGTCTGTGGAGACCGGGACCTTCTGTGGAGACCGGGACCTTCTGTGGAGACCGGGACCTTCTGTGGAGACCGGGACCTTCTGTGGAGACCGGGACCTGTGGACCGGACCTTGTGGACCGGGACCTTCTGTGGAGACCGGGACCTTCTGTGGAGACCGGGACCGGGACCTTCTGTGGAGACCGGGACCTTCTGTGGAGACCGGGACCTTCTGTGGAGACCGGGACCTGATGGAGACCGGGACCGGCACCTTCTGTGGAGACCGGGACCGGCACCTTCTGTGGAGACCGGGACCTTCTGTGGAGACCGGGACCGGCACCTTCTGTGGAGACCGGGACCTTCTGTAGAGACCGGGACCTTCTGTGGAGACCGGGACCTTGTGGACCGGACCTTCTGTGGACCGGACTTCTGTGAGACGGGACCTTCTGTGGAGACCGTGGAGACCGGGACCTTCTGTGGAGACCGGGACCTTCTGTGGAGACCGGGACCTTCTGTAGAGACCGGGACCTTCTGTGGAGACCGGGACCTTCTGTGGAGACCGGGACCTTCTGTGGGGACCGGGACCTTCTGTGGAGACCGGGACCTTCTGTGGAGACCGGGACTTCTGTGGACCGGGACCTTCTGTGGAGACCGGACCTTCTGACCTTCTGGAGACCGGACTTCTGTGGAGACCGGGACCTTCTGTGGAGACCGGGACCTTCTGTGGAGACCGGGACCTTCTGTAGAGACCGGGACCTTCTGTGGAGACCGGGACCTTCTGTGGAGACCGGGACCTTCTGTAGAGACCGGGACCTTCTGTGGAGACCGGGACCTTCTGTGGAGACCGGGACCTTCTGTGGAGACCGGGACCTTCTGTGAGACCGGGACCTTCTGTGGAGACCGGGACCTTCTGTGGAGACCGGGACCTTCTGTGGAGACCGGGACCTTCTGTAGAGACCGGGACCTTCTGTGGAGACCGGGACCTTCTGTGGAGACCGGGACCTTCTGTGGAGACCGGGACCTTCTGACTGGAGACTGACTGAGATGACATCATCAGAAGCGTCTCCGTCCTCAGGTGGAGACGCTTGCTGCTTCAACGTTCAGACAGTAGAGATGTTAAAATGTCTCCAGCCTGAACCCAGATGTTTCAGAGGAGTCCTGCTGACTTCTGGAAGCAGGTACCTGCACAGGTAAGTGCAGGTGCTGCTGAAGCTCCTCCCCTTCCAGCAGAACCACCAATGAGCAGCTGAGTCACGTCAGAGTGATGATTTTACTGCAAATATTCATGATTTTAGGACAAAACGTTTCTGTCAAAAAGGATTTTTGTCTAAAATTCTGGTCTGGTCTGGTCCGGTCTGGTCTGGTCCGGTCTGGTCTGCAGCAGTAGTTCTGGTCTGGTCTGCAGCAGTAGTTCTGGTCCAGTCTGGTCTGCAGCAGTAGTTCTGGTCTGGTCCGGTCTGGTCTGCAGCAGTAGTTCTGGTCCGGTCTGGTCTGCAGCAGTAGTTCTGGTCCGGTCTGGTCTGCAGCAGTAGTTCTGGTCCGGTCTGGTCTGCAGCAGTAGTTCTGGTCCGGTCTGGTCTGCAGCAGTAGTTCTGGTCCGGTCAGGTCTGCAGCAGTAGTTCTGGTCTGGTCCGGTCTGGTCTGCAGCAGTAGTTCTGGTCCGGTCTGGTCTGCAGCAGTAGTTCTGGTCCGGTCTGGTCTGCAGCAGTAGTTCTGGTCCGGTCTGGTCTGGTCCGCTCTGGTCTGGTCTGGTCTGGTCTGGTCTGGTCTGGTCTGGTCTGGTCTGGTCCGGTCTGGTCTCCAGCAGTTGTTCTGGTCCGGTCTGGTCTGCAGCAGTAGTTCTGGTCCGGTCTGGTCTGCAGCAGTAGTTCTGGTCTGGTCTGGTCTGCAGCAGTAGTTCTGGTCTGGTCTGGTCTGCAGCAGTAGTTCTGGTCCGGTCTGGTCTGCAGCAGTAGTTCTGGTCTGGTCTGCAGCAGTAGTTCTGGTCCGGTCTGGTCTGCAGCAGTAGTTCTGGTCTGGTCTGGTCTGCAGCAGTAGTTCTGGTCCGGTCTGGTCTGCAGCAGTAGTTCTGGTCTGGTCTGGTCTGCAGCAGTAGTTTCGGTCTGGTCTGCAGCCGGAGGTCTGGTCTGGTCTGGTCTGCAGCAGTAGTTCTGGTCTGGTCTGGTCTGGTCCGGTCTGGTCTGCAGCAGTAGTTCTGGTCTGGTCTGGTCTGCAGCAGTAGTTCTGGTCCGGTCTGGTCTGCAGCAGTAGTTCTGGTCTGGTCTGGTCTGGTCTGCAGCAGTAGTTCTGGTCCGGTCTGGTCTGCAGCAGTAGTTCTGGTCTGGTCTGGTCTGCAGCAGTAGTTCTGGTCCGGTCTGGTCTGCAGCAGTAGTTCTGGTCTGGTCTGGTCTGCAGCAGTAGTTCTGGTCCGGTCTGGTCCGGTCTGGTCTGCAGCAGTTCTGGTCCGGTCTGGTCTGGTCTGGTCTGCAGCAGTAGTTCTGGTCCGGTCTGGTCTGCAGCAGTAGTTCTGGTCTGGTCTGTCTGGTCTGCAGCAGTAGTTCTGGTCCGGTCTGCAGCAGTAGTTCTGGTCCGGTCTGGTCTGCAGCAGTAGTTCTGGTCCGGTCTGGTCTGCAGCAGGTTCTGGTCCGGTCTGGTCTGCAGCAGTAGTTCTGGTCTGGTCTGGTCCGGTCTGGTCTGCAGCAGTAGTTCTGGTCCGGTCTGGTGGTCTGCGCAGCAGTTTCTGGTCTGTCCGGTCTGGTCTGCAGCAGTAGTTCTGGTCTGGTCTGGTCTCCAGCAGTAGTTCTGGTCTGCAGCAGGTCTGGTCTGGTCTGGTCTGCAGCAGTAGTTCTGGTCCGGTCTGGTCTGGTCTGGTCTGCAGCAGTAGTTCTGGTCTGGTTGGTCTGGTCTCCAGCAGTAGTTCTGGTCCGGTCTGGTCTGCAGCAGTAGTTCTGGTCTGGTCTGGTCTGGTCAGCAGTAGTTCTGGTCCGGTCTGGTCTGCAGCAGTAGTGGTCTGGTCTGGTCCGGTCTGGTCTGCAGCAGTAGTTCTGGTCCGGTCTGGTCTGCAGCATGGTCTGGTCTGGTCTGGTCTGGTCTGCAGCAGCAGTTCTGGTCCGGTCTGGTCTGCAGCAGTAGTTCTGGTCCGGTCTGGTCTGCAGCAGTAGTTCTGGTCCGGTCTGGTCTGCAGCAGTAGTTCTGGTCTGGTCTGGTCTGGTCTGGTCTGTCTGCAGCAGTAGTTCTGGTCTGGTCTGGTCCGGTCTGGTGCAGCAGTAGTTCTGGTCCGGTCTGGTCTGGTCTGGTCTGCAGCAGTAGTTCTGGTCCGGTCTGCAGCAGTTGTTCTGGTCCGGTCTGCAGCAGTAGTTCTGGTCCGGTCTGGTCTGCAGCAGTAGTTCTGGTCCGGTCTGGTCTGCAGCAGCAGTTCTGGTCCGGTCTGGTCTGCAGCAGTAGTTCTGGTCTGGTCTGGTCCGGTCTGGTCTGCAGCAGTAGTTCTGGTCTGGTCTGGTCCGGTCTGGTCTGCAGCAGTAGTTCTGGTCTGGTCTGGTCTGGTCTGGTCCGGTCTGGTGTGCAGCAGCAGTTCTGGTCCGGTCTGGTGTGCAGCAGCAGTTCTGGTCCGGTCTGGTCTGCAGCAGTAGTTCTGGTCCGGTCTGGTCTGCAGCAGTAGTTCTGGTCTGGTCTGGTCGGTCTGGTCTGCAGCAGTAGTTCTGGTCTGGTCTGGTCTGGTCTGCAGCCGGTCTGGTGGTCTGGTCTGCAGCAGTAGTTCTGGTCCGGTCTCTGGTCTGGTCTGCAGCCGGTCTGGTCTGCAGCAGTAGTTCTGGTGTCTGGTCTGCAGCAGGTCTGGTCCGGTCTGGTCTGCAGCAGTAGTCTGGTCTGGTGGTCTGGTCTGCAGCAGTAGTTCTGGTCCGGTCTGGTCGGTGCAGCAGTAGTTCTGGTCCGGTCTGGTCTGCAGCAGTTGGTCTGGTCCGGTCTGGTCTGCAGCAGTAGCTGCTTGAACTCTGATAAAACGTCCCACATTGATGATGTCATCACGATTTTTATTTCAGATTGCTCAAAAGTACGATCTCCAGAAGGAGGAGGAGCTCCGCTTCTGGATCGAGGAGGCAACCGGGATGTCGATCGGAGAGAACTTCCAGAAAGGTCTGAAGGACGGTGTCATCCTCTGCGAGTAAGTTTTTGTACGTAACTGGTTTTCTGACCTGGTGTAGATGAATATGCACAAGCGCTAACGTGTGCGCGCACCAAACCTGGTTCTGGTAGAGGTCCGAGTCTGTAGGAGGTCCAGAATTCTGACAGCAGAACTTTAATCAAAGTTCTTTCCTGTTTCACTTAGACTCATTAATAAGCTGCAGGCCGGTTCCGTGAAGAAGATCAACCAGTCACAACTGAACTGGCACAAGGTAAGGACTCACCTGGAACCAGAACTGGGACTGGGACCAGAGCTGGAACCAGGACTGGGACTGGGACCAGAGCTGGAACCAGGACTGGGACTGGGACCAGAGCTGGAACCAGAACTGGGACTGGGACCAGAGCTGGAACCAGAACTGGGACTGGGACCAGAGCTGGAACCAGAACTGGGACTGGGACCAGAGCTGGAACCAGGACTTGAACCAGAACCTATGCAGGTTATCTGGCATGTTATTGAATTAACTGTCTTCCTCCCTAATCTACATAGATTAACCGTGTTTCTCCTGAACCTACGTAGATTAACCGTGTTTCTGATGAACCTACGTAGATTAACCGTGTTTCTGCTAAACCTACGTAGATTAACCGTGTGTCTCCTGAACCTGCGTAGATTAAACGTGTTTCTCCTGAACCTACGTAGATTAACCGTGTTTCTGATGAACCTACGTAGATTAACCGTGTTTCTGCTGAACCTACGTAGATTAACCGTGTTTCTGCTGAACCTACGTAGATTAACCGTGTTTCTCCTGAACCTGCGTAGATTAACCGTGTTTCTGCTGAACCTACGCAGATTAACCGTGTTTCTCATGAACCTACGTAGATTAACCGTGTTTCTGCTGAACCTACGTAGATTAAAACCCGTGTTTTTTTCTGCTGAACCTACGTAGATTAACCGTGGTTTCTCCTGAAACTACGTAGATAATAACCGTGTTTTCTGCTGAACCTACGTAGATTAACCGTGTTTCTGCTGAACCTACGTAGATTAGATTAACCGTGTTTCTGCTGAACCTACGTAGATTAACCGTGGTTTTCTCCTGAAACTACGTAGATTAACCGTGTTTTCTGTTTAACCTGCTGAACCTACGTAGATTAACCGTGTTTCTGCTGAACCTACGTAGATTAACCGTGTTTTTGCTGAACCTACGTAGATTAACCGTGTTTCTCCTGAAACTACGTAGATTAACCGTGTTTCTGCTGAACCTACGTAGATTAACCGTGTTTTCTGCTGAACCTACGTAGATTAACCGTGTTTCTGCTGAACCTACGTAGATTAACCGTGTTTCTGCTGAACCTACGTAGATTAACCGTGTTTTCCTGAACCTACGTAGATTAACCGTGTTTTCTGCTGAACCTACGTAGATTAACCGTGTTTCTGAACCTACGTAGATTAACCGTGTTTCTCCTGAACCTACGTAGATTAACCGTGTTTCTGCTGAACCTACGTAGATTAACCGTGTTTCTCCTGAACCTACGTAGATTAACCGTGTTTTCTGATGAACCTACGTAGATTAACCGTGTTTCTGCTGAACCTACGTAAATTAACCGTGTTTCTCCTGAACCTACGTAGATTAACCGTGTTTCTGCTGAACCTACGTAGATTAACCGTGTTTCTGCTGAACCTACGTAGATTAACCCGTGTTTTTCTCCTGAACCTACGTAGATTAACCGTGTTTCTCTGAACCTACGTAGATTAACCCGTTTCTGTCTGAACCTACGTAGATTACCGTTTCTTCCTGAACCTACGTAGATTACCGTGTTTCTCCTGACCCTGTTTCTGATGAACCTACGTAGATTAACCGTGTTTCTGCTGAACCTACGTAATTAACCGTGTTTCTGCTGAACCTACGTAGATTAACCGTGTTTTCTCCTGAATTTACGTAGATTAACCGTGTTTCTCCTGAACCTACGTAGATTAACCGTGTTTCTGCTGAACCTACGTAGATTAACCTTGTTTCTGATGAACCTACGTAGATTAACCGTGTTTCTTAACTACGAACCTACGTAATTAACCGTGTTTCTGATGAACCTACGTAGATTAACCGTGTTTCTTTGAACCTACGTAGATTACCGTGTTTCTGAACCTACGTAGATTAACCGTGTTTCTGCTGAACCTACGTAGATTAACCGTGTTTCTCCTGAACCTACGTAGATTAACCGTGTTTCTGCTGAACCTACGTAGATTAACCGTGTTTCTCCTGAACCTACGTAGATTAACCGTGTTTCTGATGAACCTACGTAGATTAACCGTGTTTCTGCTGAACCTACGTAAATTAACCGTGTTTCTGCTGAACCTACGTAGATTAACCGTGTTTCTGCTTAACCTACGTAGATTAACCGTGTTTCTGATGAACCTACGTAGATTAACCGTGTTTCTGCTGAACCTACGTTAACCGTGTTTTTCTGAACCTACGTAGATTAACCGTGTTTCTTGAACTACGTGATAACCGTGTTTCTCTGAACCTACGTAAATTAACCGTGTTTCTGCTGAACCTACGTAGATTAACCGTGTTTCTCCTGAATTTACGTAGATTAACCGTGTTTCTCCTGAACCTACGTAGATTAACCGTGTTTTGATAACTACGTAGATTGTTTTCCTGAACCTACTGATTAACCGTTTTTCCTGAACTACGTAGATTAACCGTGTTCTTGAAACTCGTAGATACCGTGTTTTCCTGAACCTACGTAGATTAACCGTGTTTTTCCGGAAACTACGTAGATTAACCGTGTTTTTCCTGAACCTACGTAGATTAACCGTGTTTTCTGCTGAACCTACGTAGATTAACCGTGTTTTTTTTTTAACTACGTAGATTAACCGTTTTTTTCCTGAACCTACGTAGATTAACCGTGTTTCTGCTGAACCTACGTAGATTAACCGTGTTTTTCCTGAACCTACGTAGATTAACCGTTTTTTTCCTGAACCTACGTAGATTAACCGTGTTTCTGATTAACTTTTCTCCTGGATTAGCTGTCCTACTGACAAACCTGCAGTATTATCAGGTGACACCAGATCTTTTTTTTTTCAGAAGAAGGAAGAAGAACTTTTCAATCAGCTGACATTTTCATTTGAGTTTAGGTTTATATTGGCCTTGAAGAGTTGGTGTCAGTTGTCCACCAGCATCTCTGTGTCTGCTGCTCTCACCAGCTGGAGAACCTGGGGAACTTCATCAAGGCCATCCTAAACTACGGCCTGAAGCCTAGTGACATTTTTGAGGCCAACGACTTGTTCGAGAACGGGAACATGACACAAGTCCAGACCACACTGCTGGCTCTGGCCAGTATGGTGAGTACTGGAAGCACTGGCAACCAGTGCTCTTACCAGTATGAGAACATTTACCACCTCTATGACCAGTATGAGAACATTTACCACCTCTATGACCAGTATGAGAACATTTACCACCTCAATGACCAGTATGAAGACATTTACCACCTCTATGACCAGTATGAGGACATTTACCACCTCTATGACCAGTATGAAGACATTTACCACCTCTATGACCAGCATGAGGACATTTACCAACTCTATGACCAGTATGAGAACATTTACCACCTCTATGACCAGTATGAGGACATTTACCACCTCTATGACCAGTATGAGGACATTTACCACCTCTATGACCAGTATGAAGACATTTACCACCTCTATGACCAGTATGAGGACATTTACCACTTTTATGACCAGTATGAAAACATTTACCATCTCTATGACCAGTATGAGGACATTTACCACCTCTGTGACCAGTATGAGAACATTTACCACCTCTGTGACCAGTATGAGTACATTTACCACCTCTGTGACCAGTATGAGGACATTTACCACCTCTGTGACCAGTATGAGGACATTTACTACCTCTGTGACCAGTATGAGGAAAGTCCTATGACTGTTGCAGACCAGTATGACCAGTATGACCTCTCTTTCAGGCGAAGACCAAAGGCATGGACATCAAGATCGACATCGGAGTGAAGTATGCAGACAAACAAGCTCGACATTTTGACAACGAGAAGATCAAGGCTGGACAGTGTGTGATTGGACTGCAGGTAACCAGCTGATGAAGACCAGTCCCATGAACTGGTAGACCATCACTAGCTGTGGTCTCTGGTAGAAAATATGAACAGAAACTCCCACACATCACAGGAGATGCTTCTTCTCGTTACTGGTTGATCCTGTCAATATGAACACATTTAAAAGACCTTTGATTAAATGAACCTGGTGTCTGGGTTCTGGTCCTCAGATGGGAACCAACAAGTGTGCCAGTCAGGCCGGGATGACGGCTTACGGGACCAGAAGACATCTGTATGATCCCAAAACTCACACCGACAAACCGTATGATCAGACCACCATCAGCCTGCAGATGGGAACCAACAAAGGAGCCAGTCAGGTGAAGACCACCTCTGGACCCGGTCACAGCTGGCTACGGCCTCCACAGCTGGCTACGGCTGTCGCAGCTGGCTACGGCCGCCGCAGCTGGCTACGGATGCCACAGCTGGCTACGGACGCCGCAGCTGGCTACGGCCGCCGCAGCTGGCTACGGCCTCCGCAGCTGGCTACGGCCGCCGCAGCTGGCTACGGCCGCCGCAGCTGGCTACGGCCGCCGCAGCTGGCTACGGCCGTCGCAGCTGGCTACGGCCGCCGCAGCTGGCTACGGCCGCCGCAGCTGGCTACGGCCGCCGCAGCTGGCTACGGCCCGCAGCTGGCTCGGCGCCGCAGCTGGCTACGGCGCCGCGCTGGCTACGGCCGCCGCAGCTGGCTACGGCCCGCCGCAGCTGGCTACGGCCGCCGAAGCTGGCTTCGGCCGCCGCAGCTGGCTACGGCCGCCGCAGCTGGCTACGGCCGCCGCAGCTGGCTTCGGCCGCCGCAGCTGCTACGCTGGCTACGGCCGCCGCAGCTGGCTTCGGCCGCCGCAGCTGGCTACGGCCTCCGCAGCTGGCTACGCCGCTGCCGCAGCTGGCAGCTGGCTACGGCCGCCGCAGCTGGCTACGGCCGCCGCAGCTGGCTACGGCCGCCGAAGCTGGCTACGGCCGTCGCAGCTGGCTACGGCCGCCGCAGCTGGCTACGGCCTCCGCAGCTGGCTACGGCCGCCGAAGCTGGCTACGGCCTCCGCAGCTGGCTAGGGTTAGGGTTAGGGTTAGGGTTAGGGTTAAAAAGTTTGACATTTCAGGACGTTAATAAGGAGGTTAGGGGGTTAGGGTGTTAGGGTTAGGGTTAGGGTTAAGGGGTTAGGGGTTTAGGGTTAGGGTTTAGGGTTAGGGGGTTAGGGGGTTGGGGTTAGGGTTAGGGGGTTCGGGTTAGGGGGGGGTTAGGGTTAGGGTTAGGGTTAGGGGGTTAGGGTTAGGGGTTAGGGGGGGTTAGGGGTTGGGTTCGGGGGTTAGGGTTAGGGTTCGGGTTAGGTTTGGGTTAGGGTTAGGGTTCGGGTTGGGTTAGGGTTAGGGTTAGGGTTTCGGGTTAGGGTTAGGGGTTAGGGTTGGGGGTTAGGGGTTGTTCGGGGGTTAGGGTGTTAGGGTTAGGGGTTAGGGGTTAGGGGTTAGGGTTAGGGTTAGGGGGTTAGGTGTTAGGGTTTAGGGGGTTAGGGGGTTAGGGTTGGTTAAGGGGTTAGGGTTTAGGGGGTTAGGGGGGTTCGGGGGTTAGGGGTTAGGGGGTTAGGGTTAGGGGTTCGGGGGTTTAGGGTTTAGGGTTAGGGGGTTAGGATGTTAGGGTTAAGGGTTAGGGTTAGGGGTTAGGGGGTTAGGGGGTTTAGGGTTAGGGTTAGGGTTAGGGTTGTTTTGGCTTCACCGGCTGTGACCTGTGAACTTCTGTCTGGTCTCTGGCAGGCGGGCATGCCGGCGCCCGGGACCCGCAGGGACATCTACGACCAGAAGGTGGCGCTGCAGCCGCTGGACAACTCCACCATCTCCCTCCAGATGGGCACCAACAAGGTGGCGTCCCAGCGGGGCATGAGCGTGTACGGCCTGGGCCGGCAGGTGTACGACCCCAAGTACTGCGCCGCCCCGACAGAGCCCGTCGTCCACGCCAACGGGAGCCAGGGCACGGGCACCAACGGCTCGGAGATCAGCGACGGCGACTACCAGGCCGACTTCCAGGATGACGAGTACCACGGAGGGTACCACAACGACTACAGCCCCCACTACGACCAGAACGTGGACTATTAGGAGACCCCGCCCCCTGGGAGCGGCGTTACATGTTTCATATCAACGACACGACGAACTGACCTTCACTCGACCTTCTAACCTCCCCTCCTTCTGAGCAGAGAAGGTAGCGTAGCGTGACCAGGACGCTGGTGGGCGTGGCCTCCATCAACCAGCTGGTTTTATGAAGAGAAACCGCTCGTTACGATGTTGTGATGTCACGGACCGAAGCGTCACTGATCTGTCGCCCACAGACGAAGAACTCGTTTCCCCTCCTACATTCCTTCTGTCTGTGTTTTTATCTCGTATCCAGCGTTTTAGCCCCGCCCCCTCATATTCCTCAGCTGTATTTATCACAGTGACTCTTTGTACGACATTCCACAGTTTTATAGTCCAGAATGTGATCTTTCAATAAAGCCTTAAATCATTCTGGGAGCCTGTTTCCACTGTTGATGCCCCCACCGACATCCCATAATCACGGCTAATCCTTACCATTATAATGTTAGCCAGCAGCATCCGTTAGCCATTAGCATCCCAGAGCTGTCTTTATACCATTTATCTTTTATTACACTATTATTATTACACTTCAGTTATATTTACATTCACTCCCATGGAACGGGACTTTCCAGGAACAGTTCCAGGACAGTTCCAGGACAGTTCCAGGAACAGTTCCAGGACAGTTCCTGGACTGTTCCTGGACAGTTCGAACTGACCTTCACTCATCCTTCTAACCTCTTCCAGTTTCAGGAACAGTTCCAGGACAGTTCCAGGACAGTTCCGGGAACAGTTCCTGGACAGTTCCAGGAACAGTTCCTGGACAGTTCCAGGAACAGTTCCAGGACAGTTCCAGGAACAGTTCCAGGAACAGTTCCTGGAACAGTTCCAGGAACAGTTCCAGCTCCAGTTGTGAGCTCAGGTGGTAACGATGAAGCTGAACAGCTCAGGTGTGCTCCATGTCCCGCCCCTTTGACTTCTGACATCACCAGTGACCTTTCTGCAGAATGACTGCTGAGCATCAGTAGCAGATTTTTCTGTTGGAAAGCTGCAATATTGCAGAATTTGCGATGATAAATGACAAAACCTTGCTACATAATAAAGTCTGATGTCTGTCTGTTCTGACTCCTCACATTTCAGTGTCCAGGACATCGTTGCTATGGTTACCGTACGTCCTCGGGCTCTCTGGGTTTGAGCCTGGACTCAGCAGACGACAAAACACTGATTATTCTTCCAGGGCCGGAGGAGGAGGAGGAGGGGAGTTCAGGGGGAGGGGGGGGGGGGGGGGTCGGGGAGTTCAGGGGGGAGGGGGGCTCTGAATGAATTCCATCACGTTCCCAGGAAGCTGATTGGCTGAACTGTGTTTGTTTCTGAGCCTCTGAAATCCCCGACTGGAGACCAGAAACTGAGACACAAACTGGTCTGCTGCTAAAATGATCCACAGCAGGAACACTGACAGCTCAACCAGAACCAGAACCAGAACCAGACCCCTGAGGCCCAGAACCAGACCCCTGAGACCCAGACCCCTGAGACCCAGAACCAGACCCCTGAGAACCAGACCCCTGAGAACCAGAACCAGACCCCTGAGAACCAGACCCCTGAGACCCAGAACCAGACCCCTGAGACCCAGAACCAGACCCCTGAGGCCCAGAGTCCCTGAAACCTCCAATCCAGACTACTTTTAGAGGAAAGTTCCTGCCAGTGTCCCGACCGCTAGAGGCTGCAGTTCCTCTACCGACCGCTAGAGGCTGCGGTTCCTCTACTGACCACTAGAGGCTGCGGTTCCTCTACCGACCGCTAGAGGCTGCGGTTCCTCTACCGACCGCTAGAGGCTGCGGCTCTCTACCGACCGCTAGAGGCTGCGGTTCCTCTACCGACCGCTAGAGGCTGCAGTTCCCCTACCGACCGCTAGAGGCTGCAGTTTCTCTACCGACCGCTAAAGGCTGCAGTTCCTCTACCGACCACTAGAGGCTGCAGTTCCTCTACCGACCGCTAGAGGCTGCAGTTCCTCTACCGACCGCTAGAGGCTGCAGTTCCTCTACTACGCGACCACTAGAGGCTGCAGTTTCCACAGACCGCTAGAGGTTGCAGTTCCTCTACCGACCGCTAGAGGCTGCAGTTCCTCTACCGACCACTAGAGGCTGCAGTTCCTGTACCGACCACTAGAGGCTGCAGTTCCTCTAATGACCGCTAGAGGCTCCAGTTCCTCTACCGACCACTAGAGGCTGCAGTTCCTCTACCGACCACTAGAGGCTGCAGTTCCTCTACCGACCACTAAAGGCTGCAGTTCCTCTACCGACCACTAAAGGCTGCAGTTCCTCTACCGACCCCTAGAGGCTGCGGTTCCTATTCTGACCGCTAGAGGCTGCAGTTCCTCTACCGACCTCTAGAGGCTGCAGTTCCTCTACCGACCACTAGAGGCTGCGGTTCCTCTACCGACCTCTAGAGGCTGCGGTTCCTATTCTGACCTCTAGAGGCTGCGGTTCCTCTACCGACCTCTAGAGGCTGCGGTTTCTCTACCGACCACTAGAGGCTGCGGTTCCTATTCTGACCTCTAGAGGCTGCAGTTCCTCTACCGACCACTAGAGGCTGCGGTTCCTCTACCGACCACTAGAGGCTGCGGTTCCTATTCTGACCTCTAGAGGCTGCAGTTCCTCTACCGACCACTAGAGGCTGCGGTTCCTCTACCGACCACTAGAGGCTGCGGTTCCTCTACCGACCGCTAGAGGCTGCGGTTCCTCTACCGACCACTAGAGGCTGCGGTTCCTCTACCGACCACTAGAGACTGCGGTTCCTCTACCGACCGCTAGAGGCTGCGGTTCCTCTACCGACCACTAGAGGCTGCGGTTCCTATTCTGACCGCTAGAGGCTGCAGTTCCTCTACCGACCACTAGAGACTGCAGTTCCTCTACCGACCACTAGAGGCTGCAGTTCCTCTACCGACCACTAGAGGGAGCAGTTCCTCTACCGACCGCTAGAGACTGCAGTTCCTCTACCGACCACTAGAGGGAGCAGTTCCTCTACCGACCGCTAGAGACTGCAGTTCCTCTACCGACCACTAGAGGGAGCAGTTCCTCTACCGACCACTAGAGGCTGCAGTTCCTCTACCGACCGCTAGAGGGTCCAGTTCCTCTACTGACCGCTAGAGGGAGCAGTTTGTCCACTGAGTAGGTACTTGGGTTGCCAGGAGGTTTTTTTCTTTATATATCATGACATGGTGAAAGAAGTTATGTGTTGAGTTTTTTTGTTTGTATGTTTTAAAAGGTTTTTGTTTCTCTTATAGCCTTTATTCACTGTTAGTCAGATAGACAGGAAACCGGAGACAGTGAGGAAGGCCGGCAGTGAAACCTGTCTGCTGCAGGTCTGCAGCCTCTGATCCAGCTGCTGAAACACCTGGCTGATGTGTTGCCCATGTGTTCTTAAATTTTCTTGATTCTTTTTCTGAACTGAACTGAAAGTGAATCATGTGACCTGTTGATTCCCCACATCAGTCATTATAAGACAAAAAAATAAAACTCATATTTGAAGCTCAGTCCCACACCAGACTGTTAATAAATATAATGTGACCCGTCCACCAGCAGAGGGCAGCAGCGCGCTGGTCAACACCGCTGAACGATCGGCTGGTTCTCTTTTCCAGAAACTCCTCTGCTCCTTTAGGGAGGTGAAAACCACAGACCAGTCAGAAACCTGAACCTCTGCTGGTCCAGAGGGCTGACGGTCTGGAAAGGCCCTAATTTCTTCACAGACAAACGGATCAGTGATGCAGGAAGTGAGTCAGCATGGAGGAGCTGTAGCAGGGTTAGCGTTAGCGTTAGCCTGGTCTGGTCCAGCGCTCTGTGAAGAATCCAGCAGCCTGAAGGTCTGCGGGGCTGCACCAGACCAGAACCGAGCGCACCAACATCTGGATCAGCTGGGTTTACCTGCGTTATTATCACCTCAGCCGGTTAAAGCTGCAGGTCCAAGTGCAACAGCAGCACCTGCACAGGTGGACTCCAGGTGGAGCAGGTTTAGGGTTAGGGAGCAAAAAGGGCTGAATTTACAACCAAAAGTTTTTCATCTGGTAGGAATGAATGTGAGGAAAACGAAGGATTTTATTTCTATTACTCAGTAGCTGAACATTTCCACGGAAACGTCCTCTACAGTTGATTTATTCATCAACAGCTCTGACAGGAAACCGGTTTGGGGGGGAGGAGACATACTTGTGGTTGTGAGACTGGAGGCTTCTGGGTAAAAGGTACTGAATGTTAACTGGCTGTTATGCAACCACTCAGCCTCCTGGGAATCAGACGTTTGTGTCTGCAGACCCGGTTCCCACCACAGGACCGGCCCGCACACGCTCAGACGGGACCGGCCCGCACACGCTCAGACGGGACCGGCCCGCACACGCTCAGACGGGACCGGCCCGCACACGCTCAGACGGGACCGGCCCGCACATGCTCAGACGGGACCGGCCCGCACACGCTCAGACGGGACCGGTCACGCTCTCAGAACCGACTCAAACTCATTAGAGGAGAATTAAAACAGCAACGAGCCAAACAAGGTCTGGACTGCAGTCATGATTCCTGTAGACTCTGACCCAGTTCTGACCCACTGTGACCCGGTCCTGACCCGCTCTGACCCGGTTCTGACCCTAACCCTAACCCACTCTTACCTGGTTCAAACCCAGTTATGACCCGCTCTGACCCAGTTCTGACCCTCACCCTAATCCTAACCTGCTCTGACCAAGTTCTGACCCAGTTCTGACCCATTCTGACCTGGTTCTGACCCGGTTCTGACCCACTGTGTCCCGGTACTGACCCACTCTGACCAAGTTCCGACCCTAATCCTAACCTGCTCTGACCTGGTGCTGACCCAGTTATGACCCACTCTAACCCAGTTGTGACCTGCTCTGACCCGGTCCTGACCCAGTTATGACCCTAACCCTAATCCTAACCCCCTCTGACCCAGTTCTGACCTGATCCTGACCCGGTTCTGACCCTAACCCTAATCCTAACCCGCTCTGACCAGGTTAGGACCTAGTTCTGACCCGCTCTGACCTGGTTCTGACCCGGTTCTGACCCACTGTGACCCGCTACTGACCTGCTCTGACCCGGTTCTGACCCTAACCCTAATCCTAACCTGCTTTGAGCTGGTTCTGACCCAGTTATGACCCACTCTAACCCAGTTCTGACTCCCTCTGACCCGGTCCTGACCCAGTTCTGACCCTAACCCTAATCCTTAACCCGCTCTGACCCAGTTCTGACCCGGTCCTGACCCAGTTCTGACCCTAACCCTAATCCTAACCCACTCTGACCCAGTTCTGACCCGGTCCTGACCCAGTTCTGACCCTAACCCTAATCGTTACCCACTCTGACCCAGTTCTGACCCGGTCCTGACCCAGTTCTGACCCTAACCCTAATCCTTACCCACTCTGACCCAGTTCTGACCCGGTCCTGATCCACTCTGACAGCGTCGCCACGTTACAGGATGTTTCTCTGAAGTCCACCGAACGTCAGTGAAAATGCAAATGGAGATGTTTCTGCTGTGTCACCTGACTGTCTGGTTCTTGAAGTCTACAGGTGTGTACTGGGGGCGGAGCCTCAACCTTCAGGTGCAGTTTGTGAAAGACTGAGTTGGATCCAGAACCTCAGTTCCAGAGGAGTTGTGACGCTGTGTAAAACATTAATAAAGTCCATATTTTATTCCCAGTAGACCATGAAGAACATTTGACCATCTCATGGAAACATCAGCTCATTGATGCAACACATCTGGACACATCAGGTTCGTCAGGGTTAGGGGTTCAGGATTAGGGGTTTGGGATTAGGGGATTAGCGATTAGGGTTAGGGTCCATGTCTTTTTACAGGTTCAGCGTTTCCAACTCAATCAGCTGACTGACATGAACCTGATATCAACCTTCACCTGCACCTGGAACCTACCTGCACAGGTGAAGCTACAACTCTGTTGACACCTCAGTGGGGGCGTGGTCAGGGATCATCTTTCTGGTAACTGTGACACATTTCTTGGAGAAGTACTGAAGGACTGAATCAGTGTCATTAGACCGTCCACTGATGAGGTTTTATCTGATGTCTGGTCATAAATGAGTTTATACAAGAGTCAAAGTTCAGCAGCTCTGCGCCGAGAAGAACCGCCCTGAAACAACAGCGATCAGACAACAACGATCAGAAAACAGCGATCAAACAACGATCAAACAACAGCGATCAAACAACAACAATCAGAAAACAGCGATCAAACAACGATCAAACGACAGCGATCAAACAACGATCAAACGACAACGATCAAACAACTATCAAACGACAGCGATCAAACAACAATGATCAAACAACAGCAATCAAACAACGATCAAACGACAGCGATCAAACAACAGCAATCAAACAACAACAATCAAAAAACAGCGATCAAACAACAGCGATCAGACAACAACGATCAAACAACAGCAATCAAACAACGATCAAACGACAGCGATCAGACAACAACGATCAAACAACAATGATCAAACAACAGCGATCAAACGACAGCGATCAAACAACAGCAATCAAACAACGATCAAACGACAGCGATCAGACAACAACGATCAAACAACAGCAATCAAACAACGATCAAACGACAGCAATCAAACAACAGCAATCAAACAACAACAATCAGAAAACAGCGATCAAACAACAGCGATCAAACAACAGCAATCAAACAACAACAATCAGAAAACAGCGATCAAACAACGATCAAACGACAGCGATCAAACCACAATGATTAGACAACAGCGATCAAACAACAACGATCAAACAACAGCGAACAAACAACAACGATCAAACAACAACGATCAGACAGCGATCACACAAATATGATCAAACAACAACGATCAAACAACAATGATCAAACAACAGCGATCAGACAACAAAGATCAAACAACAATGATCAAACAGCGATCACACAAAAACGATCAAACAACAACGATCAAACAACAACGATCAACGATGAGACAGCACCTATAAACCAACAACCATAAAACAGCCGTGAAAGAATTACACTTTAGTTGTCAATCTGAAGCTTTTTCTTATTTTATTGTAACATTTTTGTTGCAACTTTTTGATTTAATATTTCAGGCTTTTGTAGAAAATCGTCAACTTTCACAAAATTGAAACATTTTCACAAAAACAGTTTAATGTCGCAAAATTGCACATTTGGTATAATTGATACTTTCTGACCTAAAATCCAGAATTTAGCTGTAAAGTTGTGAATTTTGCAGTGTCAGAACCTTTTTATGTTAAATGAATATTTTTGTCATACATTCACAAATTTGTGACTTTTTAAAATAAATTACAACTTTATGTGAAAAAAAATTCAAAAGGGGTGAATTTTTGTTATAAAATCTAAAATTTCTCAAACTCACAACTTTTTTTCTGAAAAATTTCAAAAATAAAAAATTCTAATTCTAAAAATATAAAATTCTTAAAATTGTGACTTCAATCGAATCTGAAGTCACAATTTGACAAAAATGTTCATCCATGTTTTTGCTGTAAAAATTATGAATTTTTGTTGCAAAGTCTCATAAAAGTCTCACAAATCTTTATTGGTTTTTCAAAATCTTAACTTTATGACGTAAGACTGCTACGTTTGATGGTGAAATCGCTGCTCAAACGTTGTTCTGCAGAAAGTGGGAGGAGCTTGAGCACCACCTGGAGTCGACCTGTTTGTCCACCTGACAAACTCCATGTACTGATGAAATCTGATATACACTGACCTGGAAGCCACCAAGACTCAGGTCACAGAGCAATGACTGCATGGATTAGCACCATTAGCATGCATTAGCACCATTTAGCAACATAAGCATGCATTAGCACCATTTAGCATCATTAGCTATAATACAGTAATATTATACCAATCATACATTAACACCATTTATTAGTGTGAACTAGGAATGTTAGCACATGTTAACATAAGTCATTATTATCAAAGGCGAGGAACAATTTACAATACTACCATGCATTAGCATCATGTAGTACAATTAGAGTATGTAGCATTATATAGCAATAACTGCATACAATAGCTTCAGCTATCAATATTAGCATGTTAACATTAGCTAATAATATTAGCATACCTTAGTATCAACTACCAATATTAGGATACATTAGCAGCATCTAGCAATGTTAGCATACTTTAGCAGCATCTAGCAATATTAGCATATATAAAAATAATTTAGCAATGTTAGTAAAGAGTAGAATTAACGACAGCATGGACAGCTGTTGGACATCTGTGACGTCTTCTTACATTGTTGCATTTTGTTGACAGCAGACTGATGACATAAAGATGTGAAGTGGAGCTGGAGCGCTGGTGTTCAGGTTGGAAGGGACCACTTTGATCCAGGATCAACTCCCCATCACCAACACAGTTTCTGGTCACATCTGCAGTCGGTGTGGAACTGATCCAGAACATTCCTGCAGACCTGCTGCTTCAGCTGCTCCAGATTTAGCAGCTGCCGTCACCAGAATAGGAGCTGTTTTCAGTTTCTGAGGGATGTTCAGTCCCCCCTGAAGACCAGAGTCACCGACCCACTGACCGGTACCCAGAACTCAGCTGGACCTAGACCCAGCAGGGGTGCCGTCCAACAGGAGACAGAGTACACAAACATGCAGACTTCACCAGCAGCTTCATTCCAAACTAAAACAAACAAACATCAGTTTTATTTCTGGAACATTCCAGTGGTGCTGAGTTTCATGTTTTCTTCCTCTGAAAAGACCAAGATAACCATCAGATCTGAGTCTCAACCAGCTGCTTTTGTTCTGAACTTCTATTTATGTCTCATCTTCTCCAAATGACCTCCTTCAGGTTTCATCTTCAGTTTGGAGGCAGCTTCAAAGATTTTCTTCAACAAAGCCTCAGTCAGAAAACGCCGGGACAATATGGAACAAAGGAATAAAATCAGTTCAGAATATAAGTATATATTAGCATCATTTAGCAGTGTTAGCATATATTTGCATCATTTAGCAATGTTAGCATATATTAGCATTGTTTAGTTATATTAACATATATTTGCATTATTTAGTAATACTGGCATATGTTAGCATTATTTGATATTAGTATATATTAACATCATTTAGTAAGATTAGCATATGTAAGTATCACTTAGCAATATTAGCATATATTAAAATAATGTAGTAATATTGATATATAAGCACCATTTAGCAATATTAGCCTATATTAGCATAATTTAGTAATATTATCATACATTGGCATAATTTAGCAATACTATTATATATTTGCATCATTTAGTAATATTGGCATATATATTCGCCTAAATTAGCATCATTTAGTAGTATTTCCATATATTAGCATCATTTAACAATATTAGTATATATTAGCATAATTTGGCAATATTAGTATATATTAGCATCATTTAGTAATATTGGTATATATTAGCACAATTTAGCAATATTAGCCTATATTAGCATAATTTAGTAATATTATCATACATTGGCATAATTTAGCAATATTAGTATTTATTAGCATCATTTAATAAGATTAGCCTATGTTAACATCATTAGTAAGATCAGCATATGTTAACATCAATTAGTGAGATTAGCTTATGTTAGTATCCACTCCATTTACCATCAACTAGTAACATTAGGATGGTAGCATAATCTAGCAATATTAGCAAAAGCTAAACTGTGCATCTTCTTAGTTTGACAAAAATCCAGAAAGGTTTTATTGAAGGATGTCAGCTGTAGTCGTGAACTCATAGTGAGGACGAGTGTGCAAACTGAAGACGTCACTGACACAAACGAACCCGAACTGTTGTCTTTCAGAGGAAACCACCACTTTCAGATATAAATGGGGTCACCAGCCAGAGTCTTTCTGAGCCGGTCCCAAGTCCAGATAAATACAGAGGATCGTGACAGGAAGAAGATCTGACGTAAAACCGATGAAACTGACCATGAGAACCACCAGACCCATTAAACCCTCCCAGACCTGAGTCAAGATGTGTTCCATCTTCATTTCTTCTGGTCTCTGACGTACACATTTACACATTTATCCAGATTTATCCAGATTTATCCAGAAGGACCTTGTAGTTTCTGAGGTAAACTCACTTTAGATCAGTGACGTCATTTCAGAGCAGAACTAGGCTTCAGTTTCTTCTGGTTTTCCGTTCAGAGACGTTCCAGGGAGGTTCAGGAGCCAGAAACGGGCCGACTGATGAGTCTGGGTCCAGTCTGATGAGTTCAGTCTGATGAGTCCTGCAGATGTTTTCTGGTGGAAACAGAGGGGGGGGGCTGCAGGGCTCCAGACTGGTTTAAAGAACTGGATCATCAGTGGTTTCAGATGGTTTCAGCATTACAGACCACAAACAGGAAGCTGTGAATAAACGAGGGACCGAGAGCCACAACTGGGCCGAAGGGTTAGAGTTAGAGTTAGAGTTAGAGTTAGAACATCTAACCCAGCTAGAGTTAGAACATCGAACCCAGTTAGAGTTAGAGTTAGGGTTAGAACATCTAACCCAGTTAGGGTTAGAGTTAGAGTTAGAGTTAGAGTTAGAGTTAGAGTTAGAACATCTAACCCTAACCCAGCTAGAGTTAGAACATCTAACCCAGCTAGAGTTAGAACATCTAACCCTAACCCAGCTAGAGTTAGAACATCTAACCTATTTAGAGTTAGAACATCTAACCCAGTTAGAGTTAGAACATCTAACCTATTTAGAGTTAGAACATCGAACCCAGTTAGAGTTAGAACATCTAACCAAGTTACAGTTAGAGTTAGGCTTAGGGTTAGAGTTAGAACATCTAACCCATTTAGAGTTAGAACATCTAACCCAGTTAGGGTTAGAGTTAGAACATCGAACCCATTTAGAGTTAGAACATCTAACCCAGTTAGAGTTAGAACATCGAACCCAGTTAGAGTTAGAACATCGAACCCAGTTAGAGTTAGAACATCTAACCCAGTTAGAGTTAGAACATCTAACCCAGTTAGAGTTAGAGTTAGAACATCTAACCCAGTTAGGTTTAGGGTTAGATGTTCTAACCCAGCTGGAACCAGGAACCAGGACCAGGAGAGGAACCAGGAGCAGGAAAAGGAACTAGGACCAGGAGCAGGAACCAGGAGACGGAACCAGAAGAGGAACCATGAGCAGGAACCAGAAGAGGCGGAGCAGCAGCAGCTGGTCACCACTGGACTGTGACGGTTCACAGCTGATCATGAAGACGTAGACCAGGGACCAGGGACATTCTGAGGACAGAAGAAGAAGCTCCTCTTCCTGACTGACTTCTTATCTCAGAGACGGGTTTGTTTGGGTTCCTGCTTCCTGCATCATCTCAGATGGTTTGAATGTTCGACCAAGATAAGAGAGTAAAGGAGATCAAACAGGCCCCGCCCCCTTGGTTGGGGGCCCCGCCCCCTTGGTTATCTGCCAGACATCAGCTTCGTCTCCAGACATGTTCAGCAGTTAAACTGTCCTGCTCTGTCCTGTATGTCCTGCTCCGTCCTGCTCTGTCCTGCTCTGTCCTGTCTGTCCTGCTCCGTCCTGCTCTGTCCTGCTCTGTCCTGTCTGTCCTGCTCCATCCTGCTCTGTCCTGTATGTCCTGCTCTGTCCTGCTTTGTCCTGTCTGTCCTGCTCTGTCCTGAAACAGGCCCCGCCCCCTTGGTTATCTGCCAGACATCAGCTTCGTCTCCAGACATGTTCAGCAGTTAAAGTGTCCTGCTCCATTCTGCTCTGTCCTGTATGTCCTGCTCTGGGACACTGACAGAACTTCAAAGGACTGACAGTTTGACTGTAGGGTTAGGGTCAGGATTGATTTAGTGATTGTGTGAATGATTCTAAAATCAATCCTGATGACCCTCTGGGGGCCTCATGACCTCCTACAGAAGTCAGCTGGTGTCTGAACCAGGACCAGGTCCAAGAACCAGGACCACGTTTGACTGACCTGGACCCCACAGCTTCAAACTGATGTTCCACAAAACCACATTACTGGATCATCTGGAGTGAGTCTGCAGATGAGACTGGACCTGGATCCAGACTGGAGACCTTCATGAAAGGGTCAGGGTCAGGACCTGGATCCAGACTGGAGACCTTCATGAGAGGGTCAGGGTCAGGACCTGGATCCAGACTGGAGACCTTCATGAGAGGGTCAGGGTTAGGACCTGGATCCAGGCTGGAGACCTTCATGAGAGGGTCAGGGTTAGGACCTGGATCCAGACTGGAGGCCTTCATGAGAGGGTCAGGGTCAGGACCTGGATCCAGACTGGAGACCTTCATGAGAGGGTCAGGGTCAGGACCTGGATCCAGACTGGAGACCTTCATGAGAGGGTCAGGGTTAGGACCTGGATCCAGGCTGGAGACCTTCATGAGAGGGTCAGGGTTAGGACCTGGATCCAGACTGGAGACCTTCATGAGAGGGTCAGGGTCAGGACCTGGATCCAGGCTGGAGACCTTCATGAGAGGGTCAGGGTTAGGACCTGGATCCAGACTGGAGACCTTCATGAGAGGGTCAGGGTCAGGACCTGGATCCAGGCTGGAGACCTTCATGAGAGGGTCAGGGTTAGGACCTGGATCCAGACTGGAGACCTTCATGAGAGGGTCAGGGTTAGGACCTGGATCCAGACTGGAGACCTTCATGAGAGGGTCAGGGTTAGGACCTGGATCCAGACTGGAGACCTTCATGAGAGGGTCAGGGTTAGGACCTGGATCCAGGCTGGAGACCTTCATGAGAGGGTCAGGGTTAGGACCTGGATCCAGACTGGAGACCTTCATGAGAGGGTCAGGACCTGGATCCAGACTGGAGACCTTCATGAGAGGGTCAGGACCTGGATCCAGACTGGAGACCTTCATGAGAGGGTCAGGGTTAGGACCTGGATCCAGGCTGGAGACCTTCATGAGAGGGTCAGGGTTAGGACCTGGATCCAGGCTGGAGACCTTCATGAGAGGGTCAGGGTTAGGACCTGGATCCAGACTGGAGACCTTCATGAGAGGGTCAGGGTCAGGACCTGGATCCAGACTGGAGGAGCTGTGGATGGTTTCAAAGTCCAGGTTAATACATCAATACATGTTCCCCACAGATGTTCCTGACAGATGTTCCCCACAGATGTTCCTGACAGATGTTTCTGACAGATGTTCCCCACAGATTTCCTGACAGATGTTCCCACAGATGTTTCCTGACAGATGTTCCCCACAGATGTTCCTGACAGATGTTCCCCACAGATGTTTCTGACAGATGTTCCCCACAGATGTTCCTGACAGATGTTCCCCACAGATGTTCCTGACAGATGTTCCCCACAGATGTTCCTGACAGATGTTCCCCACAGATGTTCCTGACAGATGTTCCCCACAGATGTTTCTGACAGATGTTCCCCACAGATGTTCCTGACAGATGTCCCCACAGATGTTCCTGACAGATGTTCCCCACAGATGTTCCCCACAGATGTTCCTGACAGATGTGGCTACATCTAAAAGAGGAATAAACAGACTTTCAAACAGCCCAAAATAATCTAACAATCTAATAATTCATGACTTTATTATATTATTAAATGCTATGGATTGTACCTGAATGTACTGGAACAGGAGACTTCAGGTATATTCAGGTGTGTTCAGGTATATTCAGGTGTGTTCAGGTATATTCCTGTGTGGTTCACAGGTATGTCATTCAGCAGTGAATTCCAAGTCTGGGTGGGTCCTCAGTCTCAGCTTGTCCTGGGTTTCGGTGGTGTGTGTGTGTGTGTGTGTGTGTGGGGGGGGGGGGGGGTGGGGGGGGGGGGGGGGGGGGGGGGGGGGGGGTCCTACTTCACTGGTATGCAGGTCAGAGGGCGGTGCTAAAAGGTGGAAACTCACCTGCTGGAACATGAACAGCCAGAGTTTCAGATGTCTTTGATGTTATGATTGTTCAGGTCCAGTCGTGGTCCAGTTGTGGTCCTGTTCAGGTCAGGTCCAGTTGTGGTCCGTTGTGGTCCTGTTCAGGTCCAGTTCAGGTCCGGTTCTGGTCCTGTTCAGGTCCAGTTCAGGTCCAGTTGTGGTCCTGTTCAGGTCCAGTTCAGGTCCGGTTCTGGTCCTGTTCAGGTCCGGTTATAGTGCTGGAGGGCTCAGAGTTCCCAGCAGGAATGATCTCAGCTGATAAACAGGAAATCTGTTTCAACATGAAACCTGTCTGAGATGAAGCAACAGCAGCAGATCTAAACCAGGATGAACCTGAGGAACAGAAACAGATCCTCAGATAAGCAGCAGGACCTGCACGAACATGTCCACACACAGAGACGGAGACAGACAGGAAATCAGGGCAGACAGGCAGACAGGATCACAGGCCGGGGTTCGAACCTGCGACTGCTGCAGGGTGACTGTAGTCTCTGAACATGGACTCCTGCCCCAACCGCTGCACCACCATCTGAGCAAATATCACTACGTAAAGTTCTAATATTAATTCCTAATAAAATAAAATCCAAATAAAAATTAAAAAAAACAGCTGGATAAAGAAAAAAAAGAGAAAGAACACAGGACAGAGAGAGGACGGAGGACGGAGGACAGATTTATAAACAGATGTAGGCAGCAACACTGAGGTGGTCAGAGGATCAGACTGCAGGTCAGCATGTTAGTGGACATCCCAGAGACACCTGTATAGACAGGTGGAGGTCAACGCTGGGATGACGTCTATATAGACAGGTGGAGGTCAACGCTGGGATGACGTCTATATAGACAGGTGGAGGTCAACGCTGGGATGACGTCTATATAGACAGGTGGAGGTCAACGCCTGGATGATGTCTATATAGACGGGTGGAGGTCAACGCTGGGATGACGTCTATATAGACAGGTGGAGGTCAACGCTGGGATGACGTCTATATAGACAGGTGGAGGTATACACTGGGATGAGGTCCATATAGACGGGTGGATGTCAACGCTGGAATGACGTCTATATAGACGGTGGAGGTTAATGCTGGGATGACATCTGTATAGACAGGTGGAGGTCACGCTGGGATGACGTCTATATAGACAGGTGGAGGTCAACGCTGGGATGACGTCTATATAGACAGGTGGAGGTCAACGCTGGGATGACGTCTATATAGACAGGTGGAGGTCAACGCTGGAATGACGTCTATATAGACGGTGGAGGTTAATGCTGGGATGACGTCTATATAGACGGGTGGAGGTCAACGCTGGGATGACGTCTATATAGACGGGTGGAGGTCAACGCTGGGATGACGTCTATATAGACGGGAGGAGGTCAACGCTGGGACGACGTCTATATAGACGGGTGGAGGTCAACGCTGGGATGACGTCTATATAGACAGGTGGAGGTCAACGCTGGGATGACGTCTATATAGACGGGTGGAGGTCACGCTGGGATGACGTCTATATGACAGGTGGAGGTCAACGCTGGGATGACGTCTATATAGACGGGTGGAGGTCAACGCTGGGATGACGTCTATATAGACGGGTGGAGGTCAACGCTGGGGATGACGTCTATATAGACGGGTGGAGGTCAACGCTGGGATGACGTCTATATAGACAGGTGGAGGTCAACGCTGGGATGACGTCTATATAGACAGGTGGAGGTCAACGCTGGGATGACGTCTATATAGAGGTGGAGGTCAACGCTGGGATGACGTCTATATAGACAGGTGGAGGTCAACGCTGGGATGACGTCTATATAGACGGGTGGAGGTCAACACTGGGATGACGTCTATATAGACAGGTGGAGGTCAACGCTGGATGACGTCTATATAGACGGTGGAGGGTCAACGCGGGATGACGTCTATATAGACAGGTGGAGGTCAACGCTGGGATGACGTCTATATAGACAGGTGGAGGTCAACGCTGGGATGACGTCTATATAGACAGGTGGAGGTCAACGCTGGGATGACGTCTATATAGACAGGTGGAGGTCAACGCTGGGATGACGTCTATATAGACGGGTGACGTCTATAGACGGGTGGAGGTCAACGCGGGATGACGTCTATATAGACGGGTGGAGTCAACGCTGGGATGACGTCTATATAGACAGGTGGAGGTCAACGCTGGATGACGTCTATATAGACAGGTGGAGGTCACGCTGGGATGACGTCTATATAGACGGGTGGAGGTCAACGCTGGGATGACGTCTATATAGACAGGGTGGAGGTCAACGCTGGGATGACGTCTATATAGACGGGTGGAGGTCAACGCTGGGATGACGTCTATATAGACAGGGTGGAGGTCAACGCTGGGATGAGGTCTATATAGACGGGTGGAGGTCAACGCTGGGATGACGTCTATATAGACAGGTGGAGGTCAACGCTGGGATGACGTCTATATAGACAGGTGGAGGTCAACGCTGGGATGACGTCTATAGACGGTGGGGGTCAACGCTGGGATGACGTCTATATAGACAGGTGGAGGTCAACGCTGGGATGACGTCTATATAGACGGGTGGAGGTCAACGCTGGGATGACGTCTATATAGACAGGTGGAGGTCAACGCTGGGATGACGTCTATATAGACAGGTGGAGGTCAACGCTGGGATGACGTCTATATAGACGGGTGGAGGTCAACGCTGGGATGACGTCTATATAGACGGGTGGAGGTCAACGCTGGGATGACGTCTATATAGACGGGTGGAGGTCAACGCTGGGATGACGTCTATATAGACGGGTGGAGGTCAACGCTGGGATGACGTCTATATAGACGGGTGGAGGTCAACGCTGGGATGACGTCTATATAGACGGGTGGAGGTCAACGCTGGGATGACGTCTATATAGACGGTGGACGTCAACGCTGGGATGACGTCTATATAGACGGGTGGAGGTCAACGCTGGGATGACGTCTATATAGACGGGTGGAGGTCAACGCTGGGATGACGTCTATATAGACGGGTGGAGGTCAACGCTGGGATGACGTCTATATAGACAGGTGGAGGTCAACGCTGGGATGACGTCTATATAGACGGGTGGAGGTCAACGCTGGGATGACGTCTATATATAGACGGGTGGAGGTCAACGCTGGGATGACGTCTATATAGACGGGTGGAGGTCAACGCTGGGATGACGTCTATATAGACGGGTGGAGGTCAACGCTGGGATGACGTCTATATAGACGGGTGGAGGTCAACGCTGGGATGACGTCTATATAGACAGGTGGAGGTCAACGCTGGGATGACGTCTATATAGAGGGTGGAGGTCAACGCTGGGATGACGTCTATATAGACGGGTGGAGGTCAACGCTGGGATGACGTCTATATAGACAGGTGGAGGTCAACGCTGGGATGACGTCTATATAGACGGGTGGAGGTCAACGCTGGGATGACGTCTATATAGACAGGTGGAGGTCAACGCTGGGATGACGTCTATATAGACACGGGTGGAGGTCAACGCTGGGATGACGTCTATATAGACAGGTGGAGGTCAACGCTGGGATGACGTCTATATAGACGGGTGGAGGTCAACGCTGGGATGACGTCTATATAGACGGGTGGAGGTCAACGCTGGGATGACGTCTATATAGACGGGTGGAGGTCAACGCTGGGATGACGTCTATATAGACGGGTGGAGGTCAACGCTGGGATGACGTCTATATAGACGGGGGGAGGTCAACGCTGGGATGACGTCTATATAGACAGGTGGAGGTCAACGCTGGGATGACGTCTATATAGACGGGTGGAGGTCAACGCTGGGATGACGTCTATATAGACAGGTGGAGGTCAACGCTGGGATGACGTCTATATAGACGGGTGGAGGTCAACGCTGGGATGACGTCTATATAGACGGGTGGAGGTCAACGCTGGGATGACGTCTATATAGACAGGGGGGAGGTCAACGCTGGGATGACGTCTATATAGACAGGTGGAGGTCAACGCTGGGATGACGTCTATATAGACGGGTGGAGGTCAACGCTGGGATGACGTCTATATAGACAGGTGGAGAGGTCAACGCTGGGATGACGTCTATATAGACAGGTGGAGGTCAACGCTGGGATGACGTCTATATAGACAGGTGGAGGTCAACGCTGGGATGACGTCTATATAGACGGGTGGAGGTCAACGCTGGGATGACGTCTATAGACAGGTGGAGGTCAACGCTGGGATGACGTCTATATAGACAGGTGGAGGTCAACGCTGGGATGACGTCTATATAGACAGGTGGAGGTCAACGCTGGGATGACGTCTATATAGACAGGTGGAGGTCAACGCTGGGATGACGTCTATATAGACAGGGGTGGAGGTCAACGCTGGGATGACGTCTATATAGACGGGTGGAGGTCAACGCTGGGATGACGTCTATATAGACAGGTGGAGGTCAACGCTGGGATGACGTCTATATAGACAGGTGGAGGTCAACGCTGGGATGACGTCTATATAGACAGGTGGAGGTCAACGCTGGGATGACGTCTATATAGAAAGGTGGAGGTCAACGCTGGGATGACGTCTATATAGACAGGTGGAGGTCAACGCTGGGATGACGTCTATATAGACAGGTGGAGGTCAACGCTGGGATGACGTCTATATAGACAGGTGGGAGGTCAACTGGGATGACGTTCTATATAGACAGGTGGAGGTCAACGCTGGGATGACGTCTATATAGACGGGTGGAGGTCAACGCTGGGATGACGTCTATATAGACAGGTGGAGGTCAACGCTGGGATGACGTCTATATAGACAGGTGGAGGTCAACGCTGGGATGACGTCTATATAGACGGTGGAGGTCAACGCTGGGATGACGTCTATATAGACGGGTGGAGGTCAACGCTGGGATGACGTCTATATAGACGGGTGGAGGTCAACGCTGGGATGACGTCTATATAGACAGGTGGAGGTCAACGCTGGGATGACGTCTATATAGACGGGTGGAGGTCAACGCTGGGATGACGTCTATATAGACAGGGTGGAGGTCAACGCTGGGATGACGTCTATATAGACAGGTGGAGGTCAACGCTGGGGTGACGTCTATATAGACAGGTGGAGGTCAACGCTGGGATGACGTCTATATAGACGGGTGGAGGTCAACGCTGGGATGACGTCTATATAGACAGGTGGAGGTCAACGCTGGATGACGTCTATATAGACAGGTGGAGGTCAACGCTGGGGATGACGTCTATATAGACAGGTGGAGGTCAACGCTGGGATGACGTCTATATAGACGGGTGGAGGTCAACGCTGGGATGACGTCTATATAGACGGGTGGAGGTCATCGCTGGGATGACGTCTATATAGACTGGTGGAGGTCAACGCTGGGATGACGTCTATATAGACAGGTGGAGGTCAACGCTGGGATGACGTCTATATAGACAGGTGGAGGTCAACGCTGGGATGACGTCTATATAGACTGGTGGAGGTCAACGCTGGGATGGACGTCTATATAGACGGGTGGAGGTCAACGCCGGGATGAGTCTATATAGACAGGTGGAGGTCAACGCTGGGATGACGTCTTATAGACGGGTGGGAGGTCAACGCTGGATGACGTCTATATAGACAGGTGGAGGTCAACGCTGGGATGACGTCTATATAGACAGGTGGAGGTCAACGCTGGGATGACGTCTATATAGAGACAGGTGGAGGTCAACGCTGGGATGACGTCTTATAGACAGGTGGAGGTCAACGCTGGGATGACGTCTATATAGACAGGTGGAGGTCAACGCTGGGATGACATCTATATAGACAGGTGGAGGTCAACGCTGGGATGACGTCTATATAGACGGGTGGAGATGGTGTCAGCCTCCTGAACTCATACTGGTTGCTGGTTCCATAGTAAAGGTGTCTGACAGCAGGAGACGATCATTTGCTCAGCAGTCGTTCTGCAGAAAGGGGGAGGAGCTTCAGAGCCTTGATCTTCAGCCTTGGTTTCCTTCTGAGGAAACAAGGCCGTCAACTTTCCCAGAATGCTGACTGATGGAACTGGAGGCAACAGCATGATTCCAGAACAGCCTGTTATCACAGGAAGAGCCATTTAAAAGTCACGGTGTTGATCTGTAGGCCGTTCTGTTCTGCAGTCACCGTCTCCAAGTTAATTAGTCATTAATGAGCAACATGTGAACCGCTGAGTTGAAGTGGAGGAGGATGTTTTCAGAAGGACGTGCTGTTACTGGCAGCCGTGATTATCCCACCAGCATTCTGGCTCTGAAGGACCAGTAAACACCTCAGAACAACAAAGCCGTCTCCTGGTTGGAGCTTCTGCAGCTCAGACGGACTCTTCTGGGAAGTCTGAAGCAGAGCCAGCAGGACGTTAGCACCCTAACCCCGTTTAGGTCGGACTCAAGGGAGTTCTGGTCAGAACCGTGGTCCTCATGGCTCAGTGTGAAGAGTCTGAAGGGTTCGGGTCTGGAGGGGGTCTCAGACCTCGGACCCTGTGGAACCAGAACCAGTTGAGGTCAAGATTAAAACTATTTTGTTTTCAGTGTCAGCTGACCCTGACCTCTAACCCCTGACCCCTAACCCTGACCCCTACCTTTAGCCATGCTGCTGAGCTCCCATGATGCACTGGCCTGTGTGGCGTTTGCTGGTCAGTTCCTGTGTTCTTTATCTCTGACTTCTGTTCTGTTCTGGGCCTTTTTTGTTCTGGGCCCCAAACACTTCCATCAGCTTCTTCTCTTATCCAGTCTTCATCAAACTGATATGACCGGAACGTTCTGAGGCCTCTGCTGCAGGGAGATGCTAACGTTCATTTCCTCTGCTGCTCAACCAACCTGACGGCCTCAAACATGAAAACACCCTGACCCTAACCATGACCCCTGACCCCTGACCCTAACCCTGACCCCTGACCCCTAACACTGACCCCTGACCCCTAACCCCGACCCCTGACCCCTGACTAACACACTTGCTGCTGTGCTGAGTTCCACTTTCTTTAGAAACATCTAATCTCTGATGTTTCCTCAGTCAACGTGGAGAATTCAAATCTCTGTGTTCCTTCACAAAGATGTTTTCCGTGAAACCCGGTCCTTGGTTCTGGTGAGGGTTAAAGCTGAAAGCATCATCTCCAGCTGTGTTCGCAGCAGATCGTTCTGCCTCTGTCGCTCCTTTATTCTCCGCTGTGCTGTGTGAACAGCGCCAGGTACGTCTGGTACGTCTGAGCAGCGGTCCAAAAACCGCTGGTACCAGCAGAACTATGTTAGTCTCGTTTCAGACAAGTCTGGCTCAGCTCAGAACCTTTAGGTCACATAACGGTTACTGGGCTTGGATGAGCTCGTGTGGTCCAAAAATAGGCCAGATTAGTCAGGAATGAGGCTGTTATCTGTGACAGAATAGCTCAGGATTAACAGCACAGCGCCTGAACGAGCTGCTCATGATGAAGTCTGGTCATGTGACTGCGTTTCTGTCCTCTGACTGGCTCTGACAGAGAGCAGAGAGCTGAGTAAGGCCTGACGTGGAGATGTTTGGACCATGCTGTCACCAGCAGGATGACACAGAGATGAGGCCAGAGCTCCGCTCAGATCCTCCACGTCTGAGGAACCACAGCTGCACCGCTGCTGAGCTATTTATGGCCTCCATCAGAGGAATGAGGCCCGCCGTGGAGCTGTCATCAGCCGCAGCCGCTGGACGATCAGCCGCAGCCGCTAGACGATCAGCCACAGCTGCTGGACGATCAGCTGCTGGACGATCAGCCGCAGCCACTAGACGATCAGCCGCTGGACGATCAGCCACAGCCGCTGGACGATTAGCCACAGCTGCTGGACGATCAGCCGCTGGACGTCCAGCCACAGCCGCTGGACGATCAGCCGCAGCCGCTAGACGATCAGTCGCAGCCGCTAGACGATCAGCCGCTGGACGATCAGCACAGCCGCTGGACGATCAGCCACAGCTGCTGGACGATCAGCCACAGCTGCTGGACAATCAGCCGCAGCCACTGGACGATCAGTCGCAGCCGCTAGACGAACAGCCGCAGCCGCTGGATGATCAGCCGCAGCCGCTGGACGATCAGCCACAGCCGCTGGACGATCAGCAGCAGCCGCTAGACGATCAGCCGCTGGATGATCAGCCACAGCTGCTGGACGATCAGCCGCTGGACGATCAGCCGCAGCCACTGGACGTTCAGCCGCAGCCGCTAGACGAACAGCCGCAGCCGCTGGACGATCAGCCGCAGCCGCTGGACGATCAGCCGCAGCCGCTGGACGATCAGCCACAGCTGCTGGACGATCAGCTGCTGGACGATCAGCCGCAGCCACTAGACGATCAGCCGCTGGACGATCAGCCACAGCCGCTGGACGATTAGCCACAGCTGCTGGACGATCAGCCGCTGGACGTCCAGCCACAGCCGCTGGACGATCAGCCGCAGCCGCTAGACGATCAGTCGCAGCCGCTAGACGATCAGCCGCTGGACGATCAGCCACAGCCGCTGGATGATCAGCCACAGCTGCTGGACGATCAGCCACAGCTGCTAGACAATCAGCCGCAGCCACTGGACGATCAGTCGCAGCCGCTAGACGAACAGCCGCAGCCGCTGGACGATCAGCCGCACCCGCTGGACGATCAGCCACAGCCGCTGGACGATCAGCAGCAGCCGCTAGACGATCAGCCGCTGGATGATCAGCCACAGCTGCTGGACAATCAGCCGCAGCCACTGGACGATCAGCCGCAGCCGCTAGACGAACAGCTGCAGCCGCTGGATGATCAGCCGCAGCCGCTGGACGATCAGCTGCTGGACGATCAGCCGCTGGACGATCAGCCGCAGCCACTGGACGTTCAGCCGCAGCTGCTAGACGAACAGCCGCAGCCGCTGGACGATCAGCCGCAGCCGCTGGACGATCAGCCGCAGCCGCTGGACGATCAGCCACAGCTGCTGGACGATCAGCTGCTGGACGATCAGCCGCAGCCACTAGACGATCAGCCGCTGGACGATCAGCCACAGCCGCTGGACGATTAGCCACAGCTGCTGGACGATCAGCCGCTGGACGTCCAGCCACAGCCGCTGGACGATCAGCAGCAGCCGCTAGACGATCAGCCGCTGGATGATCAGCCACAGCTGCTGGACAATCAGCCGCAGCCACTGGACGATCAGCCGCAGCCGCTAGACGAACAGCTGCAGCCGCTGGATGATCAGCCGCAGCCGCTGGACGATCAGCTGCTGGACTATCAGCCGCTGGACGATCAGCCGCAGCCACTGGACGTTCAGCCGCAGCCGCTAGACGAACAGCCGCAGCCGCTGGACGATCAGCCGCAGCCGCTGGACGATCAGCCGCAGCCGCTGGACGATAAGCCGCAGCCGCTAGACGATCAGCCGCAGCCGCTAGACGATCAGCCGCTGGATGATCAGCCACAGCCGCTGGACAATCAGCCGCAGCCGCTGGACGATCAGCCGCAGCCGCTGGACGATCAGCCGCAGCCGCTGGACGATCAGCCACAGCCGCTGGACGATCAGCCGTAGCCGCTAGACGATCAGCTGCTGGACGATTAGCCACAGCCACTGGACGATCAGCCGCTGGACGATCAGCCGCTGGTTGCAGCCGGATGATTGTCTAGCAGCTGTGGCTGATCGGGGTTAGGGTTATGGTTATGGGGTTAGAGGAGAGGTTCTGTAGCTCCATTATTTTATTTTATTCTATATTATTTTATATGATTCTACATTATTTTATTCTATATTATATTATTTTGTATTATTCTAGATTATTTTATTCTACATTATATTATGTTGTATTCTTCTACATTATTTTATTCTATATTATATTATGTTATATTATTCTACATTATTTTATTCTACAAATATATTATGTTGTATTATTCTACATTATTTTATTTTATATTATTCTACATTATTTTATTTTATAATATTTTATATGATTCTACATTATTCTATTCTATATTATATTATGTTATATTATTCTACATTATTTTATTCTACATTATATTATGTTGTATTATTCTACATTATTTTATTCTATATTAGATTATGTTATATTATTCTACATTATTTTATTCTACATTATATTATGTTGTATTATTCTACATTATTTTATTCTATATTAGATTATGTTATATTATTCTACATTATTTTATTCTACATTATATTATGTTGTATTATTCTACATTATTTTATTTTATATTATTCTACATTATTTTATTTTATAATATTTTATATGATTCTACATTATTCTATTCTACATTATATTATGTTATATTATTTTACATTATTTCATTTATTTAATATAATCTTTCAGCAGCTGTACTCTCCTCGTGCCTTGAACAGTTACCTGGGCGCAGCACCTGGAGGATAATGATCTCTAAACTGATATCAGATCCACGTAGATGTTTCAAACATTCCAGAGACGTGAGGAGGAAATTGTTCCTGGATGTTTTCAGTCACAGATGTTTGAAGATCATAACGTTGCTCTGAACACAAAGGGAGGGTTATTGGATCAGGGTCAGGGGTCAGGGTTAGGGTCAGGGTCAGGGGTTAGGGGTTAGGGTTAGGAATTAGGGGTTAGGGTCAGGGTTACCGCCGCCGCCGCCGTCTCCTCTTGTTTTCTCTCTTCTTCTCTTCTGTTATCTTCAATCTTTCCTTTATTTTCTTCTGACCCAAATCGCATCCTGTTTTCTTTCTGGTTCCTTCCTCTTTTACATGAAACCACATCAGGCCCGTTTCTGTGATCCAGAACTGATTTCTGTCTGTGGCTGAAGCAGAAGTCCAGTTTACTCCAAATCAATTCAGCCAGAAGTTTCATGTTTGTTCAGTTAAATGTTAAACGTTTGTTCGCTGTAATTATTCAGAACAATAAAACTGTCTGAACTGTCTGATGTTTGGAGCATGCTGTCACCAGCAGGATGACACAGAGATGAGGCCAGAGCTCCGCTCAGATCCTCCACGTCTGAGGAACCACAGCTGCACCGCTGCTGAGCTATTTATGGCCTCCATCAGAGGAATGAGGCCCGCCGTGGAGCTGTCATCAGCCGCAGCCGCTGGACGATCAGCTGCAGCCGCCGCAGCCGCAGCCTGGACGATCAGCCGCAGCCGTTGGACGATCAGCGCAGCCGCCGATCAGCCGCAGCCGCGATCAGCCGCAGCCGCTGGACGATCAGCCGCAGCCGTTGGACAATCAGCCGCAGCCGCTAGACGATCAGCCGCAGCCGTTGGACGATCAGCCGCAGCCGCTGGATGATCAGCCGCAGCCGTTGGACGATCAGCCGCAGCCGCTGGACGATCATCCGCAGCCGCTAGATGATCAGCCGCAGCCGTTGGACGATCAGCCGCAGCCGCTGGACGATCATCCGCTGGACGATCAGCCACAGCTGCTGGACGATCAGCCACAGCTGCTGGACGATCAGCTGCTGGACGATCAGCCGCAGCCACTAGACGATCAGCCGCTGGACGATCAGCCACAGCCGCTGGACGATTAGCCACAGCTGCTGGACGATCAGCCGCTGGACGTCCAGCCACAGCCGCTGGACGATCAGCCGCAGCCGCTAGACGATCAGTCGCAGCCGCTAGACGATCAGCCGCTGGACGATCAGCCACAGCCGCTGGATGATCAGCCACAGCTGCTGGACGATCAGCCACAGCTGCTGCACAATCAGCCGCAGCCACTGGACGATCAGTCGCAGCCTCTAGACGAACAGCCGCAGCCGCTGGACGATCAGCCGCAGCCGCTGGACAATCAGCCACAGCCGCTGGACGATCAGCAGCAGCCGCTAGACGATCAGCCGCTGGATGATCAGCCACAGCTGCTGGACAATCAGCCGCAGCCACTGGACGATCAGCCGCAGCCGCTAGACGAACAGCTGCAGCCGCTGGATGATCAGCCGCAGCCGCTGGACGATCAGCTGCGGACGATCAGCCGCTGGACGATCAGCTGGAGATCAGCGCTGGACGATCAGCCGCTGGACGATCAGCCGCAGCCACTGGACGTTCAGCCGCAGCCGCTGGACGATCAGCCACAGCCGCTGGACGATCAGCCGCAGCCGCTAGACGATCAGCCGCAGCCGTGGATGATCAGCCGCAGCCGCTGGACGATCAGCCGCAGCCGCTGGACGATCAGCCGCAGCTGCTGGACGATCAGCCGCTGGACGATCAGCCGCAGCTGCTGGACGATCAGCCGCAGCCGCTGGACGATCAGCCGCAGCCGCTGGACGATCAGCCGCAGCCGCTAGACGATCAGCCGCAGCCGGTGGACGATCAGCCGCAGCCGCTGGACGATCAGCCGCAGCCGCTGGACGATCAGCCGCAGCCGCTGGACGATCAGCCACAGCCGCTGGACAATCAGCCGTAGCCACTGGACGATCAGCCGCAGCCGCTAGACGAACAGCCGCTGGATGATCAGCCACAGCCGCTAGACGAACAGCTGCAGCTGCTGGACGATCAGCCGCAGCCGCTGGACGATCAGCCGCAGCCGCTGGACGATCAGCCACAGCCGCTGGACGATCAGCCGTAGCCACTGGACGATCAGCCGCAGCCGCTAGACGAACAGCCGCTGGATGATCAGCCACAGCTGCTGGACAATCAGCCGCAGCCGGTGGACAATCAGCCGCAGCCGCTGGACGATCAGCCACAGCTGCTGGACGATCAGCCACAGCTGCTGCACAATCAGCCGCAGCCACTGGACGATCAGTCGCAGCCTCTAGACGAACAGCCGCAGCCGCTGGACGATCAGCCGCAGCCGCTGGACGATCAGCCACAGCCGCTGGACGATCAGCAGCAGCCGCTAGACGATCAGCCGCTGGATGATCAGCCACAGCTGCTGGACAATCAGCCGCAGCCACTGGACGATCAGCCGCAGCCGCTAGACGAACAGCTGCAGCCGCTGGATGATCAGCCGCAGCCGCTGGACGATCAGCTGCTGGACGATCAGCCGCTGGACGATCAGCCGCTGGACGATCAGCCGCTGGACGATCAGCCGCAGCCACTGGACGTTCAGCCGCAGCCGCTGGACGATCAGCCACAGCCGCTGGACGATCAGCCGCAGCCGCTGGACGATCAGCCGCAGCCGTGGATGATCAGCCGCAGCCGCTGGACGATCAGCCGCAGCCGCTGGACGATCAGCCGCAGCTGCTGGACGATCAGCCGCTGGACGATCAGCCGCAGCTGCTGGACGATCAGCCGATCAGCCGCAGCCGCTGGACGATCAGCCGCAGCCGCTAGACGATCAGCCGCAGCCGGTGGACGATCAGCCGCAGCCGCTGGACGATCAGCCGCAGCCGCTGGACGATCAGCCGCAGCCGCTGGACGATCAGCCACAGCCGCTGGACAATCAGCCGTAGCCACTGGACGATCAGCCGCAGCCGCTAGACGAACAGCCGCTGGATGATCAGCCACAGCCGCTAGACGAACAGCTGCAGCTGCTGGACGATCAGCCGCAGCCGCTGGACGATCAGCCGCAGCCGCTGGACGATCAGCCACAGCCGCTGGACGATCAGCCGTAGCCACTGGACGATCAGCCGCAGCCGCTAGACGAACAGCCGCTGGATGATCAGCCACAGCTGCTGGACAATCAGCCGCAGCCGGTGGACAATCAGCCGCAGCCGCTGGACGATCAGCCACAGCCGCTGGACGATCAGCCGTAGCCACTGGACGATCAGCCGCAGCTGCTGGACAATCAGCCGCAGCCGGTGGACGATCAGCAGCAGCCGCTAGACGATCAGCCGCTGGATGATCAGCCACAGCTGCTGGACAATCAGCCGCAGCCACTGGATGATCAGCCGCAGCCGCTAGACGAACAGCTGCAGCCGCTGGATGATCAGCCGCAGCCGCTGGACGATCAGCTGCTTGACGATCAGCCGCTGGACGATCAGCCGCAGCCACTGGACGTTCAGCCGCAGCCGCTAGACGAACAGCCGCAGCCGCTGGACGATCAGCCGCAGCCGCGGGACGATCAGCCGCAGCCGCTGGACGATCAGCCGCAGCCGCTGGACGATCAGCCGCAGCCGCTGGACGATCAGCCGCAGCCGCTGGACGATCAGCCACAGCCGCTGGACGATCAGCCGTAGCCATTGGACGATTAGCCACAGCCGCTAGACGATCAGCCGCTGGATGATCAGCCACAGCCGCTGGACAATCAGCCGCAGCCGCTGGACGATCAGCCGCTGGATGATCAGCCACAGCCGCTGGACAATCAGCCGCAGCCGCTGGACGATCAGCCGCAGCCGCTGGACGATCAGCCGCAGCCGGTGGACGATCAGCTGCTGGACAATCAGCCGCTGGTTGCAGCTGGACGATTGTCTAGCAGCTGTGGCTGATCGGGGTTAGGGTTATGGGGTTAGAGGAGAGGTTCTGTAGCTCCATTATTTTATTTTATTCTATATTATATTATGTTATATTATGCTACATTATTTTATTCTATAGTATGTTACATTATTTTACATTACTTTATTTTATTCTATATTATTTTATATGATTCTACATTATTTTATTCTATATTATATTATTTTGTATTATTCTAGATTATTTTATTCTACATTATATTATGTTGTATTCTTCTACATTATTTTATTCTATATTATATTATGTTATATTATTCTACATTATTTTATTATTATATTATATTATTCTACATTATTTTATTTATATTATCGACATTATTTTATTTTATAATATTTTATATGATTCTACATTATTCTATTCTACATTATATTATGTTATATTATTTTACATTATTTCATTTATTTAATATAATCTTTCAGCAGCTGTACTCTCCTCGTGCCTTGAACAGTTACCTGGGCGCAGCACCTGGAGGATAATGATCTCTAAACTGATATCAGATCCACGTAGATGTTTCAAACATTCCAGAGACGTGAGGAGGAAATTGTTCCTGGATGTTTTCAGTCACAGATGTTTGAAGATCATAACGTTGCTCTGAACACAAAGGGAGGGTTATTGGATCAGGGTCAGGGGTCAGGGGTTAGGGTCAGGGTCAGGGGTTAGGGGTTAGGGTTAGGAATTAGGGGTTAGGGTCAGGGTTACCGCCGCCGCCGCCGTCTCCTCTTGTTTTCTCTCTTCTTCTCTTCTGTTATCTTCAATCTTTCCTTTATTTTCTTCTGACCCAAATCGCATCCTGTTTTCTTTCTGGTTCCTTCCTCTTTTACATGAAACCACATCAGGCCCGTTTCTGTGATCCAGAACTGATTTCTGTCCGTGGCTGAAGCAGAAGTCCAGTTTACTCCAAATCAATTCAGCCAGAAGTTTCATGTTTGTTCAGTTAAATGTTAAACGTTTGTTCGCTGTAATTATTCAGAACAATAAAACTGTCTGAACTGTCTGATGTTTGGACCATGCTGTCACCAGCAGGATGACACAGAGATGAGGCCAGAGCTCCGCTCAGATCCTCCACGTCTGAGGAACCACAGCTGCACCGCTGCTGAGCTATTTATGGCCTCCATCAGAGGAATGAGGCCCGCCGTGGAGCTGTCATCAGCCGCAGCCGCTGGACGATCAGCCGCAGCCGCTAGACGATCAGCCGCAGCCGTTGGACGATTAGCTGCAGCCGCTGGACGATCAGCCGCAGCCGCTGGACGATCAGCCGCAGCTGCTGGACGATCAGCCGCTGGACGATCAGCCGCAGCTGCTGGACGATCAGCCGCAGCCGCTGGACGATCAGCCGCAGCCGCTGGACGATCAGCCGCAGCCGCTGGACGAACAGCCGCAGCCGCTGGACGATCAGCCGCAGCCGCTGGACGATCAGCCGCAGCCGCTGGACGATCAGCCGCAGCCGCTGGACGATCAGCTGCTGGACGATCAGCCACAGCTGCTGGACAATCAGCCGCTGGACGATCAGCTGCGATCAGCCGCTGGACGATCAGCCGCTGGACGATCAGCTGCTGGACGATCAGCCGCAGCCGCTGGACGATCAGCCGCAGCCGCTGGACGATCAGCCGCTGGACGATCAGCTGCTGGACGATCAGCCGCAGCTGCTGGACGATCAGCCGCTGGACGATCAGCCGCTGGACGATCAGCTGCTGGACGATCAGCCGCAGCCGCTGGACGATCAGCCGCTGGACGATCAGCCGCTGGACGATCAGCTGCTGGACGATCAGCCGCAGCCGCTGGACGATCACCCGCTGGACGATCAGCTGCTGGACGATCAGCCACAGCCGCTGGACGATCAGCCGCTGGACGATCAGCTGCTGGACGATCAGCCGCAGCCGCTGGACGATCAGCCGCAGTCGCTGGACGATCAGCTGCTGGACGATCAGCCGCAGCCGCTGGACGATCAGCTGCTGGAGGATCAGCCACAGCCGCTGGACGATCAGCCGCTGGACGATCAGCCGCAGCCGCTGGACGATCAGCCGCTGGACGATCAGCCGCAGCCGCTGGACGATCAGACGATCAGCGCTGGACGATCAGCCGCGGACGATCAGCTGCTGGACGATCATCACGCAGCGCTGGACGATCAGCCGCTGGACGATCAGCGCTGGACGATCAGCCGCTGGACGATCAGCGCAGCGTGGACGATCAGCTGCTGGACGATCAGCCGCAGCCGCTGGACGATCAGCCGCTGGACGATCAGCAACAGCCGCTGGACGATCAGCCGCTGGACGATCAGCTGCTGGACGATCAGCCGCAGCCGCTGGACGATCAGCCGCTGGACGATCAGCCACAGCCGCTGGACGATCAGCCGCTGGACGATCAGCCCTGGACGGAGATCAGCCGCTGACGATCAGCCGCTGGACGATCAGCCACAGCCGCTGGACGATCAGCCTGGACGATCAGCGCTGGGACAGCAGCGCTGGACGATCAGCCGCCTGGACGATCAGCCGATCAGCCGCAGCCGCTGGACGATCAGCCGCTGGACGATCAGCAGCCGCTGGACGATCAGCCGCAGCCGCTGGACGATCAGCGCTGGACGATCAGCCACAGCCGCTGGACGATCAGCCGCTGGACGATCAGCAACAGCCGCTGGACGATCAGCCGCTGGACGATCAGCTGCTGGACGATCAGCAACAGCCGCTGGACGATCAGCCGCTGGACGATCAGCTGCTGGACGATCAGCCACAGCTGCTGGACGATCAGCTGCTGGACGATCAGCTGCTGGACGATCAGCCGCTGGACGATCAGCTGCTGGACGATCAGCCGCAGCTGCTGGACGATCAGCCACGTTGGAGCTGTCATCAGCCACAACAGAAGCAGAACAAGTTCATGGAGCTTGAGCACCACCTGGATGGACTCCAGGTGGTGCTCAAGCTCCTCCCCCTTGTGTTGTATGATATTTTTGACTCAGCTGTTCCATCAAGATCCGTCTGACGTCAAAAAATTGTGATTTACAACAAAAATGTGCAATTCTGCAAGTTGCAATTTCACCACTAAATTATTGATGAGAAAAACATTTGCGCTTGATGTCAAAAAGTTAAGAAAATTTGAGATTTTAGAGCCGTGGTTCGGGCAGGCGCTCCACGTACAGACACTGTGGTCTTCGTGCGGCTGGTTGCAGGTTTGATTCCCGGCCCTGGTGACGCTGTGCTGTATGTCCCCCGTTCCCTCTCTGCCCCCCTTCCTGTGTCTCTCCACTATTAATAAAGAACATTAGTGAAAAAAATGCTTTTAATGACAAAGTTGCAACATTGCAAAATTTGCAGTTTAACAAAAATGAGCAATTTTAGGACACAAAACTGAAATTACACAAAATCTTCCAACATTTTATGTGACAAAGCATTCAATTAATGTCAATATTTCATGACAAAATGTTACAATATTATGTCGAAAGTTTTAGTTAAAAAGTCACAAGTGTGTAAATTTTACTATTTTTATGATTAAAAGTTGTAATTTTGTAAGAATTTGAAATTTTATGACCAAAATTCACTTTTTACAACAAACTTGCTAAATTGCAAAATTCATGATTTTACAACAAAAATAATCAAATTTTAGACATAAAGTCATTTTATTGTAACTTTTTATGACCAAGAATTACAATATTAAGTTAAAGTCTATGTTTTGTGAAATTTTTGTTGTTTATTCAGAAAAAAGCCTCCGTTTACAACAAAAAGGTATGATCTTAAAAAATTTGCAAAATTTGTGACAAAATGTTTCTTTGTTATGATAGAGTTGAGAATTTTCCAAAAGATCTGATGAGCATCTGGTGTATTGTTGGTGACCAGGATAGGGTTAGGGGTTAGGGGTTAGGGGTTAGGGTTAGGGGTTAGGGGTTAGGGGTTAGGGTTAGGGTTACGGGGTTAGAGGAGAGGTTCTGTAGCTCCATTATTTTATTTTATTCTATATTATATTATGTTATATTATTCTACATTATTTTATTCTATATTATGTTACATTATTTTACATAATTTTATTTTATTTTATATTCTTTTATATGATTCTACATTATTTTATTCTATATTATATTATTTTGTATTATTCTACATTATTTTATTCTACATTATATTATGTTGTATTATTCTACATTATTTTATTCTATATTAGATTATGTTATATTATTCTAACATTATTTTATTCTACATTATATTATTTGTATTATTCTACATTATTTATTTATATTATTCTACATTATTTTATTTTATAATATTTTATATGATTCTACATTATTCTATCTTATTATATATGTTATATTATTCTACATTATTTCATTTATTTAATATAATCTTTCAGCAGCTGTACTCTCCTCGTGCCTTGAACAGTTACCTGGGCGCAGCACCTGGAGGATAATGATCTCTAAACTGATATCAGATCCACGTAGATGTTTCAAACATTCCAGAGACGTGAGGAGGAAATTGTTCCTGGATGTTTTCAGTCACAGATGTTTGAAGATCATAACGTTGCTCTGAACACAAAGGGAGGGTTATTGGGTCAGGGTCAGGGGTCAGGGTCAGGGTCAGGGTCAGGGTCAGGGGTCAGGGGTTAGGGTTAGGAGTTAGGAGTTAGGGGTTAGGGGTTAGGGGTTAGGGGTTAGGGGTTAGGGTTAGGGGTTAGGAGTTAGGGTCAGGGTTACCGCCGCCGCCGCCGTCTCCTCTTGTTTTCTCTCTTCTTCTCTTCTGTTATCTTCAATCTTTCCTTTATTTTCTTCTGACCCAAATCGCATCCTGTTTTCTTTCTGGTTCCTTCCTCTTTTACATGAAACCACATCAGGCCCGTTTCTGTGATCCAGAACTGATTTCTGTCTGTGGCTGAAGCAGAAGTCCAGTTTACTCCAAATCAATTCAGCCAGAAGTTTCATGTTTGTTCAGTTAAATGTTAAACGTTTGTTCGCTGTAATTATTCAGAACAATAAAACTGTCTGAACCCACACAGGTACCACTAAACAGAACCAGCATGTCTGCAGCATCTGCAGGATCTGAAGTTCTGTTCTCATGAGACGTCTCTGTCACACCAGTCAGATGGGCCCGGTCCAGTCAGGTGGGCCCGGTCCAGTCAGGTGAGCTGGGTCCAGTCAGGTGGGCCCGGGCCAGTCAGGTGAGCCGGGTCCAGTCAGGTAGGCCCAGTCCAGTCAGGTGAGCCGGGTCCAGTCAGGTGGGCCTGGTACAGTCAGGTAGGCCCGGTCCAGTGAAGGGAACCCGGTCCAGTCAGGTGGGCCCGGTCCAGTCAGGTGAGCGGGTCCAGTCAGGTGGGCCCGGGCCAGTGAAGTGAATCCGGTCCAGTCAGGTGAGCCCGGTACAGTCAGGTGAGCTGGGTCCAGTCAGGTGGGCCTGGTACAGTCAGGTAGGCCCGGTCCAGTGAAGGGAACCCGGTCCAGTCAGGTGGGCCCGGTCCAGTCAGGTGAGCCGGGTCCAGTCAGGTGGGCCCGGTCCAGTCAGGTGAGCCGGGTCCAGTGAAGTGAACCTGGTCCAGTCAGGTGGGCCCGGTCCAGTGAAGTGAACCGGTCCAGTCAGGTGAGCCCGGTCCAGTGAAGTGAACCGGTCCAGTCAGGTGAGCCGGGTCCAGTCAGGTGGGCCCGGTCCAGTCAGGTGAGCCGGGTCCAGTGAAGTGAACCTGGTCCAGTCAGGTGGGCCCGGTCCAGTGAAGTGAACCGGTCCAGTCAGGTGAGCCGGGTCCAGTCAGGTGGGCCCGGTCCAGTCAGGTGAGCCGGGTCCAGTGAAGTGAACCTGGTCCAGTCAGGTGGGCCCGGTCCAGTGAAGTGAACCGGTCCAGTCAGGTGAGCTGGGTCCAGTCAGGTGGGCCCGGTCCAGTCAGGTGGGCCCGGTCCAGTGAAGTGAACCCAGTCCAGTCAGGTAGGCCTGGTCCAGTGAAGGGAACCCGGTCCAGTCAGGTGGGCCTGGTCCAGTGAAGTGAACCCGGTCCAGTCAGGTGGGCCCGGTACAGTCAGATGGGCACGGTCCAGTCAGGTGGGCCCGGTCCAGTCAGGTGAGCTGGGTCCAGTCAGGTGGGCCCGGTCCAGTCAGGTGGGCCCGGTCCAGTCAGGTGAGCTGGGTCCAGTCAGGTGGGCCCGGTCCAGTCAGGTGGGCCCGGTCCAGTGAAGTGAACCCAGTCCAGTCAGGTAGGCCTGGTCCAGTGAAGGGAACCCGGTCCAGTCAGGTGGGCCCGGTCCAGTCAGATGGGCCCGGTCCAGTAAAGTGAACCCAGTCCAGTCAGGTAGGCCTGGTCCAGTGAAGGGAACCCGGTCCAGTCAGGTGGGCCCGGTCCAGTGAAGTGAACCCGGTCCAGTCAGGTGGGCCCGGTACAGTCAGATGGGCACGGTCCAGTCAGGTGGGCCCGGTACAGTCAGGTGAGCTGGGTCCAGTCATGTGGGCCCAGTCCAGTCAGGTGGGCCCGGTCCAGTCAGGTGAGCTGGGTCCAGTCAGGTGGGCTCGGTCCAGTCAGGTGGGCCCGGTCCAGTCAGGTGAGCTGGGTCCAGTCAGGTGGGCCCGGTCCAGTCAGGTGAGCTGGGTCCAGTCAGGTGGGCTCGGTCCAGTCAGGTGAGCTGGGTCCAGTCAGGTGGGCTCGGTCCAGTCAGGTGGGCCCGGTCCAGTCAGGTGGGCCCGGTCCAGTGAAGGGAACCGGTCCAGTCAGATGGGCCTGGTCCAGTCAGGTGGGCCCGGTCCAGTCAGGTGAGCTGGGTCCAGTCATGTGTGCCCAGTCCAGTCAGGTGAGCTGGGTCCAGTCAGGTGGGCCCAGTCCAGTCAGGTGAGCCGGGTCCAGTCAGGTGGGCCCGGTCCAGTCAGGTGAGCTGGGTCCAGTCAGGTGGGCTCGGTCCAGTCAGGTGGGCCCGGTCCAGTCAGGTGAGCTGGGTCCAGTCAGGTGGGCCCGGTCCAGTCAGGTGAGCTGGGTCCAGTCAGGTGGGCTTGGTCCAGTCAGGTGAGCTGGGTCCAGTCAGGTGGGCTCGGTCCAGTCAGGTGGGCCGGTCCAGTCAGGTGGGCCCGGTCCAGTCAGGTGGGCCCGGTCCAGTGAAGGGAACCGGTCCAGTCAGGTGGGCCCGGTCCAGTCAGGTGGGCCCGGTCCAGTGAAGTGAACCGGGTCCAGTGAAGTGAACCCGGTCCAGTCAGGTGGGCCGGTCCAGTCAGGTGGGCCCGGTCCAGTCAGGTGGGCCCGGTCCAGTCAGGTAGGCCCGGTCCAGTGAAGTGAACCCGGTCCAGTGAAGTGAGCCCGGTCCAGTGAAGTGAACCTGGTCCAGTCAGATGGGCCCGGTCCAGTCAGGTGGGCCCGGTCCGGTCAGGTGAGCTGGGTCCAGTCAGGTGAGCTGGGTCCGGTCAGGTGAGCCCGGTCCAGTAAAGTGAACCCAGTCCAGTCAGGTAGGCCCGGTCCATTGAAGGGAACCCGGTCCAGTGAAGTGAAACTAGTGAAGTGAAGTGAACCCCAGTGAAGTGAACCGGTCCAGTCAGGTGGGCCCGGTCCAGTCAGGTGGGCCCGGTCCAGTCAGGTGAGCTGGGTCCAGTCAGGTAGGTCTGGTCCAGTGAAGTGAACCCCGTCCAGTCAGGTGAGCTGGGTCCAGTCAGGTGGGCCCGGTCCAGTCAGGTGGGCCCGGTCCAGTGAAGTGAACCCGGTCCAGTGAAGTGAACCCGGTCCAGTCAGGTGGGCCCGGTCCAGTCAGGTGGGCTCGGTCCAGTCAGGTGGGCCAGTCCAGTCAGGTGGGCCCGGTCGAGTCAGGTGGGCCCGGTCCAGTGAAGGGAACCGGTCCAGTCAGATGGGCCTGGTCCAGTCAGGTGGGCTCGGTCCAGTCAGGTGGGCCCGGTCCAGTCAGGTAGGCCCGGTCCAGTCAGGTGGGCCCGGTCCAGTGAAGTGGACCGGTCCACCTCGGTCCACTCTAACTGGGCTACAGTTATCTAAACAGGAAGTCCTGAGTGACGCCCATCTGTGGAACGTTAGTGTTGAAGACGTTTCCTTTTCCTCAGAGCTCCAAACAAACAGAAGAATGTGTTTTCAACAGATTTCCTCCGTCAGGAGAAGAGAACACGTTTACGCTTATTTACAACGAAATATGTGATCAAATAAAATTTAAAAAAAAAAGGAATATTTGTCATCAAACTGGAAATTTTGCAGAAGTTCTTTCTGCAGCTTCACTTCTCTAATTATCATTTTACCGTGAACATTATAATTACCACACTGCTGCCATGAAATCCCTATTTTTAAGAAATGCCAACTTTTTTTTTACATATTACAACTTTTTGTAGTAAAGTATGAACTTTCAGAGCTAAACATATAACATGTTCCACATATAAACACAGGAGAATCAAATTAACAAAACTGACATACATTTGAACACTAAAAACATATTAATAAACTTTATTCCCTCCAGGTTGGTTCACATAGAAGCTACATGGTTGCTACTGTTACAGAAACAAACAGATATAATAAAATTATTAGAATTATAGTTCAGGAACATTCTATTACAGTTGTTCATCCTTTATTTATTTATTTTACTGTCCATTATTAACGATAATATTAATAATAATAATGACAGCAGGGCAGCATTAGCATCATATCAGTTCCATCCCATAATATTTCCATCCACTGACAAACCCAGTGAGTCTCACCAGTCTGCCCAGTGACCCTTAACTGGTTCTACCAGTTTAACTCCAGATACGAGAACTTCTCCTTGTGGTTCCTCCTGGTTGGACTTTTAAATCACAACTGATGAACGTATCAGTCTGAAGAAGAGCTGCAGTTAACGCGAAAGTAAAACCATAAAAAGAACCCCAACCCCGAACCCCTACCCGCGAACCCCTAACCCCGAAAACCCTAACCCCGAACCCTCGAACCCCGAAAACCCCTAACCCCGAAAACCTAACCCGAACCCCTAAACCCCTAACCCGAACCCCGAAAACCGAACCTCGAAACCCCGAACCCTAACCCGCGAACCCCGAACCCCGAAAGAACCCGAAAGAAAAACCCAAAAAACCGAAAGAAAAGAAATAATAGAGAAAAAAAAAAAAGAAAAAAGAAAAAGCGAAAAAATAAATAAATAAAAATAACGAAAAAAAAAGAAAGCCGAAAACTCTAAAAGAAAACCCGAACGAAAACCGAAAACCTGAACTAAAGAAGAAAAACCTAGAAAAAAACCGAAACCCGAAAAGAAACGAACCTAACCTAAAACGAACCCCGAAACAATGAACCTAACCCCGAACCCTAACCCGAACCCTAACCCCTAACCCTCTAACAAGAAACCGAAAACGAAAAATCTAACCCTCTAACCCTCTAACTAACCCCTAACCTCTAACCCCTAAACCCTAACCCCTCTAACCCCTACCCTCTAACCCTCTAACCTCTAACCCTAACCTCTAACCCTCTAACCCCCCCTAACCTCTAACCCTCTAACCTCTAACCTCTAACCCCTAACCTCTAACCCTAACCTCTAACTCTCTAACCCCTAACCCTAACCTCTAACCCTCTAACCCCAACCCTAACCCCTAACCCTCTAACCCTAACACCACACCTTCATATTCAAAAATCAAGAAAGTTTATTGTGAAGTTGCAAAAAAAACCTCCCCTCAGCATGATTGTGCCGCCACCGTGCTTGGCTGTGTGGATGATTCTCCTGGTGATCATGGTGAATACTTCAGCTCTGACTAATCTCTTGTCTCTGATGTCAAACCTCCTTCCAGCATGTTACTCCCACTACCGTGCTTTACAGTGTGGCTGATGTTCATGTGACGTCACGTCATCTGTCTATTTTAGGACTAAACGTGGAATGATTTCAGGAGGACTTTCCAAAAGTACCTTACCGTTACCTTTACTTCCTTTTTAGAGCGTTAATTTACGCAACAAAAATAGGGGAAGTGAATTTTTTTGAAATGTTTTGTTTTCCTGTAGTTTTTATTTGAGTTTAGTTTTTCTCTGAGGACATGAGCTCAATACTAAACTTCACTGGTTCATCAGCTTTATTCCTCTGTAGTCGTCTCAACTCTGAACGTCCTTGTCCTTCTTCACCAGGCTTCTATCCTCCACTCCATCCTCCATCCATCCTCCCTCCATCACATCCTCCATCCTCCATCCATCACATCCATCCATCCTCCACCTCCACCTCCATCCATCTCCATCCTCCATCCATCCTCATCCTCCATCCTCCACCATCCATCCTCACACCCCAGCCCATCCTCCACCTCCATCCCTCCACCTCCATCCTCCCACCTCCATCCTCCATCCCCTCCCATCCCACAAAGCCAAAAGAAAAAAGAAGCCATCTCCAACTCCCCTCCCCATCCATCATCCATCCATCCACCTCCCTCCAACCTCATCCCCATCCTCACCTCCCTCCATCCTCCACCACATCCGCCATCCATCCTCCACACCTCCATCCTCACATCCATCCTCATCCCCCCCATCCCAGCCCATCCATCCACATCCATCCATCCACCACCTCCACCTCCATCCATCCATCCCATCCTCCTCCATCCATCCTCCATCCTCCACCTCCATCCTCCATCCATCCTCCACACCTCCATCCATCCACCTCCATCCTCCATCCTCCATCCTCCACCTCCATCCTCCATCCATCCTCCACCTCCACCTCCATCCTCCATCCACCTCCATCCATCCTCCACCTCCATCCTCCTCCATCCTCCTCCACCTCCATCCACCTCACCTCCACCTCCATCCTCCATCCATCCTCCATCCATCCTCCATCCTCCATCCATCCTCCACTTCCATCCTCCATCCATCCTCCACCTCCTCCACCTCCTCCTCCCATCCATCCTCCATCCCATCCATCCCATCCTCCATCCATCCTCCCATCCTCCATCCATCCTCCACCTCCATCCTCCATCCATCCTCCATCCTCATCCTCCATCCTCCACCTCCATCCTCCATCCTCCATCCTCCATCCTCCATCCATCCTCCATCCATCCTCCATCCATCCTCCATCCTCCACTCCATCCTCCATCCTCCATCCATCCTCCATCCTCCATCCTCCATCCATCCTCCATCCTCCATCCATCCATCCATCCTCCATCTCACATCCATCCATCCATCCATCCATCCTCACATCCTCCATCCTCCATCCATCCTCCATCCATCCTCCATCCCCTCCATCCATCCTCCATCCAATCCACCTCCATCCTCCTCCATCCCATCCATCATCCTCCATCCATCCTCATCCATCCATCCATCCTCCATCCATCCTCCCATCCTCCATCTCGCCATCCCTCCCACCTCCATCCGCCACTCCATCCCTCCATCCACCTCCATCCATCCATCCTCCATCCCTCCATCCATCCTCCATCCTCCATCCATCCTCCATCCATCCACCATCCTCCATCCTCCATCCATCCTCCTCCATCCTCCATCCATCCATCCTCCACTCCATCCTCCACCTCCATCCTCATCCTCCTCCATCCTCCATCCTCCATCCATCCTCCATCCATCCATCCTCCATCCTCCATCCTCCATCCATCCATCCATCTCCATCTCCATCCTCCACACCTCCATCCTCCACCTCCATCCTCGACTTCCATCCATCCTCCATCCATCCATCCATCCTCACATCCATCCTCCATCCATCCATCCTCCATCCTCCTCCATCCTCCTCCTCCATCCTCCAATCCATCCCCACCATCCTCCACACCGCCATCCTCGCCACTCCATCCTCCATCCATCCTCCATCCATCCTCCATCCATCCTCCATCCATCCTCCATCCAATCCTCCCACCTCCATCCTCGACATCCTCCATCCATCCTCCTCCATCCAACCCTCCATCCTCATCCTCCATCCATCCATCCACACCTCCATCCTCATCCCATCCATCATCTCCATCTCACCAATCCTCCATCCATCCTCCACATCCTCACTCCATCCTCATCCATCCATCCACACCTCACTCCTCCATCCTCCATCCATCCATCCTCCATCCATCCATCCTCCATCCTCCATCCATCCTCCATCCATCCTCCACCTCCATCCTCCACCTCCACCTCCCCTCCCGCCATCCTCCTCCATCCTCCACCTCCATCCATCCATCCTCCATCCTCCATCCATCCATCCCATCCATCCACCTCCATCATCATCCCACCTCCATCCTCCATCCTCCATCCATCCATCCATCCATCCATCCTCCAACTCCATCCTCCACCTCCATCCAATCCATCCATCCATCCTCCATCCATCCTCCAGCCATCCTCCACAATTCTCCATCTCCATCCTCCATCCTCCAACTCCATCCATCCTCCATCCATCCATCCATCCTCCATCCATCCTCCATTCCTCCATCCATCCACACCTCCATCCTCCACATCCATCCATCCTCCATCATCCATCCATCTCCATCCATCCTCCATCCATCCTCTCCATCCTCATCCTCCATCCTCATCCATCCTCCATCCTCCATCCATCCTCCACCTCCATCCTCCATCCATCCTCCAGACCTCCAATCCTCCATCCATCCTCCACACCTCCATCCTCCATCCATCTTCCATCCATCTTTCACAACTCCATTCTCCATCCATCCTCCACACCTCCATCCTCCACACCTCCATCCTCTACACCTCCATCCATCCTCTACACCTCCATCCTCCATCCATCCTCCACACCTCCATCCTCCATCCATCCTTCATCCATCCTCCACCTCCATCCTCCATCCATCCTCTCACTCTCTCTGATCTGGTTGAAGGTCCTGGTCTAAACCTCTTCTGCCACCTCTCCTGGACACTTCCAGACCTCCACAGGTGTCTCATCAGGTCCACCTGTCTTCGTCCTCTTCAGTGTCCTCCTCCCTTCAGTCTAACCTTTGCTACGTCCTGGTCCTCAACAGTCTCCTCTTCTACTCTTCCTTCTCTTTCAGTCTCCGTGTGTTCCTGCTTCTTCTAGAAGAAAGTCTTCACTCCAACCATCTCCAACCATCTGACCTTCTACATTCCTGTCTTCAACATCAGACCTGTCCATCACCTCCTCACCTCTGTTGTCTTCTCCAACAGGACCATTGAAATCTGCTCCAATCATCTTCTGCATGGCTTCATCCACCTCCAGAACTTCTCCTTCTCTTCTGACTCCCATCCTCCCTGCGGGTCAGAACCTCTAACTACATGAACATCACTCCTTCAGTCTTTATCTCCAGACTCATCATTCTGTCACTCTCTTCTCCAGAACATTCCTGACAAACTCTTCCTTCTAGATAACTCCTCCTTCATTCATCTCTCCATCTCCACCAGGATAAACCAGTTTGAACCTGCTCCTCAGCTTCAGGGTTTCTGAAGCTCTAGGGTCCAGTTCTGGTTCTGGTTTGTGTTTGTGTTCCTCTGGAGGAATGAAAACATGCTGGTGAACGTGCGACGCATTCAAACTTTCTGTCAGGAGTTGTTTGGTATTCAGAGCCACAACGGAGCAGAGCTGCAGCCAGGACTGGGCGGACTGGGAGAACTGGGGGGACTGGGATGGTTTCCCAGTCTTTCACATGTAGGAAAACCACAGGTTTATGTAACAGAAGTGAACTGGTTTGACCCAGCTCCAGGACCAGTTCTGGTTTCAGTTCTGAAAACTTGATCTCTTCGTTGTTACTCCTTTTTATTTTCAAACTATGAACCTGACAGAAATTAATTTGTGCTTCTACATAATTTATTCTGCTGCTGTTTTTAAAGTTCTAATAAAATATGTCCAGTTATCCTATTCGCTGATGTCATGAGGATGGGCGGAGCTCTGATTGAACTGACCCCAAACGACTGCAGCCTTTCAGTCATCACAGATGGTCTCAGCTCCTCCAGATTGGTCTGGACCTTCTCAGGTTCCTTCACCCAGATGTTAGTCCAGACCCAGCATGGAACCAACACGGAACCAACATGACACTAACAAAGAACCAACATGGATCCGACATGGATCCAGCATTAAAAACCAACATGGAATCAACATGGACCCAACATGGAACCAACACAGAACCAACACGGAACCAACATGGAACCAACATGGAACCAACACAGAACCAACGTGGGACCAACACAGAACTAACGTGGAACCAACATGGAACCAGCATTGAACCAACATGGAACCAACACAGAACCAACATGGAACCAACACAGAACCAACATGGAACCAACACAGAACCAACGTGGGACCAACACAGAACTAACGTGGAACCAACATGGAACCAGCATTGAACCAACATGGAACCAACACGGAACCAACATGGAACCAACACAGAACCAACATGGAACCAACACAGAACCAACGTGGGACCAACACAGAACTAACGTGGAACCAACATGGAACCAACACAGAACCAACATGGAACCAACATGGAACCAACACAGAACCAACATGGAACCAACGTGGAACCAGCGTGGAACCAACATGGAACCAACACGGAACCAACATGGAACCAACACAGAACCAACGTGGGACCAACACAGAACTAACGTGGAACCAACATGGAACCAACACAGAACCAACATGGAACCAACACAGAACCAACAAGGAACCAACGTGGAACCAACACAGAACTAACACAGTACCAACATGGAACCAACACAGAACCAACGTGGCACCAACACAGAACTAACGTGGAACCAACATGGAGCCAACATAGAACCAACACGGAACAAACATGGAACCAACATGGAACCAACACGGAACCAACATGGAACTAACAGGGTACAAATGTGGAACCAACATGGAACCAACACGGAACTAACACTGTACCAATGTGGAACCGACACAGAAATAACGTGGAACCAACATGGAACCAACACAGAACCAACGTGGAACCAACACGGAACCAACGTGGAATCAACACAGAACGATCACAGAACCAACATGGAACCAACACAGAACTAACACAGTACCAACATGGAACCAACACAGAACCAACGTGGGACCAACACAGAACTAACGTGGAACCAACATGGAGCCAACATAGAACCAACACGGAACAAACATGGAACCAACATGGAACCAACACGGAACCAACATGGAACTAACAGGGTACAAATCTGGAACCAACATGGAACCAACACGGAACTAACACTGTACCAATGTGGAACCGACACAGAAATAACGTGGAACCAACATGGAACCAACACAGAACCAACGTGGAACCAACACGGAACCAACGTGGAATCAACACAGAACGATCACAGAACCAACACGGAACCAACATGGAACCAACATGGAACCAACATGGAACCAACGTGGAACCAGGACACAATCCACAACAGTAGCTGATCTTGATAGGTCCACACACTTTTTCAGGTATCGTTTATCAGACTGAACATTTCCTGGAGTCTTAAAAATTCCAGCACCAGAATCAGAACTGAGAGCTTCATTTTTCCATAAAAACCTGATGAAGTTCTGAGTCAGATGTTCTGAGTCAGAAATCCTTCGTCAGGCAGGGAGATGGTGACTGCTGGACTCATCATGGACTCGTTTCATCATCCAGGTTTGTTCTTCTGACTAACCACCATCACCTCCAGAACCTGAGGTCTGGTTCCTTTTGATTCTGCAGGTGACATGAAATGACAACAAGATTGGTGGAATTTTAGAACATGAAAATGTTTGATTTTAGGACATGAACTCAGAACTTATGTCCAAATGTTCCAGTTTTCCAAAGATTGATGTTTTCAAATAGAATTTTAATGTTAAGTTTTGATTTTGTGAAATTTGAACATGGATCCAGCGTGGAATCAGCATTAACAACCAACATGAACTAAACAAGCTAGTAGCACCCATTATCATTACCATCAGTTAGCTGTTAGCAACTTATCCATTATCATTAAATAGCTGTTAGACCCATTATCCACCAATTATGCATTATGCTTTTATTTTATGATAAAAAGTTATTTTTATAGCCTGACTAAGGATTTCTGACTCAGAACGTCATCAGGTTTCTAAGGAACAAAGGGTTAGGGTTAGCAGGTTAGAGTTAGGGTTAGCAGGTTAGGGTTAGCAGGTTAGTAAGGGTTAGAACACAGGGAGGCTGATCAGAGTGGAGGGAGGAGCACACAGGTGGACCACACCTGGAGATGATGGACCCTGGAGGAGATCAGAGACTGTAGAGTAGTGGGAGGAGAGAGAGTAGCCAGACAGCAGAGGATGGAAGTCGAGGATGGAGGTGTGGAGGATGGAGGTGGAGGATGGAGGTGTGGAGGATGGATGGAGGATGGAAGTCGAGGATGGAGGTGGAGGATGGAGGTGTGGAGGATGGAGGTGTGGAGGATGGATGGAGGATGGATGGAGGATGGAGGTGTGGAGGATGGAGGTGGAGGATGGAGGTGTGGAGGATAGAGGAGAAGAGTCCTGGTGATGATTCTGAAGGACAAGGAGACGTTCAGAGTTGAGACGACTACAGAGGAATAAAGCTGATGAACCAGTGAAGTTTAGTTTTGAGCTCATGTCCTCAGAGAAAAACTAAACTCAAATAAAAACTACAGGAAAACAAAACATTTCAAAAAAATTCACTTCCCCTATTTTTGTTGCGTAAATTAACGCTCTAAAAGGGAAGTAAACGTAACGGTAAGGTACTTTTGGAAAGTCCTCCTGAAATCATTCCACGTTTAGTCCTAAAATAGACAGATGACGTGACGTCACATGAACATCAGCCACACTGTAAAGCACGGTAGTGGGAGTAACATGCTGGAAGGAGGTTTTACATCAGAGACAAGAGATTAGTCAGAGCTGAAGTATTCACCATGATCACCAGGAGAATCATCCACACAGCCAAGCACGGTGGCGGCACAATCATGCTGAGGGGAGGTTTTTGAATATAAAGGTGCGGTGTTTGGCCGTGTTTAATGTTTTATTTAATCAGTCTACACTGAACAAATCTGGCCTTTATGGAAGAGTGGCAGGAAGAAAGACGTTTCTCAAAGATATCCATAAAAAGTCTGGTTTAAAGTTTCCCACAAGCCACCTGGAGACACCAAACATGTGGAAGAAGGAGCTCTGGTCCCTGAACACACCATCCCCACTGTCAAGCATGGTGGTGGCAGCATCATGGTCTGGGCCTGCTTTTCTTCAGCAGGGACAGGACCTGTTCTACAGATGTTCTACTGATGTTCTACTGATGTTCTACAGGTGTTCTACAGATGTTCTAGAGGTGTTCTACAGATGTTCTAGGGTGTTCTACAGATGTTCTAGAGATGTTCTACAGATGTTCTACAGATATTCTACAGATGTTCTACAGATGTTCTATTGATGTTCTACAGATGTTCTACTGATGTTCTACTGATGTTCTACAGGTGTTCTACAGGTGTTCTACAAGTGTTCTACAGATGTTCTACTGATGTTCTACTGATGTTCTACAGATGTTCTACAGGTGTTCTACAGATGTTTTACTGATGTTCTACAGGTGTTCTACAGGTTTTCTACAAGTGTTCTACAGATGTTCTACTGATGTTCTACAGGTGTTCTACAGGTGTTCTACAGGTGTTCTACTGATGTTCTACAGGTGTTCTACAGGTGTTCTACTGATGTTCTAAAGGTGTTCTACAGGTGTTCTTCAGATGTTCTACAGGTGTTCTACAGGTGTTCTGCAGATGTTCTACAGATGTTCTACTGAGGTTCTACAGGTGTTCTACAGATGTTCTACAGATGTTCTACAGGTGTTCTACAGGTGTTCTGCAGATGTTCTACTGATGTTCTACTGAGGTTCTACAGATGTTCTACAGATATTCTACAGACGTTCCACAGATGTTCTACTGATGTTCTACTGATGTTCTACAGATGTTCTACTGTTGTTCTGCAGAGGTTCTACAGATGTTCTACAGATATTCTACAGACGTTCCACAGATGTTCTACTGATGTTCTACAGATGTTCTACAGGTGTTCTACAGGTGTTCTGCAGATGTTCTACAGATGTTCTACTGAGGTTCTACAGGTGTTCTACAGATGTTCTACAGATGTATTACCGGTGTTCTACAGATGTTCCACAGATATTCCACAGGTGTTCTACGGGTGTTCTACAGATGTTCTACAGGTGTTCTACAGGTGTTCTACAGATGTTCTACAGATGTTCTACTGAGGTTCTACAGGTGTTCTACAGATGTTCTACAGATGTTCTACCGGTGGTCTACAGATGTTCCACAGATATTCCACAGGTGTTCTACGGGTGTTCTACAGATGTTCTACAGGTGTTCTACAGGTGTTCTACAGATGTTCTACAGATGTTCTACTGAGGTTCTACAGGTGTTCTACAGATGTTCTACAGATGTTCTGCCTGTTCTACAGGTGTTCTACAGATGTTCTACTGATGTTCTACTGATGTTCTACAGATGTTCTACTGTTGTTCTGCAGAGGTTCTACAGATGTTCTACAGATATTCTACAGACGTTCCACAGATGTTCTACAGATTTTCTACAGGTGTTCTACTGAGGTTCTACAGGTGTTCTACAGATGTTCTACAGGTGTTCTACAGATGTTCTACTGAGGTTCTACAGATGTTCTACAGGTGTTCTACAGATGTTCCACAGATATTCCACAGATGTTCTACAGGTGTTCCACAGATGTTCTACAGGTGTTCTACAGATTTTCTACAGGTGTTCTACTGTTGTTCTACAGGTGTTCTACAGGTGTTCTACAGATGTTCTACAGGTGTTCTACAGATGTTCTACAGATGTTCTCATGTTGACTGTGATGCAGCAACACATCTGTAAACAGCTGGATCAGGCTGGTGTTTATTATTGTCTATCATCTCTTCTAACATCTGTGAACATCTGGGAAGTGAGGAGAGCAGCTGCTGGAGCTTTAGATCAAAGTTGTCTCCTTCTGGTCTGATCCACATCAGTCCTGGACCTTCACTGCTGCTCCAGATGTTTTCTGCTGCTCAGAGGTCTGGACCAGTAGACCAGTTCAGCAGCTGGACTGGTCTGGACCAGCAGACCAGTTCAGCAGGTGGACAGTGAAGTCATGCAGTGTCTCAGACTGGTGGACATCTGTCCTCCTTCTGTCTCTCTGCTCCATTTGTATCCAGTCATGTGTCCTTTTTCTTTCTGTGTATTTGCAGGCCAGAGTTTCCTGGGTTTCATGCTGACTTGCAGTTCCATCCTCTGTCCATCCCGGGGTTCACCTCCACTTGTGTTTGGGTGCCGACTGACGTGGTGATCGGCGACCTGGTCCTCTGGCCATCTCATCCCAGTGCTGCTACCTCCATCTGTTTATGTTTATATGGCCATTGTATTTAGTCATTTGTGTGCTCTCCTCTTTCTGTCCTCCATCTTCTCTCTGTCCTCCATCCTCTCTCTGTCCTGTCTCCCCTCTTTTCTTTCTCTACCCGGCTGGCCTTCGGCAGGAGGGTCCCCCCATATGAGCCAGGTCCTGCTCAAGGTTTCTTCCTCTTAAAGTGGAGTTTTTCCTTGCCATTGTTTGGCATTAAGGTTTTTTTTTCTCCCTACGTGGGAGTTTTTTTACCTGCCATTATCACTGATTGATTGGATAATATTATAATCTTAGTTGATGATATTTGCTCGGGGGTCATGCTCTGGGTCTCTGTAAAGCGCCTAGAGACAATTGTCATTGTAACAGACGCTATACAAATAAAATTGAATTGAATTGAATTGAATTGACCGAACTGCTGATAATTAACTTAATTAGTGGTCAGATGTTCCTTTTTCCAGATGTGCTGCTGCCATCGAAGTCACAGTGAGAAAAGATTTTCATAAATGATGAAAGTCTCAGTTTAACATCTGATCTGTTCTTCATGTTCTACTGTTCTAATTATCATTATTGATTTATTATTATTGATTTATCATTATTGATTTATCATTATTCTGTATATTATGTTATTCAGGAACATCTGGATCTGAGCTCCTGCTGTGGACCAGGACCTGGATCTGCTTCACTGGAATCCCAGAATCCTCTCCATGACCTCAGCAGGATCGGAGCGCTGTCCCCGCCCCCGCCCCGTGACGTCACGCCGGACGCTCCTTACATGGTCGTCCCGCCGCTCAAAAGCAGCCGCTGTTGGAGCCGCAGTCAGAGTCCGCGGAGTCCTGCATCTGATCCGGATCATGTCCATTATCCACGGAATGAGCTCGTCCGCGCGCGTCCTCGCGCTGCTGCTTCTGTGCGCGCACTGCGCGTCCGGTGAGTCCCGGTTCTGGTCTTGATCCCGGTGTGAGAGTCCAGAGACGCTGGTTCCGCTGTGGTGTCTGTTTCTGATTCACGCGCTGTAGGAAATGATGACGTCACCAGTCCTGGTGCAGATCACGGTACAGGTCCGGGTCTGGGTTCCGGCGGTCCAAGGGTCCAGAGGCCCCCAGAACCAGGACGGGATTTCCTCGGTTTTACCTGGTTTTTATTTGGAGTCTGTTTGTTTCTAAAATTAAATCATTATTATAAACAGTCATTTATTTCTACAAACAGATTCTCATCAGGCTTTTTTTCAAAAGAGACAATTTTTTTGTAAAAAAAAAAAAATTTTGACAAAGATTGTGACTTTATTGTTTTTCTCTAAAATAATGTTGCTATAAAATCAAGATTTCATAAAATCACAACTTTCTGAGTTAACGTTGACACTTTCTGAACGACTTCATGGCGTAAAACTAGTTTTTAGTTTCTGCTCTAAAATCCTCAGTTTTTGCTCTAAAATCAGGAATTTTTCAAAATCGCAACTTTCTGTTGTTAAAAAGCTCATTTTTGTCAAAGTTTCAAATGTCACTAAATGTTTTTTTGTTTTTTTGATGGAACTAAATGTTTCTGTTCCAGACGTCCTGAAATCACAAAACTTCAACAAAACCTTTCAAACTTTAAACCGTTTCAACTTTTTGTTGTGAACTTTTAACTTTTCTTTGTCTCAAAATCACAAATTTTGTAGTGTAACGATATATCCTGTAATCACAACGTTTAGTCGTAAACACGTCATTATTTTAAACCAAATTCAGCAAATATCAAATATCAAAGTGAAATATCAGTTTTCACACAATCACAACTTTTAGACATAAAACTACAACTTTGTCTCGTTCAATTATGAATTTGTATTAATTGTGAATTTTGTATAATTACAACTTTGTGCACAAAAATCCAAATAATCACAGATTTTCAAATCAAATCCTGATTTTGTGTCAACAAGAAAAAGTTCTGCAGAAGCTTTAAACCTTGAAGAACATCTGTCAACCAGCTGCTGGACAGGTTTCTGCTGGAAGGGGGAGGAGCTTGAGCGCCACCTGGAGTCCACCTGTGCAGGAGCCTGAATGAGCGTTAATGAAGATAAAAGATGAAAATAAGAGAAGTTGAGCTGATGTTTCTCGTCCCAGCTGCCTGGAAGCGTCTGTTACTGGTGATGTGACCTCAAACCAGTTTAATACTGAATAACTACCCGCTAACAGACTGGTAACTACCTGGATCAATAACTACCCTCTATCAGACTGGTAACTACCTGGATCAATAACTACCCGCTATCACAGACAGACTGGTAACTACCTGGATCAATAACTACCCACTATCAGACTGGTAACTACCTGGATCAATAACTACCCTCTATCAGACTGGTAACTACCTGGATCAATAACGACCCGCTATCAGACTGGTAACTACCTGGATCAATAACGACCCTCTATCAGACTGGTAACTACCTGGATCAATAACTACCCGCTATCACAGACAGACTGGTAACTACCTGGATCAATAACTACCCACTATCAGACTGGTAACTACCTGGTTCAATAACTACCCGCTATCACAGACAGACTGGTAACTACCTGGATCAATAACTACCCACTATCACAGACAGACTGGTAACTACCTGGATCAATAACTACCCTCTATCAGACTGGTAACTACCTGGATCAATAACTACCTACTATCAGACTGGTAACTACCTGGATCAATAACTACCCACTATCACAGACAGACTGGTAACTACCTGGTTCAATAACTACCCGCTATCACAGACAGACTGGTAACTACCTGGATCAATAACTACCCACTATCAGACTGGTAACTACCTGGATCAAAAACTACCCACTATCAGACTGGTAACTACCTGGATCAATAACTACCCACTATCACAGACAGACTGGTAACTACCTGGATCAATAACTACCCACTATCAGACTGGTAACTACCTGGATCAATAACTACCCGCTATCAGACTGGTAACTACCTGGATCAATAACTACCCACTATCAGACTGGTAACTACCTGGTTCAATAACTACCCGCTATCACAGACAGACTGGTAACTACCTGGATCAATAACTACCCACTATCAGACTGGTAACTACCTGGATCAATAACTACCCGCTATCACAGACAGAGTGGTAACTACCTGGATCAATAACTACCCACCATCAGACTGGTAACTACCTGGATCAATAACTACCCTCTATCAGACTGGTAACTACCTGGATCAATAACTACCTACTATCAGACTGGTAACTACCTGGATCAATAACTACCCACTATCAGACTGGTAACTACCTGGATCAATAACTACCCACTATCAGACTGGTAACTACCTGGATCAATAACTACCCGCTATCACAGACAGACTGGTAACTACCTGGATCAATAACTACCCACTATCAGACTGGTAACTACCTGGATCAATAACTACCCACTATCACAGACAGACTGGTAACTACCTGGATCAATAACTACCCGCTATCACAGACAGACTGGTAACTACCTGGATCAATAAACTCCCACTATCAGACTGGTAACTACCTGGATCAATAACTACCCACTATCAGACTGGACCTGGTAACTACCTGGATCAATAACTACCCGCTATCACAGACAGACTGGTAACTACCTGGATCAATAACTACCCACTATCAGACTGGTAACTACCTGGATCAATAACTACCCGCTATCACAGACAGACTGGTAACTACCTGGATCAATAACTACCCACTATCAGACAGACTGGTAACTACCTGGATCAATAATAACTACCCCACTATACAGGACTGGTAACTACCTGGATCAATAACTACCCACTATCACAGACAGACTGGTAACTACCTGGATCAATAACTACCCGCTATCACAGACAGACTGGTAACTACCTGGATCAATAACTACCCACTATCAGACTGGTAACTACCTGGATCAATAACTACCCACTATCAGACTGGTAACTACCTGGATCAATAACTACCCGCTATCAGACTGGTAACTACCTGGATCAATAACTACCCACTATCAGACTGGTAACTACCTGGTTCAATAACTACCCGCTATCACAGACAGACTGGTAACTACCTGGATCAATAACTACCCACTATCACAGACAGACTGGTAACTACCTGGATCAATAACTACCCGCTGTCACTATCAGACTGGTAACTACCTGGATCAATAACTACCCGCTATCACAGACAGACTGGTAACTACCTGGATCAATAACTACCCGCTACAGACAGACTGGTAACTACCTGGATCAATAACTACCCGCTATCAGACTGGTAACTACCTGGATCAATAACTACCCGCTATCACAGACAGACTGGTAACTACCTGGATCAATAACTACCCACTATCAGACTGGTAACTACCTGGATCAATAACTACCCGCTATCAGACTGGTAACTACCTGGATCAATAACTACCCACTATCAGACTGGTAACTACCTGGATCAATAACTACCCACTATCAGACTGGTAACTACCTGGATCAATAACTACCTGCTATCACAGACAGACTGGTAACTACCTGGATCAATAACTACCCGCTATCACAGACAGACTGGTAACTACCTGGATCAATAACTACCCACTATCACAGACAGACTGGTAACTACCTGGATCAATAACTACCCGCTATCACAGACAGACTGGTAACTACCTGGATCAATAACTACCCACTATCAGACTGGTAACTACCTGGATCAATAACTACCCACTATCAGACTGGTAACTACCTGGTTCAATAACTACCCGCTATCACAGACAGACTGGTAACTACCTGGATCAATAACTACCCAATCAGACTGGTAACTACCTGGATCAATAACTACTATACAGACACTGGTAACCTGGATCAATAACTACCCGCTATCACAGACAGACTGGTAAATACCTGGATCAATAACTACCCACTATCAGACTGGTAACTACCTGGATCAATAACTACCCGCTATCACAGACAGACTGGTAACTACCTGGATCAATAACTACCCGCTATCACAGACAGACTGGTAACTACCTGGATCAATAACTACCCACTATCAGACTGGTAACTACCTGGATCAATAACTACCCACTATCAGACTGGTAACTACCTGGATCAATAACTACCCGCTATCAGACTGGTAACTACCTGGATCAATAACTACCCACTATCAGACTGGACTGGTTAACTACAGACAGACTGGTACTACCTGGATCAATAACTACCCACTATCAAGACAGACTGGTAACTACCTGGATCAATAACTACCCGCTGTCACAGACAGACTGGTAACTACCTGGATCAATAACTACCCGCTATCACAGACAGACTGGTAACTACCTGGATCAATAACTACCCGCTATCAGACTGGAACTACCTGGGTCATAACTACCCGCTACTACTGGATCAATAACTACCGCTATCAGACTGGTAACTACCTGGATCAATAACTACCCGCTATCAGACTGGTAAACCTGGATCAATAACTACCCGCTATCAACTGGTAACTACCTGGATCAATAACTACCCGCTATCAGACTGGTAACTACCTGGTTCAATAACTACCCGCTATCACAGACAGACTGGTAACTACCTGGATAAATAACTAACTTCAGCTCTGGTTCCTTCTGGAAATGTGACTCATTGATCCTGATGGACTGAAGTCCAGCAAACACGCCTCTCACACACCTGCAGTCCAGAAGGACGATAAAACACACCTGTGCTGCAGGAGCTGGTCAGAGTCCGGACGGTCAGGTGACCTGCTCCTGTCACTCACCTGTGCTGCAGGAGCAGGTCAGAGTCCGGACGGTCAGGTGACCTGCTCCTGTCACTCACCTGTGCTGCAGGAGCAGGTCAGAGTCCGGACGGTCAGGTGACCTGCTCCTGTCACTCACCTGTGCTGCAGGAGCAGGTCAGAGTCCGGACGGTCAGGTGACCTGCTCGTGTCACTCACCTGTGCTGCAGGAGCAGGTCAGAGTCCGGACGGTCAGGTGACCTGCTCCTGTCACTCACCTGTGCTGCAGGAGCAGGTCAGAGTCCGGACGGTCAGGTGACCTGCTCGTGTCACTCACCTGTGCTGCAGGAGCTGGTCAGAGTCCGGACGGTCAGGTGACCTGCTCCTGTCACTCACCTGTGCTGCAGGAGCAGGTCAGAGTCCGGACGGTCAGGTGACCTGCTCCTGTCACTCACCTGTGCTGCGGGCTGAGGTCAGAGTCCGGACGGTCAGGTGACCTGCGTGTCACTCACCTGTGCTGCAGGAGCAGGTCAGAGTCCGGACGGTCAGGTGACCTGCTCGTGTCACTCACCTGTGCTGCAGGAGCAGGTCAGAGTCCGGACGGTCAGGTGACCTGCTCCTGTCACTCACCTGTGCTGCAGGAGCAGGTCAGAGTCCGGACGGTCAGGTGACCTGCTCCTGTCACTCACCTGTGCTGCAGGAGCAGGTCAGAGTCCGGACGGTCAGGTGACCTGCTCGTGTCACTCACCTGTGCTGCAGGAGCAGGTCAGAGTCCGGACGGTCAGGTGACCTGCTCCTGTCACTCACCTGTGCTGCAGGAGCAGGTCAGAGTCCGGACGGTCAGGTGACCTGCTCGTGTCACTCACCTGTGCTGCAGGAGCAGGTCAGAGTCCGGACGGTCAGGTGACCTGCTCCTGTCACTCACCTGTGCTGCAGGAGCAGGTCAGAGTCCGGACGGTCAGGTGACCTGCTCGTGTCACTCACCTGTGCTGCAGGAGCTGGTCAGAGTCCGGACGGTCAGGTGACCTGCTCCTGTCACTCACCTGTGCTGCAGGAGCAGGTCAGAGTCGGACGGTCAGGTGACCTGCTCGTGTCACTCACCTGTGCTGCAGGAGCAGGTCAGAGTCCGGACGGTCAGTGTGAGTCACTCTGTGCTGCAGGAGCAGGTCAGAGTCCGGACGGTCAGGTGACCTGCTCCTGTCACTCACCTGTGCTGCAGGAGCAGGTCAGAGTCCGGACGGTCAGGTGACCTGCTCCTGTCACTCACCTGTGCTGCAGGAGCTGGTCAGAGTCCGGACGGTCAGGTGACCTGCTCCTGTCACTCACCTGTGCTGCAGGAGCAGGTCAGAGTCCGGACGGTCAGGTGACTGACAGGAGCTTCAGGTGCTTCAGGACCAGCGGCGCCCTCTGCTGTGGAAACACGGTACTGCAGCTGCAGCTCTGCCTGAACAACACGGACAGAAACGTCTGGAAACTTCCATGACAACCGTATCCATGACAACCGTATCCATAACAACTGTATCCATGACAACCGTATCCATGACAACCGTATCATTTAAACACAAAACATTTGAAAGTATATAAGATAAAATGTAATAACGTGATATTATAATATTTCAGAAAATAATTTAGTATAAAATGAAATAATAGAGTATAAAAAACAGTTTTGTTTCCTCAAGTTTCACAGCTATTAAAATATAATTAAATCACTGTTTTACTATATTTACAAAATTAATAAAAAAGACAAAAAAAATTTAAATTAAGTTTTATAGAAATCAGTAAAACAATAACCATCTTTGAATTTTATGACAATTTTTTTGTTGCAAAATATAAACTTTTTCTAAATTATGACGTTCTGAGATAAAATTACTTAAATTTCATATATTATTGTAATAAATAATGTATTGTATAAATAGATCTAAAATCAAGGATCTTTGCTTTAATCACAACTTCATCGTAAAAAGCTAATTTTTGTCATAAAATCTTAAATTTCATAAGATTTTTTTACATGAAATTAAGAGTCTTTGTTGTAAAATATAAACTTTTGCAGAATGATACGATAAGCAGACGTGACTTGACAGCAGGTGTCCTGTTCTCAGGTTCCTACCCACGAGCTCAGAACCTCACCTGGAGGTCCACCAACTTCAAAACCATCCTCACCTGGGAACCCAAACCAACACCTGAGTACACCTACACTGTCGAGTTCTCTGAGTAAGTACCAGCTCAAGCCCCGCCCCCTCTACTAACACATTACCTGAGTGGCTTACCTGTGAAGTTTAGACCGCTGCTACCTGGACAGGTAGACCACTCCGTTCCTTGTGAAACCCCCAGCTGTTTAGCTCCGTCTGCAGAGCCTTTATTTCACCTGACAACAGTGATAATGACACAGGTGTGACGGGGTGGTAACAGGTGTGATAGACAGGGATGCACCATAACTGTTTTAAAACCGATACCGATAACTTTCAGCTCCTAGAGGCTGATAAGATAACGATAACTGATAACCGATAACCGATAACCGATAACACACACATATACCTAAGATGATTACATCGATATTATGAACTAAACCAAAAGCAGTTTGGACTCTTTAAATGAACAGATATTTATTTTTTCCAATAAAAAACTATTGTCAAACTTTTCAAACATTTTCTTAAAGCTATCAAACAAACCTATTTGATATCTCACATTAACTTAAATAAGGTTCATTACTGACTGATATAAAAAATAAAGGCTCCTTGAACTGATGGAAATACATGCATCAGAATTACTAACTGAAAAAATGACTTCCAGAAGTTTACAAAAATAAATATACATAGAAAACTAATTTACTGACACAAGTTAGATTTGTCTGTGTAAAAAAACTGAAAAAGTGCACTCATAGTAACAAAAAAATTACATTCAAAGGATTTTGGCTTGTCGTTCCAGCCAAATGAAAACCGTTAATTAAAGTAAATGAGGTTCAGTAATTGTTTTTTTTTAATCTCATGGAAGCTTTAGATGAGAGAGGAGACTGTTCCTGGCTGGCTCACGTTAGTGTTAGCTCATGTTAGCTCACGTTAGCTCACGTTAGTGTTAGCTCATGTTAGCTCACGTTAGTGTTAGCTCATGTTAGCTCACGTTAGCTCACGTTAGTGTTAGCTCATGTTAGCTCACGTTAGCTCACGTTAGTGTTAGCTCATGTTAGCTCACGTTAGCTCACGTTAGTGTTAGCTCATGTTAGCTCACGTTAGTGTTAGCTCATGTTAGCTCACGTTAGCTCACGTTAGCTCACGTTAGTGCGATTTCAAAACTCCATGGAAGTGATGGTTATGTTTCAGGTGGCTGATCAGGTTTGACGTATTAAAGCTTGTGCTATTTTTCCCTCCTTTGCTTGGAGGATTCGTCACAAATAACCAGCGAACTTCCTTCTTCTGAAACTTTAACAAAGTTCCATATAATCGCCGCCATGTTGTTTGTTGTGATCAGCGCTGTGCTGCAGGCTGCATTCAAGGTGTAACATAAATTCCTCCGTTCCCTCGTTTGCTAGTCGTTCTTTCAGCCTTTTCTATTATTTCTTTTTTTATGTGTAACATGTGGGAAAATACTGCAAATATCAGTTAAAGTCAGCACCTACTAAAATTATGACGAGTTAACGAGTTGTTTTCTGGCATGAGGGGGTATTCTTGATTTTCCTGATTGAGTATTCGTTTTTCTGATTATGTCGACATCACTTGAACATAACATTCACTGCTGGTCATTCAAGGCTCAGAGGGAGCGAGACACTGCTGTGTTGACAGAAATATAAATGTTATCGGGGCTATTCGTCGTGATATCGGACTTATCAATTATCGCGATGATGTCATAATTTCCTGTTATCGGCCCGATAGTTATTGTGCTGATAATAATCGTACACCCCTATAACTATCAGGTTAGGTTTAGGGTTAGGGCCCGATAACTGTCGGGCCGATAGTTGTCGGATCGATAACTGTCGGGCCGATAGTTGTCGGATCAATAACTGTTGGGCCGATAGTTGTCGGATCGATAACTGTCGGGCCGATAGTTGTCGGATCGATAACTGTCGTCCCGATAGTTGTCGGATCGATAACTGTCGGGCCGATAGTTGTCGGATCGATAACTGTCGGGCCGATAGTTGTCGGATCGATAACTGTCGGGTCGATAGTTGTCGGATCGATAACTGTCGGGCCGATAGTTGTCGGATCGATAACTGTTGGGCCGATAGTTATATCGGTGTGATAGAGGTACAGCCGTGGTGCTAACTGAGGTCGTGACATCTTCATATATCCAGTTTGCTTGTAAATGTGTGTTTGGTGAATCCTCTAAATCTGTCATGTTTTCCAGGATTGGACAGAACAAACGGAGGACCCATCACTGCACGCGCTCCAACCACACATCATGTGACCTGTCCACCATGATGACCAACGTCCAGGCCTGCTACCGAGCAGACGTCCTGTCGGAGCCTCCGCTGGGCGCCACCAGCGACCTCATCGAGTTCCCCCACAGCACCTCCGAGAGGTTCTGTCCCTACCAGGACAGTAAGTCTAACCCGCTAACCACTAACCCTAACCCCCTAGCCTCCTAACCACTAACCCTAACCCCCTAGCTCCTCCTAACCCTAACCCCCTAGCTTACCACTAACCCTAACCCCTAACCCTCTAACCCTAACCCTAACCCCCTAACCACTAACCCCCTAACCACTAACCCTAATCCCCTAACCCTAACCCCCTAACCTTAACTCTAACCCTAACCCCCTAACCCTAACCCTAACCCTAACCCCCTAGCCTCCTAACCACTAACCCTAACCCCCTAACCTTAACTCTAACCCTAACCCCCTAACCAGCTAACCCCCTAACCACTAACCCTAACCCTAACCCCCTAACCACTAACCCTAACCCCCTAACCCTAACCCTAACCCCCTAACCCCTAACCCTAACCCTAACCCTAACCCCTACCCCTAACCCTAACCCTAACCCTAACCCCCTACCCCTAACCTAACTAACCCTAACCCCTAACCTAACTAACCCCTAACCCCCTAACCCTAACCCCTAACCTAACTAACCCTAACCCCCTAACCCCTAACCACTAAACCCTAACCCCTAACCTTAACTCTAAAACCCCCTAACCCCTAACCCAAAACCCCAACCCTAACCAAACCACTAAACCCCTAACCACTAACCCTAACCCCCTAACCCCTAACCCTAACCCTAACCCTAACCCTAACCCCCTAACCCCCTAACCCCTAACCCCTAACCCTAACCCCTAACCACTAACCCTAACCCCAACCCCCCTAACCCTAACCCCCTAACCACTAACCCTTACCCCCTAACCACTAACCCCAACCCCCTAACCACTAACCCTAACCCCTAACCACTTATCCTAACCCCCTAACCACTGACCCTAAACCCTAACCCCCTAACCCCTAACCCCTAACCCTAACCCACTAACCCCCTAACCCTAACCCCCAACCACTAACCCTAACCCCCTAACACTAACCCTAACCACTAACCCTAACCCTCTAACCCTAACTCTAACACTAAGGAGGACAGTAAGTCTAACCCCCTAACCACTAACCCTAACCCCCTAACCCTAACCACTAACCCCCTAACCCTAACCCTAACTCCCTAACCACTAACCCTAACCCTAACCCCCTAACCCTAACCCCCAACCAGTAACCCTAACCACTAACCCTAACCCTCTAACCCTAACCACTAACCCCCTAACCCTAACCCAGCACCAGGCTGAACATCTGGATGAACAGCTGCTGTTGTCCAGGAACATCTGAGCTGTTTTAAACTACCACGTGACTGACAGGATGTCTGAACTCCACAGCCGACATCGGCAGGCCCGACTTCGAGCTGCAGATGAACGAAGACAAATCCTATAACCACGCTGATCGTGACCGACCCGCTCACCGCTCTGTTCAGAGACCGCCGCCAGCTCAGCATCAGGGACGTCTTCAACAAAGACCTGCAGTACAAAGTCACCTACCGCAAGAACCGGAGCACCGGCAAGGTGAGGCACCGCCCACTTCCCTCCTTTACTGTGGTTGGCAGAACTTCAAGCTAGCTCACAGGATGTTAGCATCATCTCACAAGACATTAGTGTTAGCTCACAGGATGTTAGCATCAACTCACAAGACATTAGTGTTAACTCACAGGATGTTAGCATCAGCTCAGAAGATGAGTGTTAGCTCACAGGACGTTAGCATCAGCTCACAAGACATTAGTGTTAGCTCACAGGACGTTAGCATCAGTTTACAAGACATTAGTGTTAGCTCACAGGACGTTAGCATCATCTCACAAGACATTAGTGTTAGCTCACAGGATGTTAGCATCAGCTCACAAGACATTAGTGTTAGCTCACAGGATGTTAACATCATCTCACAAGACATTAGTGTTAGCTCAAAGGACATTAGCATCAGCTCACAAGACGTTAGACTTAGGTCACAGGATGTTAGCATTAGCTTACAGGCCCTTAGCATTAGCTTGCCATACGTTTGTGTTAGTTCCCAGTATTTTTATGTAACTCTACGGTTGTGCATGGCTGATGGTCTCCATGGTGAATCGTAGACCAATAAAAATGCCCCGCCTCCTTGTTAACGGGCTCCATCATCACATCATCACAACTTTTGCAAAAACTTTATTTTTTAAACGTCATATTGAAACGGTTGTAGTAAAATATCAAGTTTTACAAAACTGAAACGTTTTTGACATAAAAGTACAACTTTGTTGTAAAAATTGGTATAATTACAAGTTTATATTCTAAGATTAACAATTTTTACTGTAAAATCCCAAATTTCACAGAATTTTTGTCATAAAATCTCAAAGTTAACAAAATTGTAACTTTTGAATTTAATACATTTTGTTGTAAAAGATCAAGTTTTGCAAAACTGCAACTTTTTGATATTTTATATAAAAAAAGAATACAAATAAAAATATATGTTTTTATTTATATTTGAATATATATTCATATGTCCTGAAATTACAATTTTTACTTTATAATCAAAACTCTTTCTCTTTTTCACAAAGAAAAAAAAAATTTCATGACCTTTTGTTTTAAAAGCACCAGTTTTGTAGAGTTATGTGTTAGGGTTAGGGTTAGAGTGGGAGGAGCTTGAGCGCCTCCTGGAGTCTACCTGTGCAGGTGCTCTGAACCACCGCTGACTGTCTCTCTGAAAACTCTTCTTCTCTGGTTCTGTCATCTCCAGCGGGAAAAGACCTTCAGAACCAGCGTGATCCAGCTGCTGGATCTGGATCCAGGAGAGAGCTACTGCTTCAACGTCCAGGCCTTCATCTCCTCTCGCAGCGCAGACAAGCAGCTGGGCCAGATGAGCGCCACCAGGTGTTCCCATGACGTTGACCCGCCCTTCTTCAAAGGTGAAGCTCTCCTCCGTCCTTCTACGACTCTGAAGTTGGTTTCTGATTGGTGGAAGGCTGTTGTGGACCACTGAGACCCTCTTAGACCAGCTGGACTGGATTATCTCCTGATAGTAGCTTCTATATAGAACAGTTTATTAGTGAAACCTTTATTCATTTATCTAGCTTTTAATACACTGATCTAGTTTTGTCTGGCACTTTAACTTCACCAGCTGTGAACCTGGCGTGTGTTTTTATGTCTAATTTATTCTCTTAACCCATTTCTGTTTTAATGTACGGCACGTTGGCGCCCCCTGTGGTTTTAAAAGGTGCTTCAGTGTGTTTCAGCAGAATAGATTCAGCTCCACTAACGGTCCAGATGTGGAGGAGGACGGGTCTCGTTTATCTGTGGAGGGTTTCCTGGCTGCTGCTGCAGGTTCCAGTTCTCCCAGTCCAGCTGGACCTTCACCACTGGTCTTTACGGTTACTATAACATGCTGTGGTCTGTGTTTCAGTGTACTCGCCGCTCGTCATCGTTGTTGGTGTCGTCGTCGTCCTGCTGGCGGTCGCCGCCATCGTCGGCGTCTCCGTGTTCTGCTGCAAACGGAGGAAGAAGGCCCAGAGGGGCGGGAAAGAGGGCGTCCCACTGCGGACCGTCTGAGCTGGCCCCGCCCCCTGGTCACCCTGACCCCGCCCCCTGGCCATCCTGACCCTGCTCCTTCCACCGTCACAACTGCTGAACTGGACTGGGACTGGGACTGGGAGGAGTTAACATTCCACTATCACACACTGGAATCCAGTTTTAGTTTCTGTGAAACTGCACATTTGACTCCAGAACCTTCCAGGACCTTCAAAAGCTGAAATAACTCCTTTTTTGGGAAACGGTACTTCTGATTATATTTATTTACTCATCTGTCACTCCTGAACTGCTGCTGTGATGAGGATTTAGTTTTGGGATTCTTGTTAAAGCCAGTTAGGTAGCAGTACCACTTCTGAACACACCGAGGCGGCGCCGCTGCCGCAGACAGTAGAAGAAGAACCGAACACACAGAGGCGGCGCCGCTGCCGCAGACAGTAGAAGAAGAACCGAACACACAGAGGCGGCGCCGCTGCCGCAGACAGTAGAAGAAGAACCGAACACACAGAGGCGGCGCCGCTGCCGCAGACAGTAGAAGAAGAACCGAACACACAGAGGCGGCGCCGCTGCCGCAGACAGTAGAAGAAGAACCGAACACACAGAGGCGGCGCCGCTGCTGCAGACAGTAGAAGAAGAACTGAACATCATCCACAGTTTTCTGAGGAGCTGTTTCAAAGCCTCTTTTTTGGAGGTCTGGGTGCTGGAAGCCGGCGTGAAGGCCTCTGGAACGCCCGGTAGAGATCAGCTACTAGGTTAGCACTAGCACGAGCTCGCCGACGCTAACTAATACTAGCTTTGTAGGTTGGCTCATGTTAACTTACCTACAAAGCTAGTAATATACAAACCTAGCATTAGTTAGTTTTGGAGGCTAGTTAGTGTCATAGATTAGTTAGCTTCATTAGCTAGTTAGCTTTATATGCTAATTAGCTCCATAGATCAATTAGCTTTGTAAGACGGTTACCTTTATATGCTAGTTAGCTCCATAGATCGGTTAGCTTCGTGGGCTAGTTAGCTCCGTATATCAGTTAGCTTTGTGGGCTAGCTTGTGGTGTGATCAGCGGTGGTGCTGCAGTTTATCGGCTTTAAAATGACACTATTCAAAATCACTAGATTGCACATATTATTTTTGTATTTTATGCTTAATTTATTATCTTATTTGAATGATTAATGATACTGTTGCAGCTGTTTTACACTTTATCCTGCTGTAGTTCATTTTATGGTGAATGTAAGAGGGTTTTCACTGCACATGAGGAGTTTTAATGTTTGTCAAATGTTTCTGTGTAAAAACTGATTTTAAATAAATCTGAAAGTTAACAACCCTTTATTAAAGTTGTTTAATGATCAGATCAGAAGTTAGTGAGCTGGAAACAAACCTGGATGAATCTGATCAGGTTAATTACTTGAATCTTCTCTTGGACTGGAAGCTGGTGAACTCTCTCACGGGATGGGACTAATAAAGTTTCTTGGGACTGGGAACTGCTGGTCTCTTAGGGACGGGAATCAGGAGGACTTGGAACGATGGACGGGAACGTCCGCTGGCTCAGTGACTTGAATCAGGAAAGTCTCTGTCGGGTCTTAGGGTTAGATGGACGGGAACGTCCGCTGGCTCAGTGACTAATAAAGTTTCTTGAATCTTCTCTTGGACGTTGGACGGGAACGACCGCTGGCTCAGTGACTAATAAAGTTTCTTGAATCTCACCGCATCCAGCATCAGAAGCGTTGACACATTATGAGAAGCTTTGCTTCTGCAGCTCGAGTCAACCGGGTTTGGGTTTGGGTTTGGGTTTGGGTTAGGGGTTAGGGGTTTGGGTTTTAGGGTTTTAGGGTTTTAGCCATGAATCCCTGACAGACGGCGACACTGAATTGAGTTTTACACAGATTGTGTCTTTTAAAGGCTGTGGTCTGATAAACAGCTGGTTCAGTTTAAATGTTGTTTGAAATAGATTGTTTATCAAATATTTTATTCCCTCCCGTTTCTTTCTGCATTCTGAAACAGTATTTAAACCTTTTTAAGATCCAACAATGTAAAATGTAAATTCTTGCAATTTTTCAACTGGTCTTAAAAGTTTGATCAGCAGTGTGTCGTCCCACTGGACGTCTTCAGGTGGAGACAGAGAAGACAGAAGGACAAAGAGGATAATTTCTTTCTGGTTTATTTTCAATTCAGAGTGAGATCAAAGAGCAGAATTAGTCATAAAAACCACCATCCCAGTTCAGGCTCCTCCAGGTCCACAGATCAGGTCCACAGAGCAGGTCCACAGATCAGGTCACCACAGATCAGGTCCACAGATCAGTTCCACAGATCAGTTCCACAGATCAGGTCCACAGACCAGGTCCACAGACCAGGTCCACAGATCAGGTCCACAGATCAGGTTCCACAGATCAGGTCCACAGACTCAGGTCCACAGATCAGGTCCACAGATCAGTTCCACAGATCAGGTCCACAGACCAGGTCCACAGACCAGGTCCACAGATCAGTTCCACAGATCAGGTCCACAGACCAGGTCCACAGACCAGGTCCACAGATCAGGTCCACAGATCAGGTCCACAGACCAGGTCCACAGATCAGGTCCACAGATCAGGTCCACAGACCAGGTTCCGGTAAATCAGACAAACAAAATGCTGCTGAGTTGTGTCAGAGGTTCTGAAGACCTGATCTGAACATTCACCAACCTGCAGCAAAGAAGCCATCATTGCACTTTAGACCTGGTCCCGGACCCTACAGATCCTCAGACCTGAGCCCTACAGATCCTCAGACCTGGTCCTGGGCCAACAGATCCTCAGACCTGAGCCCTACAGATCCTCAGACCTGGTCCTGGACCCTACAGATCCTCAGACCTGGTCCTGGACCCTACAGATCCTCAGACCTGGTCCTGGGCCAACAGATCCTCAGACCTGGTCCTGGGCCTGACAGATCCTCAGACCTGGTCCTGGACCCTACAGATCCTCAGACCTGGTCCTGGACCCTACAGATCCTCAGACCTGGTCCTGGACCCTACAGATCCTCAGACCTGGTCCTGGACCCTACAGATCCTCAGACCTGGTCCTGGACTCTACAGATCCTCAGACCTGGTCCTGGACCCTACAGATCCTGAGACCTGGTCCTGGACCCTACAGATCCTGAGACCTGGTCCTGGACCCTACAGATCCTCAGACCTGGTCCTGGACCCTACAGATCCTCAGACCTGGTCCTGGACCCTACAGATCCTGAGACCTGGTCCTGGACCCTACATATCTTCAGACCTGGTCCTGGACCCAACAGATCTTTGGACCCAGTGTTTCCAGTCAGAATTGATGGCACCGGTTTATAGAGACCAGCTTCGGTGGAGGTCTGGGATGTTCAGCTCAGTTACTACTGATCAGTGAAAAGTTAGTAAAATTAGGAGGAAACTCCTGATGTGACCCGGTTCTAACTGCTGAAACCAACTCTGGACCACCTTCATCCTTTAACTAAACGCTTCAGACGGGAGAAGCCGTTAGCTTCAAGCTACTTCACCAGAGACCGAACCTGGTCTTCACCAGAGACCGAACTGGTCTTCACCAGAGACCGAACTGGTCTTCACCAGAGACCGAACTGGTGCGCTGGTCTTCACCAGAGACCGAACTGGTGCGCTGGTCTTCACCAGAGACCGAACTGGTGCGCTGGTCTTCACCAGAGACCGAACTGGTCTTCACCAGAGACTGAACTGGTCTTCACCAGAGACTGAACTGGTCTTCACCAGAGACCGAACTGGTGCGCTGGTCTTTACCAGAGACCGAACTGGTGCGGTGCCTGTGACCAGTCCAGTCTCCAGTTTTGTAAAACGGAGGTGAAGAACATCATGGAGAACCCTGATGTTGTGACCACTGCAGTGGCCCATTGCATCATGGGATACAGTGAAGTGTCCAGGAGCAGCATGCTGGTTTTCTTCCTGTAAACTCTTTCAGGTTAGTTTCAGCTGTGGAACCACAATTAACGCTAATTAACCTGCAGTCGTCAAAGGAGGAGCTGGAGTCTGAAGGTTAGGGTTGACTCTCGTTAGTTAACGAAGGACGGTCTCCTGTGGCGTCCACGTATGGAGGTGTGGTGGAGACATGATGAAAACAGTCCAGTCAAAGATCTCAGATAGTTTCCATGATCAGGACAAAAACATTAATGATTAGAAGTCCAATGGGACAAAAACAAAGTTCAGTTACAAATAATTAAAAACATCAGTTTCTAGCTTTAAACTATCTCTTTCATCCCGAGTGCAAAGAATTAATGGAAGGTTTTTAACGGAGCAGCAGCTGGCGGCGGCGGCGGCGGCTAAGAGCCGAACTCCACCGTCTCTTCTGTGATGGGCTTGAACTCGTAGTTCCCTCTGCCGTCCATGTGGAGGTAATACTTCAGGAGACACAAACATCAGCAGGTTAAAGGTGGAGCAACATCTGGAGCAGCATCTGGAGCAACATCTGGAGCTGCTTAATCTGAACTTCTTTAACAGTAATCAGTGTTTCAGGACCGTGAACACACCAACATCTGGATGCTCTAATGGACTCGTATCTTCATTATTAGTATAATTATTATTATTATCTTTATTATTAGTCTATCATAATGTCAGAAAGACATTTTTTATTGGTGTTTCTAAAACAACCGTCTCCCTGCTGATGAACAGTCCTCCATATTGACTCTCCAGGTTTACATCAACTCAACAGGTGATGAGGGTTAGGGGTTAGGGGTTAGGGGTTAGGGGTTAGGGGTTAGGGGTTCTCTGTGTTGCAGATGGAAACTGTGTCGAGTCTCAAACCAAAGAAGTTCTGAAGTTCTACTCAACATTTCAGCGAATCCACGTCAACTAACTTTAACTTCAAGTATCAAGACTTCTGTGGAAGTCAAACGTAGACCTTCAGTTACCTCGTGGTGTTTCCAGAGGGACTTTCTGTGGGACACTGTGAACAAGGTGATGCCCACCTGCAGAGGAAAGAAAACACAATTTTTACTGTGGAGCCTTTAAAAGCTTATTGACAACCAAATCAACATCAGGATCTACTCTGGAGTAGCTGGAAAATATAACCCTGGTATCTGGTGATCATCCATCTGACATCACCTGCCCTCTACCAGACCCACCAGATCTACCAGACCCACCAGATCTACCAGACTCACCAGATCCATCAGATCTACCAGACCCACCAGATCCACCAGATCTACCAGACCCACCAGACCCACCAGATCTACCAGACCCACCAGATCTACCAGACCACCAGATCCACCAGATCCACCAGATCTACCAGACCCACCAGATCTACCAGACCCACCAGATCCACCAGATCTACCAGACCCACCAGATCTACCAGACCCACCAGATACCAGACCCACCAGATCTACCAGACCCACCAGATCTACCAGATCTACCAGACCCACCAGATCTACCAGACCCACCAGATCCATCAGATCTACCAGACCCACCAGATCTACCAGACCCACCAGATCTATGCTCTACCAGACCCACGCGGTTGTCCATTGCCAGGACAACCACGGTTGTTTTCATCCCCGCTACATTTTTCCATATTTGCGGTGTTATGAGCCCCCCGACACCTCCACCTGCTTGGTGATCGCAGAATGCTTCCACCCCGGCAACGCTGAGATAAAGCATCCGATATACGATGTGCTGATTGTGACTATGGTGCGTGGACTCGCAGTCACTACTGATGTCAGTTTCTGCTTCACTGGACAACTTGTCCAGCATGTCTTCCTCCTCTGAATCAGAGTTAGCCAGAACCTGACAAAGTACTTCGTAGATGGTAAACCGGCCTCTTGACATCGTGAGTAAATGAAAAAAACACTCTTTCGCTCTGCTCTACTCTCGCTACGTTCAGCATTTCTACCACTGGTTCACCGCACGTCTCTGTGTCAGAGGTTGTTTTACAAACTAATTTTATGCTAAAACTTTGAATAGCGCCACAACCAAACATGGTTCTCAGATTACAGGCACACATGTCCACCATCTCCTGGTTAAAAGTAATAACAAGATTCGGCATCACATTTATAGATACAACCTGTTTTATTCAGCAATGCTGCTTGTCACAATATTGCGACTTTGGCGCTTAAAGGGTTAAATTAGCCTTTACATCTCTCTTAGATTCATTTGGCGTCTCACAAAAAGTAAAAGAACCGACTCACTGCTTTAATCATATCCTGGATCTGGTTCTCACCTATGGTATAGATACTCATCACTTGTTAGTGTCGCAGCTGAATTCTTTTCTCTCAGACCACTTTTTAGTTACATTCGAGTTCAGCATTTGTGGCATTAAAACAGGAAATGAAACGTGTCATTACAGCAGATGTCTTTCTGATGATGCTGTGAATAATTTTAAGGAGGTCATTCTCTCTCATCTCCCTACGGTGGAATATGATAGAATAGCTGAGGGCAACGACCTGAATTTTACTCCGCAGATATTGATTACCTCGTTATCAATACTGCGGATATGTTACATTCAGCCCTGGATGCTGTTGCTCCTCTGAGGAAGAGGGTTTCTTATCTTAGGAGCTCAGCTCCCTGGTATAATTCACATATTCGCATGCTGAAGCAGAATGCACGTAAAATGGAAAGGAGGTGGTACTCCTGTAAATCTGCAGACTCCCATCGTGCCTGGAAAGATAGTTTAATAGTCTACAAAAGAGCCCTACGCAGAGCTAGAACATCTTATTATTCTTCACTATGTTCTACCAGTTCTACTCCCCACCAGATCTATGTTCTACCAGTTCTACTCTCCACCAGATCTACGTTCCACCAGTTCCACCAGTTCTACTCCGTCGTCGTACCGTCCTGCAGTGGCTGTAGATGTAGTCCTCCACATCAACGCTCACTGCACTGGTGCACTCGTCCAGGATGGCGAACTGGGGCTTGTGGTAGAAGAGTCTGGCCATCTGCAGGTAGAAGAGAGACACCAGAAAAAACCTTCAGCTGGACAACTCTGCAGTGGGACAGGATGGACCGGTGCGTTGGGGTTTCCAGATTGATTCAGGGTCTAGTCACCAGACACAGGTAGACTCCAGGTGCTTACAGAGTTGCAGTGATTCGAAATTTGTAATTTTATGATATTAAGTGTTAATTTTATGTCCAAGTTGTGAAAGTTGATATTTTTACTCTAGAAAGTTCTTACAGCCATTCGCTGCTTCTCTCCTCCGCTGAGAACGTCCATCCAGTCCTGGACGGTGTCCCAGCTGCCCTCCCGGTCCAAGATGTGACCCAGCTGGACGTTGTCCAGGTACTCCTTCAACACCTGGACCCAGATGAGACAAGGGAGCAGAAACATCAGAGACAACAGGGACATCAGAGACATCAGGGACATCAGAGACATTAGGAAGATAAGAAACAAAGCAGGTGAAAGGTGTGCAGATATGACCCACCTGGTCAGAGATGCCCCTCCTCCTCTGCTCCTCGACGGTGTCGGGGTAGATCACCTGGTCCCTCAGGGAGCCCAGAGTCATGTAAGGTCTCTGAAACCAGAACCATCAGACTGTTTAGAGGACAAACTACATGATGAGTAGCACTGACGAGGACCCGCCCACCTGTTCACTGGTTCTGCTCAACAACAACATGAACCTGTTCACTGGTTCTGCTCAACAACAACATGAACCCGTTCACTGGTTCTGCTCAACAATGACATGAACTTGTTCACTGGTTCTGTTCAACAGCAACATGGACCTGTTCACTGGTTCTGTTCAACAGCAACATGAACCTGTTCACTGGTTCTGCTCAACAACAACATGAACCCGTTCACTGGTTCTGCTCAACAATGACATGAACTTGTTCACTGGTTCTGTTCAACAGCAACATGGACCTGTTCACTGGTTCTGTTCAACAGCAACATGAACCTGTTCACTGGTTCTGTTCAACAGCACCATGAACCTGCTCACTGGTTCTGTTCAAGAACAACATGAACCTGTTCACTGGTTCTGCTCAACAGCAACATGAACCTGTTCACTGGTTCTGTTCAACAGCAACATGAACCTGTTCGCTGGTTCTGATCAAGAACAACATGAACCTGTTCACTGGTTCTGATCAAGAACAACATGAACCTGTTCACTGCTTCTGATCAAGAACAACATGAACCTGTTCACTGGTTCTGCTCAACAGCAACATGAACCTGTTCACTGGTTCTGTTTAACAGCAACATGAACCTGTTCACTGGTTCTGTTCAACAGCAACATGAACTTGTTCACTGGTTCTGCTCAACAGCAACATGAACTTGTTCACTGGTTCTGCTCAACAGCAACATGAACCTGTTCACTGGTTCTGTTCAACAGCAACATGAACTGTTCACTGGTTCTGCTCAACAGCAACATGAACCTGTTCACTGGTTCTGCTCAACAGCAACATGGAACCTGTTCACTGGTTCTGCTCAACAGCAACATGGACCTGTTCACTGGTTCTGTTCAACAGCAACATGAACTTGTTCACTGGTTCTGCTCAACAGCAACATGAACTTGTTCACTGGTTCTGCTCAACAGCAAGCATGAACCCGTTCACTGGTTCTGCTCAACAGCAACATGAACTTGTTCACTGGTTCTGTTCAACAGCAACATGAACCTGTTCACTGGTTCTGCTCAACAGCAACATGAACCCGTTCACTGGTTCTGCTCAACAACAACATGAACCCGTTCACTGGTTCTGCTCAACAGCAACATGAACCTGTTCACTGGTTCTGTTCAACAGCAACATGAACCTGTTCACTGGTTCTGTTCAACAGCAACATGAACCTGTTCACTGGTTCTGTTCAAGAACAACATGAACCTGTTCACTGGTTCTGTTCAAGAACAACATGAACCTGTTCACTGGTTCTGTTCAACAGCAACATGAACCTGTTCACTGGTTCTGTTCAACAGCAACATGAACCTGTTCACTGGTTCTGTTCAACAGCAACATGAACCTGTTCACTGGTTCTGTTCAACAGCAACATGAACCTGCTCACTGGTTCTGTTCAAGAACAACATGAACCTGTTCACTGGTTCTGCTCAACAGCAACATGAACCTGTTCACTGGTTCTGTTCAACAGCAACATGAACCTGTTCGCTGGTTCTGATCAAGAACAACATGAACCTGTTCACTGGTTCTGCTCAACAGCAACATGAACCTGTTCACTGGTTCTGTTTAACAGCAACATGAACCTGTTCACTGGTTCTGCTCAACAGCAACAACCGTTCACTGGTTCTGTTCAACAGCAACATGAACCTGTTCACTGGTTCTGTTCAACAGCAACATGAACCTGTTCACTGGTTCTGATCAACAGGAGTTCTGACAGATCCTCTGGACCAAGGTTATTATAGTTTTGAAATTTTCTTTAGTTTTTATTTTTATTTAGTTTTCCAGTTTGCTTTTTTATTTCAGTTTAGTTTTAGTTAGTTCAACAAGTTTTAGTTTTTTAGTTTAGTTTTTATTTTGAGGAATTGACTAGTTTCAGTTTAGTTTTTATTTAGTTTTAGTCTTAGTTTTAGTTTTTCTTTTTCTTGCAGTATGCAGCAGATTATACACCTTTTCGACTTGAAAATTGTGGACATGCGCCCCCTAGTGGCCCCGCCATAACTGGAGGGTGCGGTGCTCCATCAAGTAACCCAAACACAGCAGCGTGGAGCATCTGTTACTGATAACGCAGACGTGTCTTGGATTGATGATGTTAGGCAGTGGCCTCCAGTTACAGATGAAGGTAGTTTATCGCTGTTTTTAATGATTGGTTATGGAAATAGCATGATCTATTCCCATAATCAAACACTAAAAAACTGTGGAACGCTGGCTATAACTAACGTCAACAAGCCATAAAGATTATGCTGCTGTAATGTTAACGCGAGCGGTAAATTAGGCTATGTGTTAATGTTATATTTAATTTATTTAATCATTCTCCTAAGTCATTCATTCATTCATTCATTCATTTATAGGCTTGTGCTAGTACCGAGGGCTACAGTAGCCTCATACTGCTGTTCTTTCGGCCAGAATCTTCCAGGACTCTCAGCGAGACTATGAGTAGTACGAGACTGAATGTTAACGAAAACTCACCCGGCTGTATTCATTTGGAACAAAGTTCTTTCTGTTGATATTTTTCACCCACGTCTTCCTAACTTCTTGTTCTGCAAACAAGGCAGTCTTCGTGCATACTTTCTTCTTCCATTGTCGAATTTTCACGCCATTGTTGGGACAGTTTATGACGGAACATTATTCCCACTCAACCGACTCGACATTATAAAAATATATATTTGTAGAAAGAAAGAAAAAACACTGGTTAATCTGCGAGCCGGTGAAAGTGTCGCTCTGTAGCACCCTCCAGCAATGGCGGACGGGTACTTCCGGGGGGCTGGCCCGAAAAGGTCTATATCCGCTATGCTGCCCCTCTCTGGAGGGAGGGTAGCATAGCGGCTGCTGCAGGACAGGCAGTAATCTCTATGGCAGTAATCGAGGGAGAAAACGAAACGACAACGAAAACGAAGCTGAATTTATCTACAATTCAGTTTAGTTTTAGTTAGTTTTACATCCTTCATTGTAGTTTTTATTTAGTTTTCGTTTTTTTTTTAATTGTAGTTTTTATTTTTATTTCAGTTAACTGAAATATTTTTTCATTGCTAGTTTTAGTTTTAGTCTTAGTTTTCGTTAACTATAATAACCCTGCTCTGGACCGGTTTTAGGTGCAGCAGAGAACCACTGCTTCTCTAGCTGAGGTTCTGTGGACCAGAGCAGGACCTACCTGAGGAACGTAGAACAGCTTCCCTCGGTCCGGTTTGGTCAGCTGTCCACCAAACAGAGGCCACAGCTGTTGGACAGAGAAGACAAAGGTGGGTCAGCGAGGACGTCAGCTTAGCTCCTTTATGACCCGAGCATGGATGCTGACCCGAGACCCAACTGAGCTGGACCAGGTGGAAACTCAGGTCATTTTCCAGTTAGTTGAGTTGGTTTGGCTGTAGAACGCTGCACCACATGTCATGTGACAACAGTCGGTGCTGTCATTGGTCAACGGAAGTCCTGGCAGAGCATCATTGGTTCATGACAACAGAGCTGAAGAGAAGACAACTTCCTGTTGACCCAGAGTTGGTCTTACCTCTCCCAGAACTCTGAACAAGGAGCTCTTCCCACATCCGTTGGGTCCACAGACCAGGACGTTGGTTCCGGACCTCACCTGTCCGACACAGAGGATCATCGTTATAGAAACGCTGGAGTGAAACCAGATGTTTAAAACCAGGGGTTTGGAGGGTGGAACTCTCCAGATGTGACCCCAACTACAGCGTTACACCCTAAATTAAACATATTAATGAGGACGTCGCCCCAAGCTCCAGGTGAACCATATAACCATACACCTGCACAGGTGACTCCAGGTGAGGCTGTAGCTCCTCCCCCTTTCTGCGGAACGATGGTCCAGCATCAAACGTTGGTCAAGAAGTTCAGATTTTGTGAGTCGATGTTTTATGATAAAAACTTTATACTAATTAAATCACATTAGGTTCAAAATATGCAGTTTTGTGATTTTACGACAAAAAGCTGTGAATTTATTTCGTCAAAAAAAAATAAAACATTACACAATATTGAATTTGTTACAAATTTCCAACACACAGTTGTTTTATGCAGAACTGGATAATTAATGATAATTAATTTATGTTTCTACCCTCAGAGACCCAGCTCCAGCTGGACGTCACATCTGGATTTAAAGTAACAAAAAATAAAAGTTGGAGATTTTACAACAGAAATCTTGATTTTTAGAACAAAAGCTTGTAATCTTATAAAAGCTGTGATTTTATATTTATCAATAGTTGATTTTAGGACAGAAAGATTAAATCATCCAAAATTCACCATTTTGCACCTTAAAGTTGTAGTTTCATGTTAAACGCTGCAGTTTAGATAAAGTAAATATTTTACAGCTAAAGGTTTGGTGAGAGTCTTCTGAAGTGAGAAAACTGCTGGTTGGTCTCGTTAGGACTTAATTGATCCGCAGCAGGACGACTGAACAGGTTAGAAGACGGAAGAACGTTTGTTCACCTCGAACGTGAGGTCTCTGATCAGGACGTCTCCGTTGGGCGTCGACAGAGGAGTATGTTCAAACCTGGAGGAAGACAACCGAAGACACACCTGTCAGAGGTTAGAGGCCAGCAGGGGTCACGGACAGGGGTCAGGGGTCAGGGGTCACAGTCAGGGGTCAGGGGTTACAGTCAGGGGTCAGGGGTCAGGGGTCACAGTCAGGGGTCAGGGGTCAGTCAGGGGTCAGGGGTTACAGGGTCAGGGGTCAGGGTCAGGGGTCAGGGGTCAGGGTCACAGGGGTCAGTCAGGGTCAGGGGTTACAGTTCAGGGGTGTCAGGGGTCAGGGTTACAGTCAGGGGTCAGGGTCAGGGGTCACGTCAGGGGTCAGGGGTACAGTCAGGGGTCAGGGGTCAGGGTCAGGGGTCACAGTCAGGGGTTCAGGGGGGTTACAGTCAGGGGTCAGGGGTCACTGTCAGGGGGTCACAGTGGGTCAGGGGTACAGGGGGTCAGGGGTCAGGGGTCAGGGGTCAGGGGTTCACGGTCAGGGGTCAGGGTCACAGTCAGGGGTCACTGTTCAGGGGTTAGGGTTCAGGGGTTAGTCAGTCAGGGGTCAGGGGTTACAGGGGTCAGGGGTCAGGGTACAGTCAGGGGTCAGTCAGGGGTCAGGGGTACAGGGGTCAGGGGTCAGGGTCAGTTCAGGGTTCAGGGGTTACAGTTAGGGGTTCAGGGGTTACAGTCAGGGGTCAGGGGTCACGGTCAGGGTCAGGGGTCACAGTAAGGGGTTACTGTCAGGGGTCAGGGGTTACAGTTAGGGGTCAGGGGTTACAGTCAGGGGTCAGGGGTTCAGGGGTTACAGTCAGGGTCAGGGGTCACAGTCAGGGGTTCACTGTCAGGGTCAGGGGTTACAGTTAGGGGTTCAGGGGTTACAGTTAGGGGTCAGGGTCAGGGGTCACTAGGGTCAGGGGTTACAGTCAGGGGTCAGGGGTCAGTCAGGGGTCAGGGGTCAGTCAGGGGTCAGTCAGGGGTCAGGGGGTCAGGGGTCAGGGTCAGTCAGGGGTCAGGGTCACAGTCAGGGTACAGTCAGGGGTCAGGGTCACAGTCAGGGGTCAGGGGTTCACAGTCAGGGTTCAGGGGGTCACGGGTCAGGGGGGGGTCAGGGGTTACAGTCAGGGGTCAGGGGTCACAGGGTCAGGGGTTCAGGGGGGTTACAGTCAGGGTCAGGGTTACAGTCAGGGGTTACAGTCAGGGGGTTCAGGGGGGTTACAGTCAGGGGTCAGGGGTTACAGTCAGGGGTCAGGGTTACAGTCAGGGGTCAGTTCAGGGGTCAGGGGTCACAGTCAGGGTCAGGGGTTCAGTCAGGGTCAGGGTCAGGGTTCAGGTCAGGGGTTACAGGGGTCAGGGTCGGGGTTACAGTCAGGGGTACAGTCAGGGGTCAGGGGTTACAGTCGGGGTCAGGGGTTACAGTCAGGGTCAGGGGTTACAGTTAGGGGTCAGGGTCAGTCAGGGTCAGTCAGGGTCAGGGGTTACAGTCAGGGTTCAGGGGTCAGGGGTCAGGGTTACAGTCAGGGGTCAGGGGTACAGGGGTCAGGGGTTACAGTCAGGGGTCAGGGGTTACAGTCAGGGGTCAGGGGTTACAGTGAAGGGTCAGGGGTTACAGTCAGGAGTCAGGGGTTACAGTCAGGGGTTACAGTTAGGGGTCAGTCAGGGGTCAGGGGTCAGGGGTCACAGTCAGGGGGTACTGTAGGGGTCAGGGGTTACAGTCAGGGGTCAGGGGTTACAGTCAAAGGGGTCAGGGGTTACAGTCAGGGGTCAGGGGTTACAGTTAGGGGTCAGGGGTCACAGTCAGGGGTTACAGTTAGGGGTCAGGGTCACAGTCAGGGTAGTGTCAGGGTCAGGGGTCACAGTCAGGGGTCAGGGGTTACAGTCAGGGGTTACAGTCAGGGGTCAGGGGTTCAGGGGTCAGGGGTCACAGTCAGGCTCAGGGGTTACAGTCAGGGGTTACAGTCAGGGGTCAGGGGTTACAGTCAGGGGTCAGGGGTCACAGTCAGGGGTCAGGGGTTACAGTCAGGGGTCAGGGGTTACAGTCAGGGGTCAGGGGTTACAGTTAGGGGTCAGGGGTCACAGTCAGGGGTCAGGGTCAGGGGTTACAGTCAGGGGTTACGGGGTTCAGGGGTCAGGGGTTACAGTCAGGGGGTCAGGGGTTTACAGTCAGGGTCAGTCAGGGGGTCAGGGGTCAGGGGTTACAGTTCAGGGGTCAGGGGTTACAGTCAGGGGTCAGGGGTTACAGTCAAGGGGGGTCAGGGGTTACAGTCAGGGGTCAGGGGTTACAGTTAGGGGTCAGGGGTCACAGTCAGGGGTTACAGTTAGGGGTCAGGGGTCACAGTCAGGGGTTACTGTCAGGGGTCAGGGGTTACAGTCAGGGGTTAGTCAGGGGTCAGGGGTCACAGTCAGGGGTCAGGGGTTACAGTCAGGGGTTACAGTCAGGGGTCAGGGGTTACAGTCAAGGGTCAGGCGTTACAGTCAGGAGTCAGGGGTTACAGTCAGGGGTTACAGTTAGGGGTCAGGGGTCACAGTCAGGGGTCAGGGGTCACAGTCAGGGGTAAGTCAGGGGTCAGTCAGGGGTTACTGTCAGGGGTCAGGGGTTAAGTCAGGGGTTACAGGTCAGGGGTTACAGTCAGGGATCAGGGGTACACTCAGGGGTTAGGGTTACAGTCAGGGTTCAGGGGTCACATCAGGGGTCAGGGGTTACAGTCAGGGGTCAGGGGTCAGGGGTTACAGTCAGGGGTCAGTCAGGGTCAGGGGTTACAGTCAGGGGTCAGGGGTACAGTCAGGGGTCAGAGGGGTCAGGGGTACAAGGGTCAGGGGGTCAGGGGGTCACAGTCAGGGGTACAGTAGGGGGTCAGGGGTCAGGGGTCACAGTCAGGGGTTCAGTCAGGGGTCAGGGGTTACAGTCAAGGGTTCAGTCAGGGGTCAGGGGTTACAGGGGTTCAGTCAGGGTTACTGTCAGGGGTTCAGGGGTCAGGGGTTACAGTCAGGGTTACGTCAGGGGTCAGGGGTCAGGGGTTACAGTCAAGGGTCAGGGGTTACAGTCAGGAGTCAGGGGTTACAGTCAGGGGTTACAGTTAGGGGTCAGGGGTCACAGTCAGGGGTCAGGGGTCACAGTCAGGGGTTACTGTCAGGGGTCAGGGGTTACAGTCAGGGGTTACTGTCAGGGGTCAGGGGTTACAGTCAGGGGTTACAGTCAGGGATCAGGGGTTACAGTCAGGGATCAGGGGTTACAGTTAGGGGTCAGGGGTTACAGTCTACAGTCAAGGGTCAGGGGTTACAGTCAAGGGTCAGGGGTTACAGTCAGGGGTCAGGGGTTACCGTCAGTCAGGGGTCAGGGGTTACAGTCAGGGGTCAGGGTTTACAGTTAGGGGTCGGTGGGGTCACAGTCAGGGGTACAGTTAGGGGTCAGGGTCACAGTCAGGGGTTACTGTCAGGGGTCAGGGGTTACAGTCAGGGGTTACTGTCAGGGGGGTCAGGGGTCACAGTCAGGGGTCAGGGGGTTACAGTCAGGGGTTACAGTCAGGGTTTCAGGGGGGGTTACAGGTCAGGGGTCAGGGGGTCACAGTCAGGGGTCAGGGGTCACAGTCAAGGGTCAGGGTCAGGGCTCAAGGGTTACAGTCAGGGTCAGGGGTCACAGTCAGGGGCTCAGGGGTCAGGGGTCAGGGGGTCAGGGTCACAGTCAGGGGTTACAGTCAGGGGTCAGGGGCAGTCAGGGGTCAGGGGTCAGGGGTCAGGGGTCAGGGGTTCAGGGGTTACAGTCAGGGGTCAGGGGTCACAGTCAGGGTCAGGGTTACAGGGGTTCAGGGGTCAGGGGTTACAGTCAGGGGTCAGGGGTCACAGTCAGGGGTCAGGGGTTACAGTTGGGGTCAGGGGTTACAGTCAGGGGTCAGGGGTCACAGTCAGGGGTCAGGGGTTACAGTCAGGGGTCAGGGGTTACAGTCAGGGGTCAGGGGTCAGGGGTCAGGGGTACAGTCAGGGGTCAGGGGTTACAGTCAGGGGTCAGGGGTCAGGGGTTACAGTCAGGGGTCAGGGGTCACAGTCAGGGGTTCAGGGGTTCAGGGGTTACAGGGGTCAGGGGTCACAGGGTCAGGGGTCAGGGGTTACAGTTTCAGGGGTCAGGGGTTACAGGGGTCAGGGGTCAGGGGTCAGGGGTCACAGTCAGGGGTCAGGGGTTACAGTTAGGGTCAGGGTCAGGGGTTTACAGTCAGTCAGGGGTCAGGGGTACAGGTCAGGGGTCAGGGGTACAGTCAGGGGGTCAGGGGTCACAGTCAGGGTCACACAGGGTCAGGGGTCAGGGGTTACAGGGGTACAGTCAGGGTCACAGGGGTTCAGGGGTTACAGTCAGGGGTCAGGGGGTTACAGTCAAGGGGTCGGGGGTCAAGGGTACAGGGTTACAGTCAGGGGTTACAGTCAGGGGTCAGGGGTCACAGGGGTCAGGGGTCAGTCAGGGTCAGGGGGTACAGGTCAGGGGTCAGGGGTTACAGGTCAGGGGTTACTGTCAGGGGTTCAGGGGTTCAGGGGTTACAGTCAGGGGTTACTGTCAGGGGTCAGGGGGTACAGGGTCAGGGGTTTACAGGGGTCAGGGGTTAGTCAGGGGTTAGGGTCAGGGGTTTACAGGGGTCAGGGGTCAGGGGTCAGGGGTTACAGGGGTCAGGGGTCAGGGGTCAGGGGTTACAGTCAGGGGTCAGGGGTCACAGTCAGGGGTCAGGGGTTACAGTTAGGGGTCAGGGGTCACAGTCAGGGGTTACAGGGGTTCAGGGGTCAGGGGTACAGGTCAGGGGGGTCAGGGGTCAGGGGTTACAGTCAGGGGTTACTGTCAGGGGTTCAGGGGTCACAGTCAGGGGTCAGGGGTTACAGGGGGTCAGGGGTTACAGTCAGGGTTCAGGGGTTACAGTCAGGGGTCAGGGGTCACAGTCAGGGGTCAGGGGTCACAGTCAAGGGGGGTCAGGGTCAGGGGCTCAGGGGTTACAGTCAGGGGTCAGGGGTCACAGTCAGGGTCAGTCAGGGTTACACAGGGGTCAGGGGTCAGGGGTTACAGGGGTCAGGGGTTACAGGGGTCAGGGGTCAGGGATCAGGGGGTCAGTCAGGGGTCAGGGGTCACAGGGGTCAGGGGTCAGGGGTTACAGGGGTCAGGGGTCAGGGGGGTTCAGTCAGGGGGTCAGGGGTCAGGGGTTACAGTTCAGGGGGTCAGGGGTTAGGGTCAGGGGTCAGGGGTCAGGGGTCACAGTCAGGGGTCAGGGGTTACAGGGTTCAGGGGTCAGGGGGGTTACAGGGTCAGGGGTCAGGGGTCAGGGGTCACAGGGGTCAGGGGTCAGGGGTCAGGTCAGGGGTTCAGGGGTCAGTCAGGGTCAGGGGTCAGGGGTTACAGGGGTCAGGGTTACAGTCAGGGGTCACAGGGGTCAGGGGTCAGTAAGGGGTTACAGTCAGGGGTCAGGGGTTACAGTTCAGGGGTCAGTCAGGGTTACAGTCAGGGGTCAGGGGTCACAGGGGTCAGGGGTCAGGGGGTACAGGGGTCGGGGTTCAGGGGTCAGGGGTTACAGTCAGGGGTCAGGGGTCAGTACAGGGGTTAGGGGTCAGGGGTACAGTTCAGGGGTCAGGGGTCACAGTCAGGGGTCAGGGGTTACAGTCAGGGGGTCAGGGGTCAGGGGTTCAGTCAGGGTCAGGGGTACAGTCAGGGTCAGGGGTCACAGGGTTCAGGGGTTACAGGGTCAGGGGTCAGGGGTTACAGGGGTCAGGGGTCAGGGGTTCACAGTCAGGGGTCAGGGGTTCAGGGGTTCAGGGGTTACAGTCAGGGGTTACAGTCAGGGGTTACACAGGGGGTCAGGGGTCA